>KK118845.1:620828-651969 GCA_000611955.2 Stegodyphus mimosarum
TGAAGTGCAACTGGCTATTCAGTAAAGAGATATTAATAAAGGCAAAAATATATTTTAAAAAATAATAAAATAAGCACACTGAAAACCAACTCTTCTTCTGTATATAATCACATTATGAAGTAGCCAAAAAAATTCCAATAGTCAAACAGTTCAGGATTCATCATTCTTCGCGTCCAGCGTGAAGTAAAAATTTACATCCATGACATAAAGTGACACTACAATAACGGCTCATGAGAATTTTTTGAAAAATATGATGGCAGCAAAAAGCAAAATGAAAGGAAATGCAGACATCTGCAATCAGCAAGGCTATTAAGTAGATGAGGCACCAAAGACCAAGTGCTACAACAACTTTAAAGATCCTGTGACTTGATCAACAATGTCAATGCGGCCCATCAGGCACAAGACTGTTGTAGAACCTGCTGCCACCTACAAAAATTAAAATATTCTTAAATGCTTATAAGTCTAGCAGGGAAAAAAAAAAGAAAATTACTTTTTAAATCATACACTGCAATTAAAATGTTATTAATTTTTTACTCAATTATGATAATGCACTTGTTTTAATAATTATTAACAATAAGAAAATAATCATTTATCATTATGATATATTCTTAATAAATGCTACCTGGTATAGCTGCCCTTTTATAATAGTATACTGAACGTTAAAGTTTGTCACTGATTACAAATTAGTTTTGAATAACATTCATTAAATTATTTACTTGTATTTTAATTCATTTGTACTTTTTTATTAATATTTTTATAGTCTGATATGTTATTCTTCATTTGTCACATGTAGTTATTTTTTGTGCATACTAAAAGCATAACTTAGAAGCAAAAGCACCTTTTTACGAAATACGTACAAATATATACAGGGTGTATATAGCAAAAACTCACATTTCAGAAGGTTTTATAAGAGGAATTGTTAGTTAAAATAGTTAAAATTTCTGTATAAACAGTCTTGCAATATTGGAATTCTTTTTCATAAATAAAAGAATAATTCTAAAACAAGTATTATGAGAACTAGTGACACTATTACAGTTAAGAGTAACATAGAAAATCAAAATATTTACTACTTGTGAGGAAGGTGCTCAATATAGCCTCCTATGTTTTTGTTGCAAGCTGAAACTAAAATCACATGTTCATAACACTGTTTCCCAACATAAACTGTTTCTTTTAAGATGCTGTAGGTAGATGCATAAAACTTTCTTTCAGATCCACCAAGTTTGTAATCTGTTCATTTCAAAAATATGTTTTTCAGACAGCTCAAAAGCCAAAAGTCACAATAATTTCACACCCAAGCATGCATATAGTAAGAATGATGCATACATTTTGGAAACAGCTATATTAGCATCCAAAAGTTAAGCAGCAAAATTTGCATGTATAACAGCTGTACACACAAAGAAACTAATTTGCAGAACAAAATTTTGTATACCAACATTTTTTAACAGGTTCGAATTGAAATAAGGAAATGCCCTTTTCATCCTCATAGACATATTAGGTATTGCAGGATTTGCTAACTGCTAAGTTTCTGTCCTGAATGGAATTTCAAGGAAGAACATACAAGGGTGCAGGCCAAAAATCTCCCACCCTTTTCCCCTACCACTAACTTTTCAACAGGATTTCAGATCACCATATATCAGAGCCCCCTAGCCACAAGCTACACAGATATTACACACTTACATTCATGCCTTCTCGGGAATTTGAACTCAACCCCTTTAATATGGCAATCAGTGTCACTAACCATTATCCTATCTGGGTGGCCAGTGCCTTAAATGCAGGATTAAGGTTTTCCATTCAAGAAGGAAAGTAAAACAATTATTCTGATTTAACCATTTCTCATTGCTGTTTTAAACAGCCAGACATTTGTAACTTAATGCATTTGTTGGGAATGGCCAATACCCGTTGATAATTTAAGTATCTCATACAGAGAACATTGCCCAAGGTGCACCATACAAGGTGACTAATTTTACACCCATGAAAAGGGAAGAAATATTACCATTACTACAATATTTACTTAACATTAAGATCAATGGGTTTCGACATGATCGGACACAAATATTTTGTGATTATGTCGTAAATATACATATAAATGTATATATTTTCTTTTTCTACCACATTTTAGCGTCCTAAGTTTCGGAAAACACATTTTTAAACAACATTTCATTCTTAATGGAATTAAACGCTATACTTTTCACAGAACAGTTTAATTTGAATGAAATATTTTCGCAAATTTTCGTTAACTACGTTAGAAAAAAATTTTAAGGTAATTCGATTTTATTCAGTTAAGGATACAAAATTTAAGATAACAGTTTATTGTATTATTAATATATTAAAATTATGCATTATTTCTTTTTTATTTATAGAGCTTCTTCCTAAAATACTTTCTGAAATATGACATGGTTTTTTAGCTTCTGAGGCATCTTTTAAATCAAAAAATCTAAGTTAATTTATAATTAATGCTCTATTCAGTCCATTTTATTTTAATAGTGAAATATGTTAAATAGTTAATACTTAACTTTCTCTGAATATTTCTAAAAGGGAATAATAAAAGGATTTTTTTAAAATATTATTTAAAACTTGTAACTGGGTTATTATAAAATGTAAGGAAATAATTCTTTTAATTGTACTTATCAGATTTTTTTACCCTCATTTTCAACAATACATATTCTAAAACTTTTCTTTATTTCTTGCTTAAGTAAGCATCGCATGCTTTACAATACTTTTTAACAGATTGTTTTCCAGTACGAACAATACTTGCTTAAATAGTTTTATAAATGTATTTGTCAACAAGACTTCAATTTATGTTTATAATTCAATGTTAAGGTTATTAAATATTTAGATAATATTTATAATCATTATAAATTTAGATACATTTAAAAATTATATTTCTTCACAGTAACTTTCACAGGAGTTTATGAATAAATAAATCCTTCATCTGAAATACATTTATAAATAATTTAATAAATATTTACGTATTTCGTTAAAGGCAGATATATGCTTTTTGCAAGCATATGCATAAATACCTATACATATTTCATATTTTTTATTTTTGACATTTGCAAATCTTTAATTTCTGTGCATTCACTATATTTTTCGAGTAAAGTAATTTACAATAATTTAGCATGTACCTGAAATTTTTGCAAAAGAAATATGTATAAATAAAATTTAATGAAAATTACATGCATTATTTTTAATACCCACTCAATGGTCATTTTTCTTTGAAATTCCTCCATGATGGCGTCTCTCCCTTTAGGTAGATAGCCCCTGCATGCCTTACTCTATTTAACAAAAACTTAACCTGACCTATGTCCCTAATTACAAACATTTTAACATACATAATTTTATATTTACATTTCACCATTAAGTTTCAGACTTTTGACTTGAAACACATTTTAGTATACATTCATTATCAAATTCAAATCTTCTAGTAAATTCACGATCGGACCTCATTTGGCAGGATACACAAATGTTTTGACCTCCATCCATTACGCTATTTTCAAATTGTTAATAAGCTGTTTTGATGATGTGGCACATTCACATGGTCACATCATTTTGACTGCACATGGTACTTCAGCTGAATTCACAAATGTATCCACCTTCTTTTCCACACATTTGTGTAAAACTGTAGAAAATTTCACAGAAATGTGTGATCACAAATCAAGGAAAAGTTCACTTATTGGCATATCTGTGTGCATATTTATTAATTTTGAAGAGGGTTGCAGCATTTGGTGGTAATTTCATTTTTGAATTCACCCAAATAATTTAAAAGTGTAAATCCAAAGTGATTATTTTTCAGTTATATAAAAATAAAATGATGAGTTTAAAATGAGCAACTATAAAGCCTCTCCTCTAAAAATGTTTAAAAAGTACATGTTACATATATGTACATATATGGATATGTACATATATGTACATATATGGATGACATATATGGATGACAAAAAAAATTATTTTATTTAAAACATTTTGACGTTTGAAACATAAAATAAAAGTAGCGAATACTCTATCAAGGGTATCGAAAGACATATACAATTTTAAAGGTACCATAAGGTATTTTTCATTCCTTAAGCCATATCATTTTTAATAAAACCTATAATTTTGTAGTTCAACAGCTTAGAATTTTATAGAACAAATTCATAATCAAAATCGCTGTTATTACGTATTGAAAAATAACCAAGATGTGATTTTTGCATCACTAAACTATACAAACTGCTATTATCCATCACACAATTAATGTTTATTTTATGTGGAAATGTCCAATTTTTCGATTTGTATGGAACTGTCACGTGTCAAAATACTATCAAAGTGCTGTCAAGGGAGCTTCTGAATGTAAACAAAAAACACCCCATCTGGAGACCGAAGCCTCGGAGCAGTACTTCACTTGTAGCACGGAGCTGGCCTCTCCTTCCTTTCTTTCCTTCACGGTGGACACCTATTACGTAATTCCAGAATAAAATGTCCACCACTTCTGGCCTTAGGAGTGGCCAATGCGAAAAAGGGAAGTGCCCTCCATTAGATTTAAAAAAAAAATTAACATTGCTTGTAAAACCACAATACATAATGACTTTCCAAAAATTAAAAAGCTTTTCAGGCACTGCATATGGGTTTCAAAGACCCAAATTCTGAAATTATGCATATTAATTGCAACATGGAGATAAAAATGGATAGTGTATGTCCATAAAATATTTCTTGCCTTTCTGTTGTCATCTTAAAAATAAAGTGTAGCACATTTCTTGTTTAGTATTGTCAACAGCTAAACACCGAAACTTTCATACAGATAAAAATTAGAATGTTTCTCAAACTTTGCTGATTATGCCCTCTAGCTAGGTAATTCCCATGCATTACTAACATGCCAGCAGCACTGACCATACTATTATTTAGTAATGCTATACATGCAATATTGAATTTCATTTTATAAAGATAATATTTTTTCCTTTCCTTTCTTCTTGTAATGATGCAGTCACATCATCATCATATGTCTGTAGAATGCTTTGAAGCCACCTTAAATTTTAAAATCTTTTTTGCCTAAACAATTTTCAGACACTCTGCAATTTTTTTACAATTACTGCATATAACAATAACTACAAATATAAATACAGGTTGTTGAGTTGTATAGATTTATTAATGCATACTTTAAATAGTTTATTTTCTTGAATCCTGACTTTTGAAAGTGAAACATGTTCAGTATGTACTTTTTTAGAGCAAATTTTTAACAAAGTGTTCTTGTTAAGTAATACATACACATAAATGTATAACTTAACAATGACCATATGCATCACTGACAAAACCACCTAGTAGAATTAGCAGTATGCTTTAGAAGTAATTTTACTTTTCCTTCACAGAAGAAAATTTCACTGCTTCAAGAGTATTCACAGAAAATTAGAAAACAATATTGGCCCAAAATTTCCCAACAGAGTTTTATTGAAGTGTGATCTTTAATTGCATAGTCCATGTCCATTTATATAGGTGCATATGTAATATATATACACAAATCATTATCAACACATTGAATATTTGCTCTGATTTATCAGATAGAAATAGCATTTCCAAGAACATAAAATCCTTGCCAAAAACTATGCTATACTCTACTTTGAAGAAGCCATAAGGTTATATTGGTGAAAAATTAGTTATGTTAAGGAACTTGTTGATAAATGTTACAGAAAGTAATTAATTAGAGACTGAGCTTGCTGTCAATATCTGCTCAACATTCCCAACTTTAGTACACAGATGTAACAAGTTTACTCACTGATAGCAAACCAGTACATACATTGTTGACAAAGACAGAAGCTAGTTAGTTAAGGATTTAATCTAGCTTGTTAGCACATCAGAATGCTATTGAATACAAAACTCATCAATTATTTTAGCTTTTGCTTAGCAGTACACTTTAGTAATTTTACGGCACCTATACAACTATGAAGTGCATTTTTGATGACAGTGATGCTGCAATTTTAGAATCAAACTGGTAATGTTTGTTACTACATTAAGAAAAATACAATCTCTCATTCTTCCTTTCACTACATATTCTCTTCTTCTGTAAAATTATTACTGCTTGCAACTACAATAATGTTTAATACTTTTTCAAGCTAGCCATTTTTAGGATTGAAGAGATGACGTTTAATGTTCCTGCAATAAAGAATTTACTTTTATCTTGTTTCCCTTTGGGGTGCAATTTTTCTTTTCTCTAAAGTTAACTTGCTGCTGTGATAAAGTTTCAAGTTTGCCTCTTCAAATTGTTTTTATTCAGAAGAGCCAAAGTAAGCAAAAGCTGGTGTTATAAGAATGGAGCTCTTTGAAGTTTATTATTAGAATAATGAAAGTGAAACTGAAAAGGAAAAAAAATATATATGATTGCCACCAACCAGCTAATCTACTTAACCCATTCACAGGCTGGTCCTTCAGAACAAAATGCCTCAAAAACTGCTGTATTTTTGTTTAACAACTCCCTCCAAAAACGTCTGTTTCGCTTTCAGGAAACACTCTTGTTTTGTATCTCGAAATCTTTTTGATGAAATTTAGCTTGCATTCTTGTTGTAAATGCTTGATTATTCGACGTGTTTTACGTGCTTACTTTTCCACTATTTAGTTTTATTTCTCTATTTGCTTACTGGTAGGCCAGTTTATTTTGCAAAATTAAATTTAAACCCTTTTTCTTGGCATTATAAGTCCATATGTATTTGGAATAATAATACAATATTCCTCAGGAATTTTTCCAAAATTTGATATACCTATTTATATTTAGCGTTGTCCCCCCCCTCCAGAAATTGCTCGCTAACAGGCAAACTAATCCTCGTAATGTTTGATCTTTTGATCATAGGACTGATCAAACAATAATTTTCTTAGTGAACATTTTTCAGAATTTTAAAGCAATTTCTAAAATTTTAGTGGTTTTCTATAAGTATTGTGGTAATTTTAGCTATTGTGCATTTGCTAGCAATATGGAATTTTAAATCAAAATCTAATTGAGTTGATTTGAGAGACCATATTTCTAAATCAAACAGAAGTTCAAGTGAATTTGCAATCTTATGCTAGACTATAAACAACTATTTTTCAGTGTTCAAAGACAGGATTTCCTCGCTTTTCTGCATTTTACACGTTAAATGCATATATATATACATATATATATATATATATATATATATTTCCTCGCTTTTCTGCATTTTACAGATAGGTGGCAGGCATTTGCCTATAGCAGCATTGGCCAGTACTAAGCCCAGAAGTGGTGGCCATTTTATTGTGGAGGCATCTAATAGGTGGCCACCGATAGCTCCTATGAAGGGGCAGACAATTTTCATCCATGTCTTCTCCAGGATTTGAACCCGGGGTCCTTCGGTATCACAGTGTTTCCCCTAACTGCTATACTGTTTAGGCAGCTAAATGTATATAATAAAGCACATGAAAATCCTTTTTTATTCTTTTTTATCTTATCCTTTTTGTAATATGAAAATTCACATAGTTAAATGAATTGTAACTTTTTTTTTAAACTTTTATAATATTTCCCCTCGGACGTGACTAAGTCTGAATTTGTGAACTCCAACTTACAAATTACATGACGACATTATAGTACCTCAAGGAACAATGAAAATTGGGGTACTGAAATGACATAGAATATAAGAATGGTTATAGTTGTAGAATAAAAATGACGACTTCCATCTACAGGACAAACATTTATTTAAGCTTTGAAGACGTAGAAACATAAGTAAGATACATGAATTACACAGTACTTAGCGCTTCTCGCGTGCATCCGATACTCACCACACACTTTGGCTAACTCACTCTGGAAAAAATATTACGCAGCAGAGAGCTTGCTTATTATGCGCATGCGCCAGGGGAATCAACGGCGGGTGCCAACATACCCCCTTTCGACGTTGATTCTCCTGTTCCTGAAAATAAAACAAAATACATATTAGACAGTATTCAGTCCTATAATTGTACAGCAGTTCTGATGTTTAACAGGTGTCAGGGGTTTGGTTAACATATCAGCTCCCATTTCACTGGTAGGTATGTACTGCACATCCAGTTCGCCGCGTGCATATACTTCACGCACAAAATGATGGCGAATGTCTATGTGCTTTGTACGTGAGTGAAACACTGAATTCTTTGTAATTTTCTGAGCTCCTTGATTGTCGCAGTATATTGTTGTTGGACTTTCTATGCTGTAACCCAGCTCTTTCAGGAAACGGCGCAGATAGACGGTTTCTTTGGCGGCTTCAGACAGAGCCATATATTCCGCCTCCGTTGAAGATAGAGCTACACTATGTTGTTTTCGTGATTCCCAGGTTATGGCAGAACCACTTAGTATACATACAAAACCTGTGTGAGATTTTCGATCATTGACATCTGATGCCCAATCTGCATCCACAAAGGCGATGAGTGGTTTTCCTGTTTTTGTATAAATTAGTCCTTGATCTTGGGTCCCCTTTAGGTACCGAAGTATTCTTTTCGCAGCATGCCAATGTTCTTTTCCTGGGTTGTTGTTAAATTGACTTAAAAAATTCACGGCGTATGTGATATCTGGCCTAGTAGCTACTGAAAGGTACATAAGTGATCCTATCAGATTTCTGAATGGAACATTTTTCATGTCAGCGATTTCGTTTTCGTTTTTTGGACTCATCTCCTTTGATAATTTTTTGCAGTGATCTATAGGTGAAGCTACGGATTTAGCATTTTGCATATTGTACCGATTTAAAATATCGTCAATGTATTTCTTTTGAGAAATTTTAATTGAATTCTCATTTTGGAAAAATTCTATGCCTAAACAATAATGTAATTTTCCTAAGTCTTTCACTTTAAAAGCAGAAGCTAAACTATCGCGAATTCTTTCATACGTTTGCTTAGAATCGGTAAAAACGATAAGATCGTCTACATATACAATTATAATTGTTTCACTGCTAGACGACTTTTTAATATAAACACAATTATCTGAATTAAGAGATTTAAATTTCATGGATTTTAATTTTTCATCTAACTTTTTGTACCACTGACGTCCCGACTGTTTAAGACCGTATAACGATCGCTTTAAAAGACACACTTTATCTGAATTAGTTTCATCGCGAAAACCTTCGGGGATTTCCATATAGATTTCTTCATCTAAATTTCCATTTACATAGGCCATTACAAAATCTAATTGGTAACCTTTCAGACTGTGTTCTACAGCGTAGGCTAAAACTGTTCTTATAGAACTTAATCTAGCAACAGGGGAAAAGTTTTCAGTGAAATCAAAACCAGGGGTTTGGGCACACCCTTTAGCAACTAGCCTAGCTTTGTATTTTTCGATAGTGCCGTCGTGATTGTATTTTAATTTAAGAACCCATCTACTACCAATAACTTTCTTATTTTCAGGTCGATTTACCAATTTCCAAGCGTTTTCTTGAACAAGGGAATTATATTCTGATAGCATAGCATTACGCCAATTTTCAGCATATGGTCCATTTAATGCCTCTTGCACCGTAGGATTAATGCTTTCCTCAACAACATTTTGAATTTGTTCATTTTTATTTACAACTGTATACTGATATTCCTTTTTAGGCCTTCCGGGCAAACCTGTTTTTATTTTCTTGGGTCGACCAGGCCCCCTTTTAATCAGGATAGGAGACACTGATTCGCTTTCTAAATCACTTTCGCTTTCATTTTCAGATTCAGAGTCAGTTGGCGACACTTTGCCGTTCAGAGGTGATGATTTATCACGACATAGTTTGTTTATAATTTTCTCTTCCGGAGCGAAAGGCAGAGATATTTCTTGTTCTGAGTCATAACTAGAGCAGTTTTCAAACTCATTAACAAATTTTACGTCTCTGCTTATTATCACTTTACGTGCCTCAGGATCCCAGAGTCTATACGCTTTTGATTCATCAGAATAGCCAATAAAAATACATTCTTTAGACCGAATATCAAATTTGCCTATTCCTGGCCTTTTATTTAATGGAAATGCTTTTTGGCCAAAGGTTCTGAAGTGAGAGACAGCTGGCACTCTGCCAAACATCACTTCATAAGGTGTTTTTGTTTGACCTTTCAAACCTCGCGTAGGACAGCGATTTCGAATGTAAGCAGCCGTATTGACGGCTTCGGCCCAGAATTTATGAGGCAGATTGGACTGTAATAATAAACATCGCGCCATTGAAACTAAAGTGCGATTTAATCTTTCGGCGACTCCATTTTGGGCTGGTGTGTAAGGAGTGCTCTTTTCGTGTTTTATTCCCGCGTCATTAAGAAATTTATTAAAGTCTTTCCCTAAGTATTCTAGCCCGTTATCCGTTCGGAGAATTTTGATTTTGGAGTTAAGTTTATTTTCAAAAGATGCTTTGAAATTTATAAAAGCTTCCTTAACTTGTTCCTTAGATTTCAGAAAATAAACATGAACGTATCGAGATTTGTCATCGATAAATGTTGCGAAATAAAATGATCCGCCTATTGATTCGACTCTCATGGGACCACACAAATCAGAATGAATTAGATTTAACAACTCAGTACTTCTATATTCAGATTCTTTGGGAAGGGGGGTTGCGGTTTGTTTACCCTGAATGCATACCTTACAGGTAGAAAGAGAATCATTTTGAGAAAAAGAAAGACCTCTAACCATGTTATTTAATAGAAGTTTTTTAAGATCGTTTTCATTTAAATGGCCAAATCTTGTATGCCATTGATCTATTTCTTTAGCAATTGATAGAGATTCGAATATTGGCATGACATAATAAAGATCATTTTCGCGTTTAGCTAAAATTACTGTTTCATTATTAGAATTAATTATTCTAGCACATTTTTCTTTGAAAATTACTGAATAATTATTTGCAGTTACTTTAGATACAGAGATTAAATTATTTTTCAAATCAGGCACACACAATACATTTTCGAGTTTGATACTTTCGGTTTTAGAACCTATGCGAACTTTAAATTTAACAGTTCCTTTCCCGATAGCTTTAACTATTTTATTAGCAGCTAATTTAACATAAATATCACCTACCTCGTGAATTTCTTGGAAAAGCTCTTTGCTGTTACACATATGTGATGTTGCACCACTATCTAGACAAAAAATGTCTTTAGAATCACTATCTGTGCATGATGCGGCCCTTTCTTGTTTCACCGAATTCTGATTTTCTGCAGACATCGCAATTTCTCCAAGGCGTTTGCTTTTATTTTCCTTGTTTTTCTTCCTACATTCCGATGCTCTATGCCCGTATATATTGCAGAAGTTGCATCTGTAGTTAACTGGATACTTTCGGTTTGCAGACGTCTCTAGTTTCGGTTTAGGAACCGGTCGTTGATTATACTTCCGATCTTTTGAATAGAATGCTTGTTGTGATTCACAATACGATGAATTTTTATTTTTGCGGGCGTTAGCTTCTTCCAGCAGTTTAATTTTCAACATGTCTGGAGCAGGCAGTTCATCACGAGATTCAATGGCAATTCGAAAGCTTTCATAAGAGTCCGGTATGCTATATAAAAGCAATATTGTTAGCAAATCATCCGCAATGTCGATTTCCATCTCTTTTAGCTTGTCCACGAGAATGAAAAAATCATTTAGGTGATCAGTCATTTCTTTAGTATCGGTCATTTTTGTAAAAAGCAATTTTTTTAGAATTGTGGCCTTTCTAGCTGGCCCTTTCGATTCGTAAATAGAGTGCAATTTACTCCATAGTTCATGGGATGTTACACAGTTTTTTACTTGTGTAAGTTCACTGGGTGAAATTGATAGGATTATATCCGCTCTTGCTTTTTGGTCAGTAGATTTCCATTTAGCATAACCTTCATCACCAGTTTCTGGTTTCGTAATTTTCCCAGTTACATAGTCCCAATGATCATTTTTAATCAGTATTGCTTCCACTTGCAATTTCCACGTGTCAAAATTGTCCTTTTTCAGCTTTTCAATTGAAACTGTATTTGTGGTCGTCATTTTCGATTTCAGTCGACTCAGCTTAGCTTGCCGAAAGAATTTTACACAGACGGTTGTATTGCGCAGTTATGCAATGCCTGGGCCCATAACCAATGTAGAATAAAAATGACGACTTCCATCTACAGGACAAACATTTATTTAAGCTTTGAAGACGTAGAAACATAAGTAAGATACATGAATTACACAGTACTTCGCTTATCGCGTGCATCCGATACTCACCACAGACTTTGGTTAACTCACTCTGGAAAAAATATTACGCAGCAGAGAGCTTGCTTATTATGCGCATGCGCCAGGGGAATCAACGGCGGGTGCCAACAATAGTCAATTTAAATAAATTTCTGTTTGTCAATTTTCATTTAAAATTTGCCATTATTAGCAGCCTTGCAGTTTTATTTAACCTTGGGATTACCATATACGAATTGTATTAGGACTTCAATATAATTTTGAGGAATAATAAAAGTGATAATATGGAAAAGCTAGAGTGGCTTAAATACCAAAAGCCAAGCCAGGGTTCGTACACATTTCTGCACAAGGAAATTAAGTACTTTTAACGACCATTAATGAAAAAAATTAAGGACCTATGAGCAAATGGGAACTGAATAAATTCAATTAAAAATATTATCTATGCCTGAACTTCATTTTTGTAATACCATCCTAAGAAGAAAATAGATCCGTAAGTAAGATGAATTATTATTAAACATGAATTAATTAACAAAATTATTAATAAGTTTGAGAATAAAATCAACTTTATGAAATATATCAAGTAGCATTAAATATTTTACATTTATAATTAGTTGGACATTTGAAAGAAGATAAGTGACATTTCATTTATGTTTTGATAATAGTTAACTTTATGTTGATTTTTTTCACATATTTGCTCAATCTAGAAGTTTCGTAAATAGCAAGTAGATTTTATGTCAAGCGGTATAGCAAGTAGATTTTATGTCAAGCGGCACAGATTAAAATAGAAGTAAGATCATAATCAGCATGATTCATAGCAAAAAATCGTCCTGTCACCGCTGCTGCTTGCCTAGAGAGCCCTGCTGATTAGAACAAACCTAAAAGGCCTGATGTAGGCACGGTTGGCAAGATTTGAAAGTTAGTTGGGCTCTGTCTGTCACAGTTTGTGTCGTAGCTTCATATAGGTCGAATAAGCCACTAAAGCACCACAGGTGATAAGTTGTTTTGTACTGTTTTAAGTCTCACTAGATGCAAAGAATAAGTTTTACATGAATTTTTACATTTTGGTATTTTATTTTGTGACCACGGTAAGGACTAATGAAAAGCAATAACTCGTTTTAATATGCAGAGCTAATTTTTAAGGGTAAGCAGTTAGTTATAAATAATTAAATTAGGTAGTTAGATAACCTTAGTCATTATGGATTTACATGGCTAATATAAAATTTTATTTATTTTTTAACAATATTTGTTAAAAAAGGCCTATTAAAATCACAATCTAATAAAGTTTCACATTTAAAATACATACAATTTATGACATTGATTCTTAAACGATATTAGACAATTACACATTAAAAGTTACAAAACATTTATGTTTTGCAACAACAAAACTCAACAAAATATTTATGCGTCTTTTTAATTTGAAGCCTTCCCAGATATTTTGGCTAATTTAAATCGATTTCCTTCTCTTAAGCCTCTTTTCTAACAATCAGAAAATTGTCTCAATATGCAAACTAGTGTTCTCACTAGTTTCTGCATGCTTTATCTCCTAACTTGTCAACCTCTCTACAATATAGCTATGAGGGTTTACTTGATCTGGTAAAAGTTAAATAGTCTAAAACCTCCTGACAGACGTGAAGCAAATTATCGCTATGTCTGAAAGTAACTACAATGTCAGACACTCGCCAAGTCTTTAATAAGTCTCTTATTTAAAAAGAACTTGGAACATAAAGCATGGTCTGATGCTAACAAAATCAATTACAGGTTGAGGTGATGTAATTAAACAAGAACAGTCAAATTCAAACTAAAAATGTGGACTAGGGGTCAAAGACTATACAATTTAATTTTAATTTAAGTTGGCTTAGAAACTATGTCATACGAGGAAATAGAAATGGGAACTATACTAAAGGCCGAAATCATACACAACTGGGTAATTTACATAATAATAACTGTACATATCTTTGAAGAATAATTTTCTTTATGTATTCAGTTTCTTTCTTCAACACATTTTCTTTACATTTTCATTTTAGAATTTTTGGATTTAATTAAGGATTTCTGTTATTCTAAAAAAACTAAACGCATTTAGAATGTATAGAAAAAGCTGCTAATTTTATTTCTTTAGCAATATCAAAATTCCGAAGAAATATGAAATATATATAGTAAGGGCTGGTTATAGAGCTGATGTGGCAGAACTTTTAGAATTTAGTGACAAAATAAGCAACAAAATCTAGAAATGTCATAACTTTTAGAATTTAGAGCGAGCACTGGAAACAGAATTTAGAAAGGCATTAGGCAGCAGAATTTAGGTTTTACAGAGATTGCATCAGGTGAGAAAATGCGTAGTGCCAGTTCTGTATGATGCATTAAGGCATGTTATATGAATCTTTTAAATTGACAGTTTTCAATTTCTTTATTAATAAAAAAATGAAATTCTATAACGCTTGTCCATGTGATAAGATCAGAAGCATTTTTGATATTTTGCATGCTTGTGTCCAGTGAAAAGTAGAGAAAATAAAGGGAAGATACACATGTTAAGAAAAAGATTCTAGTATTAGAAGTAAAGCATTCAAATATTATGTTTTCATTGTTCCTCCAAACGTTCTCCAAAAAGTAAGAAATTCATCACAAACTTTCTGTAAAATACATCCATTATCTGTTAATACCATGGAGACATTTTTCCTTTTGTTACATATTACTGGAATCTTCTAGAATCGTGGGTCTATAAATCTTGCTTTCAAATCCTTCTAAACTTGCCAAGCTGCACTGTCTAAAATCCTAAAGAAAAATGATCTCTACCAATTCTGTAATAGCCAAAAGCCAGAATTTTTTGAAAAAAAAAAAATAGGAAAAGTGTAAAATTAATTTTACAGACAAAACTGATGCATATTCTGAGAATTCTAAATATTCTGAGACAATTATATGGAAGAAACTCTTACTATGAAAAACATTGAAAAGAAGACATTTTTAATTAATTACATAGCTAGTTTTGCTTTTAGTAAGAACTGTTTCGTAAATTGAGTATTACAGCATTATACCTTGTTTATTTCTCAAATTCAAAATATTGTATAATAAGTTGTTAAAATACAACTTTAAAATAAAGTATTTTTATTTTTCGCTGTCATATTATAATGTTATTTTTTTAATATAATTTCAATATATTACCATTATTTTAATGAAATGTATCAATGTTACAATGTATTATAATTTCTATAAAAACTGATCTTAAAATCGCCAAATTTAGAACCGTTAAATAAAAAAATTCATATCACCAAAAGCGAAAAGTTGTTTAAGAGCAATTCTTCATTAGAAAAAATGAATTTTGGAATGCTTATGTTTCACTTCTTGCTTACTCGAATATCCCACTAATTATATTCAAAATAGGAACAAATTATAACACATGAATCTATTCACCCATTCAAAAGATATCCGTATATGTCAGTGAATCGCTAAAAATATTGCTCCAAAATGCTAATTCATACTCAAAATGGCAGCCATAAAAACAGACAAAAATTTCAGGTGATTAAAATTAAGGACCTTCTGGCGGTTTTGGCCGAAATTAAGGACTTTTAAGGACTCTTAAGGACCACACGAACCCTGCAAGCATTTGTAATTAAATAAATAAACAAAAATAAATACTGCATACCTGCTCCTTTGTTTTATTTTTAATCATATAACCAAGAATATTTTATTATCTAGAAATTAATTTTTACTTTTCAAAGTATTTAACTAAACCTATGTAACTTTTTCAATGTATTTTATATGAACGAGATAACACAATAAAAATGTTTTAACAATTCAGTTCACTGTTATAAACGAAATATGCCGCCAAATTTCTATTACTTTTTCAAAAATTATATAAAATGTTTTGACTGAATATGATTAAATGAGTTTTTCAATTGTACTTCTTTTATGTATCCTAATATAACTCAGCAGAATATTGTTTACCGTTAACTAATTATATCTAGAGGAATTAAGTTTTGAAGGAAGATAAACAATGAAATCAATTGTTTCATTTTATGCTTTATGCATCTATTTATATGAAAATGGAATCTAATTACGGAATTAGTTACTGAAAGTTTCTACGTCTATGTTTAGTTGTAACTGGCACTCCAAGAAGCAAAACATATCAGGTGATCCAATCCACACCTAATGAATTAAACGAGATTATATGCGCATTTATATATGTATGTTGGTCGGATACTAGTTGCAATGGAAAACTAAACCATTGTTTGTTTATGCAATAGCCCTACTAAAAGCTGACAACTTACTTTAAATAAATTTTGAATACTCAATACAGCTTCTCCGCAGAGCGTTTTTTCTCGTCTTACTTGTCTTAGAGGTCAACTTAAAGGAATATCATTAATTCTGTTTTCCAGATCACTGTCTTCTTTAGATTGTCTTCTTGCACATTCTAGAAATACTACTTTTTTTGTTAATTTACTACTATTAAAATCAAACGAATCAGAATCAAAATTTTATTTCTTTTTGTTAAACAAAACAAAAAAAAAATATTCAGTTTTCTATCTGATAAAAATAATGCCCAGATACAATCATTAAAAAAAAAAAAAGAAACTTTATTTTGATTAAAATGTAATTTTGGCATCGCAGGAAGCTATTTTTCTGAATGCGGCCTAAGAGTAACACAATGTTTTTTTCAAACTTTATACTCAAAACTTTTTTTCATTGCTTTATATATCTCATTGTAGCTCTTGGTAAATCTTCTGATTCTTCATTTTCTGAATTTTATACCTGGCTTCTGTTCATAGGAAGTTTGGCTACTCCTGGTCTGTAGCTAGCCCATTCGCCGAGATATGAACCCTGGACAAATTAGCAGTGTTCAACATTACCAATGTTGCTATCCCCTCAACGATTGGTGCGTTGCTCATTTGATGAATGAATTATCCTTTTTTAAATAATGGTGCATTTACTTCATTTGTAAAAATTAATGAAGAAAAAATAGTTTTCATATTTGAGAAATTTCGGAATATATCATAGTTTGTCACTAACAAGTACATAAATGTGATGAAAGAATTTTCAAAGTGGAGTGGTATAGTTTTGGATTAAGAGCCATGTTTTTTGTTGGTTTGTTTTGTTTTGTTTCTGTTCCTCATGATTGAACAAACTGGCAGTATAATTTTTCGGTGGTTTTCTCTGTATTGAAATAACTACAGGCCTTTTTTCATCAGAAAATACTTCACGCTTTCATCTGTCTAACTAAATGAGTAGTCATAATGTAATTTATCCTTAATTATGTAATCTTAATTCATAGAAAAAGTAAAGTGGAAAGTTGGATAGTAAAGCAACTGATTTCATTTGTAAAAGGAATGAAAATACTGGCATCCCCGCATACGTCATAGTTACAAAATGCATCGTCTGCAATTTTTACTGTAACCTCATGATTTTGAATGAAATGAATTTTCTAATTAGTAAATATATTGTACATAACTTAAGTAGAAAACCGGCCGAAATAAAAATAGTCCAATTTCTAGGCATATTTTCAATACAAAAATTCACTCAAACATGAAAGAAACTGCAGTGAAACCTCTCACACAACCACTAGTAAAAGTGACCAACATTTGCTAGAAAGTACATAAACATTGGTGTCGATAATTATAATATTCTTCTAAAAGAATGACACTTCTTTATACAACGACACCATCAAATACATTATTAAGGTTGTAGATTCATAGGGTTTCCTTCAGAAGGAGAAATGTTAGAAATCAACTCTGCTCTCTCCTGGATTCAAACCACTGATCTTCCAGTGCTAGTTGGACGTGTTACAGCTTACATGACGGAAGCACGTATGGTATTCTTTATATTCTTTTCCACTTGAAGGATGGCTGGGCAGAAGTGCAAAATTCAATCAACCAAATACAGTGGTCTTTAAATGTGATGGTGTCTAAATATGTGATTTTATATAATCAACCAAATTTAAATGTGGTGGTCTCACTCAACCAAACATAGTGGTGGAGTCTTTCAATTCTTTCACCTGCTCTCACTGTATATGTGTACAAATAAATAAATTTCTCTACATGTATGTGCATATATATCAAGATTTCATTTTAAATATGCTAATGAGTTTCTTAATTTAAATAGAATTCTAACTACTTTAGTCAAAAAAGATAATACACTAAATAATCTATTAGAATATATAATATATATACATGCTATGTGCTTTGTTCGTCCCGTAACTGTAATTCCACATCTGTATCATTATGATTCCAGTTTAAAAATACTGATCTTCAAAATTAGGTACTGTATTCTTTAATTATAGTTAATAGTATAATTATAAATTTCTTCTAGATTTGTTATATATGACCAATTTCATTTCATAGCGACCCAAGCCATGCATTGTCAATATATTATCTCGGTATATATATATCCTAAGATGTATTTTAATTCTTGCATTATTTCCTGAGCCAGAGGACTTGTTCCATTTTTTGCTGATATACAGATTTGATTGAAAGTTGTAAGTTTTTGCACCTTCATAATCCATTATGATCTCTTTGGCATCTAAATACTATAATGTTATATTCTAATGTTTAATAAGGAAAATAATCTTTCATAATTATGCTTTGTCTTGTTTTAAGGAATAATATTTATCTTGGTGGTGAGATCAATAATGGTATGGTTGGAACAACTTTAAAACTTTTCATAATTCCATTTTTCTTGTCTCTTTTAATGATTTCTTCCATCTTATTTGAAAGTTTGATATTTTAATGCTTTTGAATCATAGAAAGCCAGAAACTGAACTTATCAGCCTAATCTAACAAACATTTTGGAATTCATAAGCCTTTTAGGTTAGCAAAATTTTCTAGCATATACTTAGCACTTTGCCTGAAGTTGTGTATAGTCACGTAGTATAAAATCACATTTCACGTGGAAAAAATCATGAAATCTTCCCTACAGCCAACATATTGACCAGAACCCGAAGCCAAGTCAAAATACTAATTATCATCTCTTTTATCCACCTAGCCAATGGTAAACTTTCCAAACTTATACTCTTTCTTATTGCACTTGTAAACAGAAATGTGAACATTCATACTGGGCTTGTTAAAGTTAGTACAGTCTGCTGATGATTCTATATCCACCGAGGAGATTTTGAAAAAAACTTAAAAGGTAATAAAGATGTCCCCGGCTGAGTCAATGAAATTTTCTGCATTTTTTTACTGAAACTGAATGATTTAAATCATTCAAAAGAAATTTCTTTAACACTGTAATTGAATCACTGCATTGAGTAATCTTCAGTATGATGTATACTAGTGAAATAAATTAAGAGAATTTTCATATTTGATATATGATGTCCAGAACTACTAGACAGATTTTAATAAAATTTGGTGTGAACATAGGTTGATATAATACAAACAAAATTAACATTCAACAGTTATAATAGACACACATGTTCGTGTGTAACACTCATGGGAGTCTGAAGTCTAAAACAGCAGTTGCAGAAGACACAAAAGAAATGGGTTAATAGGGGGTAGGGTCCCCTCTTACAGCCATACAGGCCTTGTAGCATGATGTTATACTGGAAATATGGCAGATCAGTGCCTGTGGCAATTGGTCCCACTCATTCAACAAACTGTTTTCAGTTTCCGGATGGTTCTCGGACGGGGTTGCGAGTTGCAATTGCCCACCCTAGAGCGTCCTAGACATGCTCTATAGAGTTTAGGTCTGGACACCTGGCTGGCCAATCCATCCGACAAATATCCTCACTCTCGAGAAATCCGTCAACCAGAAGAGCTGTATGTGGCCTCGCGATATCGTCCTGCAAGATGAATTCGGGGCCCACTGCTCCCCAGAAAAGGCGAAGATAGGACTCCAAGGCCTCATCCCTGTACCTCACACAAGTAACAAACCCTCTATCAAAGACATGGAGAGATGTGTGGCCATCCAACATGATGCCTGCCCTAACCATTACACCACCACCATAATTGTTGATTTCGTGGACATTGGAGGGTAGGTAGCAGGTTCCTGGCTTTCTCCATATGAAAGTACGGCAAGAATCATTGTTTAGGCTAAAACAGGACTCTTCGGTGAACAGAACGGTCGCCCACTGCTCCATACTCCAATCACTATGCTGCCTGCACCATGCTAATCGGACTCTCCTGTCCGTAGACGTGAGCGGGACGCAAACAGCCGGTGTTCTGGAAAAGAAACCTCTCTCATTCAGTCTTTTGGAAATAGTCACCCTTGTTACATGGATTCCTGTGGCTGCCTACAGGTCCCGAGGGAGCTGAGAAGCTGTAGTCCCTCTGTTACGCCTCGCTAAAATGGACAAACAGCGATCTTCTCTGGCCGTTATGGATCTTGAACGACCTTGCCCAGACTTTCTCTCAATGGATCCAGTATCCTGGAACTGTTTCCATTTGTTACACACAATGCTGGACGTTAAATTACACTCTTTGCATATCTGGACTTGCGACTGGCCTACCTCTAGCCTCCCCACAATTCGCCACCTCATTCTATCATCTAAACGTTGGTGTTTACTCATTTTTACTGTTCCGATGTGAATTTAACCGATTGCTGCAAGATAACACCAAGAAATTCGCCACGGTGTGCTAGCAAACGCAATTTGTCTTACCCTCCAAATGCTTATAAAGCCTGTTTTTCTACTGGCTGTTTTTCTGCTGTATGCTTACGTATTTGCCATACAAGATTTGTATTTTTATCTAGAAGCAGTGGTTTTTCCTTCAGTTCAGTTCTCTTCATGCAATTCCGTAAAATATGCAAATTCTCTTAATTTATTTCACCAGTGTTATTTATTAGTGCTCTAAATATAAAAGTATGTGAAAATTAAATTAGAAATTATAGCAAATCATTCCATAGAAATATACTATGCCTATATTAATCTAGTAATGATCATTATAGTATACATGTCATATAACAATTTGTCAGCAATACAGGTATCATTAATTTAAAGGAGATAATTTCGATATGTATGCCTTTTGTTTTAATATAGTTTTTCTCTCCTTACTTTTAAGCTAAACATATAACTTGAAATAATTTTTCTTTCTATTGCTTTCACTTATTTCTTAAAATAACTACACTAAAATCAGAATGATGTTATTAACAATTCTCCTTATCATATAAATATAAAATTTATCCTTTATTACATAAATAATTGAAATGCTTAAATTTGACATTCTAGTAAATATTTTATAGCAACTGTCTGAAAAATTAAACTTCTTTTAAAATGTATGAAAATGAATTAAATCCTGAATTTTTCCAGTCTTATGATAATAAAACTTTAAAATTATCAATTGTATATCCATATTAGTTATAAGAAATTATCTCATTCTTCTTTTCTCTCATGGTGTAAGTGATAGTAGATCGGACTAGCAATAGGAAGGCCTGCGGTTCATATCCCGGGGACAGGACAGCGCATTTTTTGTATTTTAATAAAATATATGACAATATATATTTTATTATATATAAATATTTTATATATATGTTTATATATATAAAATATATATGAACAAAAATATGACAAACGATAATTTGTCAACACATGAATTAGGACAACAATGTCTCGTGTTTCTTCTCACTCGCCCTTTAACTGAAAAAAATAATAAGGAATTATGCCATTCTCTCTATCTTGTGATAAATGGACATCCTTCCAGCTAGAATTTGGAAGACCTTGTAGTTAGAAGCATAATTAGGGCACCGCTGAATTTTCGCAATTCTTGTTTAAAAAAAATCCAATGTCTCTGTATGGTAGCTTCCTCGCAAATTTTTCAGATTTACTTTTCCTTGTATCATTTTTCCATTGTCGTATGTTGATAGGTGAAACTATGCAAATTTCTGTCTACTTTCTTAAGCCTGCGTACTGGCAGAAAATATATTGTCGCATTTAAAATTGGCTTTAATGCTGAAAACGTATTTGATTGTTTGATTCCATCTTTCCTTTTTCTTCCTTAAAAGTTTTATTTTTCTTCCATATATATATTACATTTTAATCTAACAGCCTTTCAAATACTAAAGTGATAAAAAAGTTTTTTTTGATTTCGAGATAAATGAAACTCTCATTATGCTTTGAATTTCTTCATCATTATTCCTTTACTAGGATTTATTTTCTTCTTTTACCCACTGATTATATAGAGTGTATCTCAGAAAGTATATCTTTTATAGTAGATTTTCGTAATGGTTGAATTTTGAGGGAAAAAGGAAATCAAGATGTCTACAAATTAACAAATGTACGTTCCCTCAATCAGTGCTGATTCTCTTTACTGAGGAACTAACTTTTCATTCATGAATGGACAATCTGCAAGAAGAACTGACTTCCAGCGACCCCCTTTTCATGGATGCAATATATAATTCTAAGATAAAAGTATACAAGTTAGTAAAAGGTGGCGATGTACGGTGATTTCGCTATTTTGATTTTTAGAGTATGTGCCTAAACATATTACTGTTGGCCCTGTATTTAGATTTGCAAATTTTACTAAAGCATGCAATATATATCTTCAAAGATAGAGATATTCGCCATCCGGCGAACTTTCCAAGAAAAACTTACTCACATTTAGTTTACATATAGAGAAAAATCATAAAAAATTCATTGATCATAAAAATTGCAGCTGATCTATTCCACCGCTGAAACTAGAAGCCTACAAAAATTGAGAGTGTTCTCTGGCTTCAGCAACTAGATTTCTCACTTTGATTTTGGAACTAGAAATATAATTACAACGATCTCCACTAGAGGAGATCTTAATTCATTATTTTTTTTCACTCATGTAAAGTCTGGTTAAATACATTTCCTCGTTTATAAATTACAGAAGTTTTTTTCAATAATTCATGACATAAAGAAAAATTTCCATGTATTTTTTTCCTATAGCAGGTCTAAATAATCGTTCATTAAAACCACATTAGTTTTAACAATCTGAAAATGACACAAATGAGGTGAGCTCTTTCATAATTATATTAATCATTAGCATTTAAAAAAACAAAACTTAACTTGAGTTTAAGATTACTTCAGAAGTGATTTTTTTTAATTTCTTAATTTACTGCCATACAGTCTGGTAATAGTTATTTCTCCTATTATACTACGGCCATATCAGTGGGCGATAAAACCGCTAAATACTGGTAGTTCATCTTACATTTAAACCCAGACGAACGAATGCGATGGCTGCATCGTATTTTCCATGGTTTTTCACTTGTATAACATGAAATATGAGCCATTTCTCATTAGAACGTCCTCTACAAAGGCACCTCTCTCATTAAAAACAGATAGTCCTCATGTGCTTTGCTATATTCAAAAAATCCTAACCCTCAAACTACGGTGCCTCTCACACTAAATCAAGATGAAAGGTTTCTAAACAAGGTATTAAATCGGTCTGCGGGCCAACCCCAGTTGCCAAGCGCTAAAACCACGCACTGTTAATTTGACATGGGTTCAGGGTTTTTCTATGTGAATGAGATCTCGTTCCCCTTAGAAAGTCCTCCATGATAGTTTACGTTCTCTTGCACAGATTCCAAATCCAATAAATTTTCTGCATTAAATACAATTATAATTCTTTCTTTTTAAAGAAATTCCACGGAAAACATTACAAACATCAAATCGAGTGTGATTACGAATATTTTAAAGTAGTTAACATTTTGAGCAGGAAAGCATTTTTAATACGCTTATATGCAATTGAAAATTAGACAAAAAAACCCTAAATTGGCATGAAACTATGTTCATTTCTATAACAATCTATATAAACATGTTTCCAAAAATTCTGCTAAAATACGAAAACTTGTATTTGTAGAGCAGTTATTAGTTAGACTTGTAATTATCTACTCAGCTTTTGGTTTTCATGGCCTTCCATTCATCAAAATAGTAATAAAGTCATTAAGTTTAAGGGGGGGAAGCAATTTTAAAGACAAGATTATTTTTACAAAATGATTCAAAATTTCTTAGTTAGTATAAGTAGTTATATAACTCAAATAATTATATATTTGCAAAAATTTTTTTCACCTCTCTCAATGTTACCAATATTTCTGTATAGAAATAGAACATAGTTAAATATCAATAATGAGTATCATAGCTAATGGAGCATAAAGAATAAGCATCAGAATATTTTCAAAGGTAGCCACTTTGACAAATGAACAGAACTGTCGGGAATTGCATATGAATATCACATACATGTTTCATTGTACCAAGAATGTTATAAAAATAACAGTTATGCACTATAAATTTACAGATCTTTCCAAAGTGTTTTAAAAAATTTAAGAGTTGGCAAGATTGAATTTTTAAACTACAGTACAAAGTCCGTAATCCGGACTCGTCGGGACCTCAGCAATTCCGGATTAGGGGTTTTTCTGGATTATACATCATCAATTTAAAGCTGGTAAGATGACAAGCAGAAATTATACTATTAAAAATATGAAACAGTAATTTCTGAAATAAAGAGCAATTATGATCTAAAGGGTATCACATTTTACAAAAGAAAAGCTTAATATTTATTTGTTTACTTTATTAAACATTTCTTTCAATGTTAGTAGTTTAAGTTGCTTTTTTTGTGCTAAAATTTTCTCTTTAATTCTGTAGTTTCTTACTCAATTACAAAGTTCCATTGTTTGAGTCCTGTAATTGCTGTGTCAAGAATACCAACTAACTTGTCAATCAAAATTTTTTCGTTTTCAATAACCGCTCTGTCACTTTCTTCACTATCGGAAGCGGTATTTTCTGGATCTAGAACCATACTACAGATTTTGCTGTCCATTAATTGATTGATGATTGGGGCATTGTCGTCACAATGAAAAACTTCTGTTATATCATCTTCATTTATTACCGCTTCTCCACTTTCTTTACATAATCCAATAACTGGAAAATTTCACCTTTAGTTTGTGATGTCCGGAAAACTTCAACTTCGTGGCTATCATCTTCATCGTCCTTACCATGAAATATGGTAGCTGGCCATAAATTATGCCAAGCATTTTTTAACATATCTGGAGACACATCCTCCCACGATCTTGCATGCTCCACACAGCAGATTTTATGCTAAAATATTTCAAAAATTCTTGAATAGTCTAGCCATTGTTCAAGAAATTTAACATAGACTTTAAAAATACTACTTTATATTTGCATTTCAGTGCGTGCACTATTCCCATATGCATAGGCTGAATGCTAGACGTACAGTTTGGAGGGAAGAATAATACGGATACATTATCTTTCACTAAAACTTTAAGTGAACTATGCGCCGAACAGTTGTCAACAGTCAGGACTATTTTTGAGTCATCAGGTAAAACAACCGAATTCAAATGTCGCCAAACCTCGGGTATAAAATGATTTTCAAACCAATCATTCATCAATACTTGTGTCATCCATGCTCTTTTATCTGTGCAATATATAATGGGGAAAATCATTACTCCTTTAAATGCTCGAGGTCATGCATGTTTTCTGATTACGAAAAGTTTGCACTTGTGCGTTCCTGCAGCATTTGCACATGCTAAAATTTTTAGTCTCGCTTTGGAATCTTTGACACCAGGTGGAGCCTTTTCTGTAGAGGTTGCCAAGGTACTTCGCTGTACATATTGCCAGAAAAGACCAGTTTCATCAGCAGTGTAAATTTGTTCTGGAGATAATTGTTCACTAGTAATGAGTTCAATCACTGCGATTTTTAAATTTGGTTAACCAACCTGTCGAATATGTGCACTCAGTGTTTAAGTTCATTTCTTCATGAAATATTTTGGCTTGAGCCATTAGCATTGGACTCGTCAATGGCACGCCCTCGCTGCAACGCTGTCTGACCCATTCAATCATCACTTTGTCATGATCATCACTTTTAGCATAACGAACCCTTTTTCTGTTATTATTTGCCAGTGGGGTGTTGGAATCCACAAAAAATTCAAAAAGTTCCTTTTTCTTTTTGCTTATGTCATATACAGTTGACTTTCCAATGCCATACTCCTCACATAATTTTGAGATGGATATGCCCTCATCCATTTTTTGCAGCAATTCCACTTTTTGTTTGATGGAGATCAAAAGATGTTTTCGCTTTGTAGATCCTTTGGCTGCTCCAGAATTGGAAACTCTTTTTGACATAATTGAAAGTTCAAGCTTAATTTTTATAAAATTGCTCTAACAGTCTGCAAAAAATAATAAGCCAAATCCAATTAGAAGATTAAGGAACAGCACAATCTGCAACATTAACTGAAATGCCTTAGAATCAGTAAAGAATTAACGCAGAAAATAGGTGTGAAGATTTCGAATGACATCCTTTGTACTTTCTAACAAAGATTCCATTAGCGCAGGAATAAGTTTACTAATTTCCCAATTAACTGCCTTTAATTCGAAAATTGCAACTCTTCGGGGAGGTAAACTTATTCCTGCGCAAAGCAAGTTAAAAGGTCTTGACCCTTTTCTACATGAGAATTCTTTTTTAAGAGCTTGGGGAAGATTAAAAAACTCAAACTTATTATTTAATTGTAAACATCACTTAATTTTGCCTCCTACTCATAGAGTTACTGCATTGATTTTTGAATATTTTCACAAGAAGTACCTACATATTGGAGTGCAGGGTTTACTTCATCAGGTGCGTTTGAAATATTGGCCCATTCCACAGCATGGGCTTGGCTCATAAGATAGTTCATGCTTGTGTGATTTGTTTTAAAAACAAGCGAACTGCAGCAAATCAGGTCATGGGTAATCTTCCAAGTCGGAGTATAACTCCGATTTCACCCTTTCTTAATTGTGGGGGTGACTTTTGCAGACTATTTCATGTACAATTCAAAGGTCAATGCAAGGGCATTTTCCCTAAAATTTATGTTGCTGTATTTACACGTTTATCTACAAAGGCAGTCCATCAGGAGATAGTAACAGACTTGATGTCTGATGCCTTTATTGCAGCTCTTTTAAGCAGTTTTGTGAGAGAAGAGGAAAAATCTCCCCCACCATTATAGATAATGCTACAAATTTTAAGGGAGCTCATACAGAGTTAAAGTGTTTACAAAAATTAATCAGAAAACCAGATGAAGCATTATCCAGCTATTTCACCTCAGAATATAGTGTGGAAATTAATTCCCCCTAGATCACTGAATTTTGGTGAATTGTGGAAAGCTGGAGTTAAATCTTTTAAGAAAAATGGGATATACTAAGATAGAGATGAACTAGAAGAATAGTAGTAGAAGTATTTCTCACAATCATTACTCAGACTGAAGGAATCTTAAATTCACGCCCTTCAACCCCTATGTCTAATGATATTAATGAATTTGAAGTTTTTAACGCCAGGTCAATTTTTTAGTTGGCTGTCCAATCACATCTATACCAGAGCCTGAACTTATTGAAATTACTGATAATAGGTTATCAAGGTGGCAGTGCACGACAAAGTTTGTTCAAATAATATGGAAGCACTGGCAAACAGATTACCTCAATCACTTGCAACAGCGCAATAAATGGCAATTTCACAAATACAATGTGCAAACAGGTGCAATGGTTTTAGTTAAGGATGAGAATTTACCTCCTTGCCTTTGGGCCTTAGGCAGAATTTTGGAGATGCTCCCTGGTACAGATGGTAAGGTATGTCTAGCTAAAGTTAAAACTGCTTCAGGAATTTTTACTAGATCTATCTCAAAGATCTGTTTATTGCCAATTTAATATTCAGGTTTCTATTGACTATACATATTTGGAATCAGTTTATACATTATAAGAATTTAATAATATGTTTAAAGGAATTACATGGCTTAGTTCGAAATGTCTTTATCTTGTAACATGTTTTATGTCAACATATATATTGTTTGCATAATTACTATTTTCATGTTTTAATATTCTTAAAAACTTCATAGTTCAGTTTTAAAACTGTGGTAATCTTGACTATTTATGTGATTATCAATTTTGAAATATTGTAATTCGTCAATAATTATTTAATTGAAATTTTTGTATCAAATTACAATGCCAGGCGGAATGTTCCGTCTCAGTTGGAATATTTCTGTCTATTTGTACTGGTTTAACATTTGCAGCACCACGTAATGTCAGTGTGAGAGCCCAGTATTAATCAGTAAGCGATAGGGATGCGCTCGGTTCACATCGAGTCTTTTCCTCTGCCTGATCAAAGCAGCAGTCAATTGTTAATTGTAATCCTTATTCCCTTCTTTGCCCGCTTAAGCGGTATTATTATACATGAAGGAAAATAAATGTTTTTAAGTTTTTCAACTTGACTTTTATGAATTTATATACAGTCCACTAATACATGCTATGAACAGAAAGTTTAACAAAAAGAACACCCTAAACAAACAAGACAGAAGATGTGCTAGTAATATAGTGGTCACTTTATTTTTAAGTTATATAAAAGAAGTTCCATTTTTTCATATATATAGTTGGCAGAGATGATTAAGAATGAATTTACTGCTTAAATTACTTTTCAACATCTATAACTAAGCAATTCGATGTTGAACTAGATTTAAGGAGAAACTACAAAACCAAAAAAAAATGGTTGTTTTGATTATTACTGTTTGCATATTTGGGTAAAAAGAACTTATTACAGTGAAAGTGTAATTATCTATCAGTCCCAGTCTTGGGACTGCTGCCATGACAGAAAAGAGAACACATAGATGACAGACACTCCTCTAGCCACCACTTTCAAATATGGACAGTCTATGAAGTTTAGTCTCCAGACTATCATTATCAGAAATAAGATAACATAAACTAGATAGAAAGATAATATAAACCTGTTTCACCATCATAAACAGATGGGTTGTCAATAACAGAAATTGGTTTCGAGATTGCCATTGTGATAAATAGGAAAACAGACAGCTCTTTCTTTCCTCCACCACCAGCAGATAAGGGCAGTTGATAATAAACATCTATTTTTAGCATAGCACATTGATCACCACATATAAAAATCAAGATTAGAATTGACAGCTAATTGCATTATAGTTCTTTGTGAAGCTTATTGTAAGACACAGCAAAATTATAATACTTAAAATCAATCCAAACACATATTTTGTTATAATAAAATAATTGTCAAATAACTTTTATTTTCCCAGTATTTTAAATTTCAAGTTACCTTAAAATTTTAATGTTGTGCTGTATTTTTTACCTGTTGCAGTAGCCTAAAGGTACATTTTCTAAAAATACTGTATCCTGAGCTACAAGACAGTTTTTTGTTATTTTAGACTAAATGCATAATTAAAATAGATGATAATACATAATATAATGATATTCAAATCATTCTCAGAAGATGTAAAAAGATGCAAAAATGAAATCCAAAGTGGTTATGGAAGATGTAAAAATAAAACTCAGAGTGTTTACAGAATACAATAAGGGTGCTGTGATAGAATATATCAACATCTTGGTACAGAAAAGGTGAGGCAAATTCTACGATGCTATCAATTTCACATGTAAAGCACACAGTATTAGACACTAAATTTGACACAACTGAATATACATTATGTGTGTCATTAAGAAAGTATCAGTAGAGCTGTAATCTTTTTGGTAACCCTATATCATTTGTATATCAGTTTGGTCATTCAGAATCAACAGAGGTTTACTTGGTATAGTCATCAAAACTTCTGTTACATTTATGAGTTTAAAAAAAATGATCAAAAACACAAATGCCATCAAATTTTCAACTGACATAAAACTGAATAGTTCATGGCTCCTCTAATGCCTAAATATACAAAATACCTGATTCTTCACGTTCCAAAAAACTTTCCAATACCTGACTTAATGCGAATATGGGCAACCAATTACATAAACTCAGTGATAATGCAATTAGTGCTCACTGATCTTACAATCTACATCACAGGAGCATATAATTGCTCCATATCCTTTCAAGGGATCTCAACTCTTTGATGTATATAGAAAAAATATGGCCTCATGTTAAAATGAGCTATGTTTAAAATGTTATTAATTAAAATTAATTATTTAAGCACACAATAATGTGACATGATATGTGGATCCAATAAAAGGCCACTTTAGAAACTCATTTATATATATGGTAAACATCAGGGTTGCCACTCAAACAGGAGACTAAAATTCCCTGACTTTTCCAGGTTTTCGAGTTGTGTTTCAAGAAAAATTCAGGTCATCTGTGTAGTGCATATTGGCTGTACTGAGGGTAAATTAATTATGGTGCCACTTGAAAACACAAAAATTTGCCAATTGCATAGGACTAAACCCCAACACATTACTTTTATAACTATAACAGGAGTTGTTTTTCCCCCGAGGATTGAGATTAGAATCTGCCCAATCTGGATTTAAAAAAATGTCTTTTCTAAACACATTTTGGAGGTAAAGGAAGAAAGAAATCTATTTAATGATATTTTAAAATAAATTCAGGTATTTTATATTTATTTAGCAGCGTACATAAGTAAAAAATATGTGCATTAAATTTCTTGATGGTATGTCATATTACTGCTAGAATTATTTTCAGATGTATGCAAGAGTAATTGCCTGAAATTTGAAAGTATTATTAACTAATAATAAATAAATTTAGAAGGAAAAAGACATATTAAATCATATGAATAACATTAAAATAAAGTTACTTAAGGATTAAAAACTGAATTAAAAAAATCGACGGTATTTTGGCAAATATAGATATATTAAATGGTTAGCCTATACGACTGTTTTTTTTTTTATATATATATATATATATATATACATCAAAATGACAAATAAGAGATTTAAGAAAGAAAGAAAGAAAAGGTTTATAAGATTTTGTTTTATACGAGAATGGCTAGGAATTTACTTTTTGTTCAACATACAATCCACATGCACATGTGAATCTCTGTGTTCTCAAGGTTACTTACTGGAAAGCAAAGATAATGGAAACTTGCTTTGCTTTTCTAAAAGCCAATCTGACTGGCACTGCAAAAACTGGCTCTAAGCCAGGTGTAATAACACTCATTCAATACATGATTCACCACAAAAGTGATCCCTTCAGACATTGGCATGAAAATTTTTAGGGGGGGATCACAGTAAGAAATTTCCCAATTTTTCCAGATTTTGACTCAAATACTTAAATTCCATGACATTTCCCAGTTTTCCAGGTAGCGTGGCAAACCTGGAACATTTATCTATGAGCAAAGTACTGCTAATATTGGAATAATGAATTCTATTAGCTTGTTTGCATATATTTTTCTACCAAAAAAAAAAAAAAAAAA
>KK118845.1:652633-670906 GCA_000611955.2 Stegodyphus mimosarum
TGATATAGCAAAAAAAAAAAAAAAAAAATTGTAAAATATGGGTAACGTACATCGTCAAGTTCAATTTGTTAACTTCGATTATAATTCCTATAGGCAACAAGAAAATCATTCATTGTGCAGCAACAAAATTTCCAGTTTCATTTAAAAGTTTCAATAAAATGAAAAAGCTCCAAAAGACTACTAAAACAACAATCTACCTTAAAAAAAAAAAAAAAAAAACGCTTACCTGTGTGCGTCCAGCATCTTGTACTAAGTATGTTGGCAAACCTAATCGAAGAGCTTTCCTTTCTAATTCTACTAAGTGTTGTGTAGTATTACCTCTCAAAACAATTTTCGTTTCTCTAAAAGTAAAAATTTACATAATTTTGCTACAAGGTTTTTCATAAATGAAATTATTTTCTATTCAAATTATTATCACTACACTAACAGATCTTTAATAAAACTGATAAACAATGCAAATTTGATCATTACTTCATTGAAATGTCATATCTTATGCATGACTATCACATCAGAATGCTTTCAATACATCTTAATAACCACAGGAATTAAAATAAGTGGATCACTTACACGTAGAAAGCCTTTCCATCATCCTCTTGAAAAAAAAGTCTCTTTTGTCTCTTTCAAGGTATAAATTACATTGATTCCTCTCAGACATCGGGATTCATTTCAGCATTTCATTATAGTTAAATCTGATATTTGGTACATAATGTCATAAAAACTTTCAATGAAAGAATGTTTTTCCAAAGCAGGATGATAAAACACATATTTATGTATAACTATCAGAAAGTAAATTAGTTGGCAACACATGAACTCCTTGGCAACTTCTTTAGACAAAATGCAGAAACATGCTATACTTCTTATCAAGTTTCTAATTATAAATACTACAGAAATGTAAAAATAATAATTAAATTATTATCAATCAAAGTTTTGCGGTAGTAAGTAACACTTTCAGTCACTTGTTGAAGTAACAAAGTTTATGTGCATTTTTTGTTTCGATTAAACAAATAAAGTACTATAAAAAATAAACTGAATATTTATTGAAAAGTGATGAGTCAAGCATAAAAGAGCAATACATAACTGATGTTCATTATAGCAACATCTCGCCTCCTACCGAAAAAGATCATTATAATAAATAACCACTGTAATAAAAATAGCATAGCTGACAACCTTGAAATATAAATAACCTAAAGCTTCTGGAAGGTTTTCATGCTGCACCATGGCACTCTTTTTAAAGAACTTCAAGTTGACTTAAATTAGCTAGATAATGCATGATTTAAGTTATTCAACTATTTACTGAATCTGTTAAAGATACTTCTTCCAATGCTGGCAAACTTCCCAAGCTCATATTTTAAAATGAAGTTTAAGGCAAAAAATATCACTTGTTTACAAAAACAATTGGAACTTGTTTGCAACAACTTGTTTATATTGTGACAAACATGCACATAGCATATTTTATTTCACCAAAATCAACTGTAATGATTAGTAAAACATCTGCTATGGGGTTAATCAAAATACAACAGTAAGTGTTGTATTTTGACAACACTTATTAACTCCCCTGCTTCCTCATAGCTGTGTTACCTAGAGTGCAAATAGACTCGTCTTGGCATTTTGCCAAGGGTGGCAGATTCAATTTATTACTCTTAAGCTATCAGTTGATTAGATGTATGAGCCTCTAAAATATGTTTTGTCAAGTTATAAAGTATAGTTCATAAGTTTATTTTTGACCCTAAAACGAATACAGGAAAGAAAACAGTTGATTTAGTTTTAACAGCCAGTGACAATTAAGTGTTTAGAAGAGGACAATCAAGATGTATTATGCCAAGAACTACCAAGGGAATCAGTTGCTCTGAATCAAGATCTTTTGAATCACATTGAGAGCAGTCAACTGCCCACTCTTCTGGCATATGTGTTGAGAGCATTTCAGTTTGTTCATTCCCTGAAAGAGACATTAGCTCACCATTTCCTACATCCTCAAAGTAGTAGGTCTACATGATTTATAGTAGTGATGATGATAACAACTTGTCAAACGATCAGTTACCAGTGCCATAATTGTTTGCAAGAGACAATATCAATCCAAGCAGCTCTCAAACCTCCCCTTTGTTCATCAATTTAGGACCAAACGTCAACATTTATTGGATAAACAATACACTGGCTGTAAAAAAATAAACAGCAAAATAGCAAGTGTACCTAAAGAAGACAGGTATATGAAAATCCGTTGTAATCACACTGCAATTAAAGAAAAAACTCAATACAGTTTCACATGCGGGTTGATCTTAGAACAAGAATTAGCTGTGTTGCATTCCACATTTTGGAATACGAAGTCATGGTGCGAAAAAAAAAAGCTTTCGTACAATGATTAGTCTCCAAGAGAAATTTATGTGACTTTTTTTAAGCAATGCAAACATGATAATCGTATTACTTCCAAGAAACAAATTGATTTTGATATATTTGTGCCAAAGTCTGATTCTCAAAATACCAGAATAAAAGTGTGCAGATTTTTTTTTTTTTTTTAACATACTTGACCCCAGACATGATTCATTCTTACTCTGGATTAGGGATACTCCAACAATAGGAGGTATGGCAGATGATTATGAAAGCATTACTTTAATTGCACATTGTCATGGTATCATCCCAATTAGAAATGCCCAAGGAACTGTGTACGAATGGTTGAATTTACTTCCAAAAGTGCCTAGTCACTACTGCCGAGCATCATCAAAGCATATTTACATCGAGTCAACTTTTTTATTACACTTGTACACGCATGCAGTTTGCAAAACATGGGGCAATGAACAAAATAAAAAACTAGACTCAAGAAATACCGTTTTAAGTGTTCTTAGCAAAGAGAACATTTCAATTCACAAACCAAGAAAGAATCAATGCAGAGTGTGCTCCAGTTTTCAGTTAAAAAATGTTTTGCAAGATGAGTATGAGACACATGGCAGAAAACAGATGAAACACACGTTTTACTGTACTAACCAGCGCTAGTTTATATTTGGTGCTCTTCAAAGGCACTATAACACTTTTTTTTGGCTCAATTTTATGCTGAACTTGTTTGTTTACTATTAAACTGCATAAAGTTATTTCACCTCTAGTATTTAATAACAGATATGCATTTAAAAGAAAATATGTTGACTTTATTTGCGAAAAGCACACCAGATCTCAATCAAAACCTCTTGGCTTCAAAGAATAAACATATTTCTGTGAATGTATGCTAATTAATTTATTAGTTACTTGTTCTGATGCTTTAAAAACTGAAAATCAAGAATATAATATAAGGATAAAAGGAACTACTCTTATATCAGTCCCCGGTTGGCGACAAATTTCTCACCAAACATTTTTGGCGAGAAACTCCATGACACGCCATTACTATCTAAATTTTTTGTTTACATTTCGGACTTTAAGCCTAAAATGACTGCAAAAACGCGGTTTTCACATGTGCAAAACCCTCGTTTTTACAGACAATTTACGGTATAAGTCCGAAATAAAAACAAAAAATTTACATAGTAAAAGTGTAAAGTTTCTCACCAAAAATGTTTGACGAGAAACCATGTACACAGCGATCTGTTTTAACTTTAAAAAACATCAGAGAATTGCAGAATTCATGGCACCGCGCAGAAATCATGACATTCTGCAAACCTCACTAAAATAAGCTAAAATAATAACAATAAATTTTTAAAAATATATACTGTAAGCATAAACACAAACCGTGAAGAAATAATTCATTAATAACACAATCATCTTAAATACAATATTCATTAAATACAACAAAATGCATTATCATTCCCTGAAATACACGAGAAAAAACATAGTTTCACTTAGCTTTCAAAATTCTTTCGGACTTGCAACACGTCATGCTCGGCTTTAAAAACCCTCACCAAAAATGTTTGATGAGAAACCATGTAGAAACTGTGAACAAAAGATTTATTAACTACACCCACATCGTACTGTCTCAAACTAAACTTATCCCGAACACAATCCATAATGCGCGGTTGAAACTTTTCAACCACTTCCTTCAATCTAAGACATGCCATTCCCACGCACACACCGAAACTCCAAACGAAGAACAAAACCACGGCACCCACTCAACTTTCAACGTCAAAAGGGTTGCTATACCAAAAAATCCCACCAAAAACCATCGTGGAATACACAATCATGCCAAAAACCAGCACAGAACACATATCGCCACATTTGGCGACCACATATATCCGGGGAGCAACGGGGGACTTATATCAGAGTAGAACCGGATCAAAAATAGATGAATATAATCTCTTAATTAAATAGAATGGCAAATTCTATTTCTAATGCTGTTTCATCAGATCTTACTCAGTAAGAAACACACATGTGCATGAATCTTTCAGTGTTTCAAAAAGGTGCTTACCAGCTTTATTTATTTAGAAATTGATCCTGGACATATATTTCTATTACTATTTCTCAAACTACAGAAATTTATAAAAACAATTTCAGCAGTGGAGGTTGAAGGATTCTGTATAGGAACTTTTACTTTTTGTTTGATTGTTCTCCGCATAACAAAGTATACTTTTCTAACTATCCAAACCCATTTCAACATTCAGCAGAATTGCCTTGATTCTGTCATATTTTCAAGTATAATACATGATAATAGTCAACTTGTGCACTGTACGTATCATACATACACAGTCCAGTCACATTAATGTGACTACCACGTACTTTCCATGTCAGAGTTAAATAACCAATCACAGAAGGCAGGTGGCAGCACAGTGCAGTTGAGCGTATATAAAGGGTGTGTGAGGGCTTCGGAAAACATTTCAATCGTTGGCGTAATGCAGAAACGAAGCGATTTATCCGACTTCCAAAAGGGCATGATCATTGGCTTTCGGGCCAAGGGTGGAAGCATTTCCGAAACGGCTGAGTTTGTGAACTGTTCGCGTGCCGCCGTGGTAAAAGTGTACAGTGCATGGCAAAATGGGACTGTCCAAAATCAGCGACGTGGCAAATGTGGTGCACCACGGGCCATAGATGACAGAGGCGAACGACGGTTGCGGAGATGCGTTCGGGCAGATAGACGGGCTACCGTTGAGCAACTGACCACCAAAATGAACCAAGGGGCTACCAAAAGTGTCTCCCAAAGTACTATTCAGCGAACATTGCTGCGTCTGGGCCTCCGAAGCAGACGCCTGGTTCGTGCACCTATGCTGACTGCTGTTCATCGACGGCGAAGGCTAGAATTTGCACGCCAGTACAGCAGCTGGACGTCCACTGAGTGGCGACAGGTTGCGTTTTCGGATGAATCGCGTTTTATGCTCCATCGGACAGATGGACGTTGGCGTATAAGGCGTGAAACCTCTGAAAGGAACCACCCTGCAACCATTGCCGGAACGGTCCAAGCTGGAGGCGGGAGCATTATGGTCTGGGGAATGTTTTCCTGGCATTCTCTAGGTTCACTGATCATTGTGGAAGGCACAATGGATCAATACAAGTACGCATCTGTCCTTGCGGACCATGTTCACCCCTACATGCGCATTGTTTTTCCTCAGGATGATGGCATCTTCCAGCAGGACAATGCGAGGTGCCATACAGCTGCCAGTGTACGTGCGTGGTTCGAAGAGCACCAGGATGAGTTTACCGTCCTCCCCTGGCCAGCAAACTCACCTGACTTAAACCCAATCGAGCATCTGTGGGACCATCTCGATCGAGTTGTTCGCGCCATGGATCCTCAACCGCGTAATCTAGCGCAGCTGGCCACGGCATTAGAGTCGGCATGGCTCAACATCCCAGAGAACACCTTCAGGGACCTATGTGACTCTCTTCCTGCACGTCTCGCAGCAGTCCGCTCTGCGAAAGGTGGTTATTCTGGCTTTTGACAGATGGTTACATTAATGTGACTGGACTGTGTATGTTTTAGTATAGATGGTCCAATTTTGCGAATTTATTTACCAAAAGAGCCACTGCACAAGAAAAAAACTGCTTTGAAGAACTTTTGAAGGCCATAGCTGATATATGAGTTATAATAATGTAAGCATCAGATACACAGACTTTTCGTATTCTCTCATAAATGCTTCTTTTTATTATAGCTGATGAACAAAACAGTACCTATAAGCCATAAAGATTACCAAACAAATGTTTTTCACCAACTGATTAAGTCGCCATGTTGCAATTTCTTGTTGGGGTGGGGATAACCAATGAAACTAGTAAAATACTGATTGCCCAATCGATAAAACAGTGATTGCACTTTCAAAAGTAACTGCAAAATAATCTGTAACTTTACAACTCATAAAGATATTACAAAGCAAATTTTGGTAATGATGTAATATGTGATCTGCTTTTTGTTAGTTACTTATGTCTAAGATGTCACTACTTAAACACTATTTTTAAATACGAAAATAAATACAAAGATTATTAGAATTGAAAATGATTCTATTAATTTAATAATTCATTAAATTTTAATTTCAATAACTTCATACAGTAATAATAGATCTGTGGGAGTCCGCAGAGCAAGGTTAATTTACAGCTCGCTGTTAAGCACTTTGCTCCTAGTGGAGGTTTTGCTCGTGGTGACATCTATGGGTCAAAATCATAAGTGTGGTGCAAGAGGCCTTACCTGTTTCATATATAGAATTTAGGTCTCTTTCATGCAAGCAGAATTCTCTATCACTAGTGCAAAAGAACTCCTTTGTGGTAGATTCAAGAATACAGACTCTTTCAAATTTAGAAGCACTGACTGGCTGCGTGGATGCCACCATGCTTCTGATTTCCATCCATAGATGTAGCCACAAGCAAAGCCACCACTAAGAACAGCAAAAGCATTCACAACAGTAAGATATAAATCAACAGTTGCACCACAGAGTGCTATAGTGATGTGCCTTCAACATGACAGTAACACCATTTGCCCACCTAGGAAAAACTAACAAACTATGTCACTCTGTGCCTCATTCCATGTCTTCAATAGACACAACTACCCATGCTCAACAAATGAGTTTAACACAGCCCCCAATGCAATGATCAATCACATCAATGCAGGGCTCAAAATATGGCAACAAAGTCATCCCTCCTCACTAGCAAACAACTGCTGCAAAAGAATATGTGGTGTCCAAACAGCCACTCAACTCATGCAAATTTGAAAGAATTAAAATTCTTGAATCTAGCAAACAGGAGCTCTTTTCAGCTAGTGGTAGAGAATTCCCTTACATGAAACAGACCCGAGTTCTATACCCGAAGCCACTGAGGTCTCATTTCTGATTCAGCTCATAGATGTGCAACACCGAAAGTGCAGAACACTAACTCTGAGCTATAAATAATCTCACTCTGGAGAGTGCCACAGATTCACGAAACAAAAAATTCCGTAGATTTCAAATTCAAATGTGTGATAAAATGGCGGTGTGAGAACGTAAATTTCTCACTCCATGCAGTTCATCTTCATCATGACTTTAATCTTAATCGGAGCCTCCCTTTCTGCCGACGACATTTCAAGCGAGAGTGTTGGGTTTTTGCCTCACACATGTCACCCTCCTATGATAATGGTGTTTTGGTTGAATAAAAAAGAAGGAACGGAAACAGCCTAAAAAAAATTGCACAAAGTAGCTGAAAATGTTTGACTAAAAGGGAATCTGACTTGATGCCATGTTAAAATTTAAACCATCCTCGAGCAAATTATGAATATGTGTTTCATCTCTAGAAAATTCCGATATTTAGTCGTCAATAATCGCCTTGCCGAAATTACCATGTGCTGAACGAAAAAATATGTGTGAAGGAAAATATTATACGCATGAAAATCTCCATCTGCAATTTGTTTAGAATACTTACAGTGCAGTAAGCTATAGTGCCCAGCATAGACGATGGCGAAAGATTAGAAAGTTGTGTTATTTTGCAATGTATGGCCCTGAGATATTTTAACCATGTATGGCCCTTAGATAACTTAATATGTTATGTTATTCTTGTGTACTATGTGATCTGTGTTATATATATATATATATATTTAATCAAGAGAAGTTTTTGGTAAAATAAATGTGAGATTGAAAGAAAAGTTGTCTCCACAAGTCTCATGCATGTGGGTTATTGGTATGTGAAACATTTTATTATTCTTAATACCAAATGTACTAGACGTAATTTTAGGCCAGCAATTATTGGGCATATATAACACTGTTTTTGATACTTGTAGCATCTAATTTATTTAGGGAGTCACCTTCAACACCACAGGTGGGAAAAAGAAATGACTTAACAACATTCAATTTTAGTGATACCATCTAAAAAATAACTAAAGCTGTAGATTTTATACTACTACATTATTCCAAATTTGGTTAGTCATTTTACAAAGCATATTGTAATCAAAATTAAATATTCCTTAAACTTTTTCGAACAATGACAAAACAAAAGCAGCTTACTTTTGTGACAAATGACTTTATACTGCATAATACAGCACTTAATATTGTAAATAGGTCTAAGAAAACAGAACTCACTGAATTTAATACAGGCACAGAATAGTTTAACTTTTACAGCACATAACAAATATTCTACTAATTGGAATTTTATTCCACATCACACTATATGAAAAGTTAAATTTTGTATTTATATAACCATTTTAATCCCAGTATTGAACTTTTCATAAAATCATCAACCTCATTTTGCCAAATTTTGTATATGACTGCATATTTAAGAACAACATTCAAGAAAATAAAGCCTGGAAACACCTTTCTTCTAACTTTTAGAATAAAGATTATACAGAAAATAACTTACCCATCTTCTGACCACTGAAGAACCATTTCACCATATTTATTTTCATTTTGTAGTAATAAGCGATGCATCCCTATTGCTGCGTGTGCTACTTGAGATGCCAATTTTCCTGTACCCATGTCTAAACTCATATTTACAATAAATGCCATCTTGTAAGCATCTCCAAAGGAATCTCTACCTCGATCATCTGCTTCAGCCTGTGAAGACATTTTTCTATTTCAGAAGCTGTACACAATAAGACTAGTAAAATAAAAACTTTCAAATAATGGGTCATCTGAAAATTTCTGTAGTTTTCAAATTGAAGTGAATTTTCTTGTAATGATTTTGTTAGTGTTGAGAAGGAGTAAGTATGATTAAAGCAGATATGTAAATAAGTCTTTTTCTGCTCGTACTGAATAATTTTTGTTTCATTGCAGTACTGAGAACCCAAAAGTTCATTTTTGTCATATCATACCCTTTTATTTTATAAAAAGAAAAAATGCTAGTCAGACTGCTAGTAAAATTTATGCTATATATGAACAAAGTACTGTTTCTCACGACAAAGTCTGAAGTTGGTTCGAGAAGTGTATAAATTTCAGCCTAAAAAATTATGCCCACTCTGGAAGACCATCCTTCAAATCTGAAAATTAATGTTACACAGTTGAAGAAAAATCAGATAGACTAAATATTTCTGGTACATAAGTATTAATGCAACTACACTGGAATATCAATAAATATGTATTTTATATTCGAAATAGGTATTTATCATTAGGATTGATCAATAAACCTACTTGGAAGGTAGTTTGTTTCTTCATATCTGTTGGAAATTTCGTGTTAATTTTTTAAGAATACATTCAAAGATTTTATTAAGGCAGATTTCTTCCCAGAGAGGCAAATTTTATAAGTGTATATTTTAAAATTGAATTTAAGACAAAAAGATATTACAATCTGTCAATAAAAACTGCAGGACTTAGGAATACCCCCCCAAAAAAAAGTGCACACGAACATGGAAATGCTGCTTGTAAAATAGAATTATTGAAGCATTCTGAAAATTTGGCAACTTCTAATGTGGTTGCACTTATATGTAAGTACCATATTTAAAAAAGTACAACACGTTTTGAAGAAGACTAGATACGCAAGCTAATAAAAAGAATGGGTAACCCATACTTTATCCATAAGCAGAATAACATGCTCGAGATTTAGCATGTAATTCACTGCTGAAAAAGAATAAAGCTCTTAAAAAAAAAAAAAAAAAACTCATTACAAGAGAAGATGAGAAATGAATACAATACAATAATGTTACAAGAAATAGATCAAGGAATAAGACAAATGAATTTCCTTTAGTAACATCAAGAGGAGTGTTACATCTAAAAATAATGCTCTGTATATGGTGGAACTAAAAAGGAATTGCACATTATGCCAATCATGACCACACATTGTACATTATGCCATTATTGCCACAAAATCAGACAATAAATTTGAAAAAATACTATTCCCAAATGGCAGTTTTAAAAGCAGAAATTCAAACAAAACACTGTGTAGTCTTCTATTGCTCTCACATTTCGATGAATGTCAGACAAAGACCGAATAGGGCTGAGATGTTTTGTCATCCTCCCATATTCACCAAATCTTGCCCTCTTTCATCTCTCCAGTTTATTTTAAAATTCTGATAATGGCCTGGAATTCACTTCTTTAGAGACCATCAAACACCACTATAACTTCTTTGTGAATAAACTTAATAAACCCCACTTTAAAAAAATAAATAAATAAAATAAGATGAGAGATGGCAAGAAGACAAAGAATAAGATGATGTTTATCTTATTCAATTTTTTTTTTTTTTAAATGTTGTACAGTTTTACTTGTATTTATAAAAAGTGCAGAACTTTCCCGATGATCCAATATTCCAAAAAGCATGGTATATTATGTTTTGAAGAAGATTAAATATATGCATAGATTGCTTCCAAAGTTAAACAAGTTTGAGTATAATTTCTTTTTTTCATCAATTTTTATCAATATTACAATGCAGTTTTTTAATATAATCCCAATTTCATTGAATACACTTATCCCAAAGAAAAACTAACTTTTTAAATTATTTGATCTTCAAAGAACGTTTTCAGCATCTCCTCTCTCCTCACAGTATAATTATACTCTCAAATCGAACACACCATAAAGTTTAAAAAAAAAAAAAAAATTATGGGAACGGATACAGAATACTCCTCATAGAGAGAGGTTGAACACTTTCTGAAGTTTTCTTGCCTTCTTTTCACAAAAGGAAAAAGACTGCTCTTCACATCTTCCATGGTTGAAAAAATAGTTCTACAAAAATGCACCTGAATCAGTCAAAGAACTGACTTAAACTAAAAAATAATGCACAGGATAGCTGCATAAACATATGAAGACTTGTCTTTAGTTGCTGTGGTTGCCTACAGTTTCTAGGAATTGAACTAGAGCTTAGTTCCTAGAATTCTGGAAGTATAAAATGTGTATATATATCAAATTTAACACACTTTATAAAGTCAGAAACACTAGAGTTTACACATGCACACACCAAAATAAATAAATAAAATATTGAATGCCTAAAAAGTGAAAAAAACAGGCATATTTTAAAAAACGCAGATGTTTAAAAAAACGCCTTATAGTAGTCATATTACATTGGAAGACTGAATGAAATAAGCTTCAAAAATTAAAACTGATGCATTGAAAATATGCACATACACACAATTACCCGCACATGCATATTTGCATGCATACAAGCACACACTTTGCATTAAAATTACAATCATTTGACACATAACTGAAATGAATTAGAATGCCAAAGATGCATTTAAAAATTCAACTTGATGAGCTTACTTCTAATGATGTTTCCAAATCTGCTTCTGAATTTTCAAATATCCAAGCAGCTGCTAAATCAGGAGATCTGTTGTCTGTATAGAATAAAGCCTAAAAAAAAAAAAAAAAAAAAGCACACATTGATTGAAATTCAAAATGCATAGGAGACGTAATTATATAAAATGACAAAACTGCAAGAATTTAACTCAGCAAAACTGGTACAGACACTGATGTAATTTTTATACATTTTAAATTAAATCTGTATAAGAGTGAGACTCATTGGAATTTTCTTACATTATAAAAGTACATACAGTAGAACTTAAACAAAAGTACTCTTTTCAAAACATATTTTAAATATAAATTTAAATTTAAGTGATAAGCTAATACATTTATTTTCACTGCTTATACTTCCTTGAAATAGCAAAAATTATAGAAAACTCTTACATTTATTTAAACATTAATTAATGTATTAATTTGGAGACACACTTTAATACAAGATCATACATATTGATATTTTCAGCTTAAGATTGTTAACTCATAAAATACAAAAGACAGTGATGAAGCTTTTTCCAGAAAGACATAAGTAATGCCACCACACACAGTTAGTTCTATTAGTACACCAATCAACCACATCCTATTGTTACACAACTGTCTCAAATAAGCATAACTTCTTTAAAAAACAAAAATTCATTATGAATATGTCAGAAATAAAGACTACATTGTCAAAGAATGAACAATTATAAAAAAAAAACTGAATACAAAATATCACACATTTTTAGCATAAAACACAGAACTTAAAATAATGAAATGATTGATATTTTTTATGCACAGATATACATCTTGAAATATGTTTAGATGATTAAAATAGTAATATGCTGGAATAAAATAGTCAAGGTGAAATTTAAAGAGTCATTTTGAAACTACAATCAAGACAATACCTGTTACTCATTGCCTTTTTTTAAACTATAGAATTTTGGTATCAAACCCTTGGCTAGGAGGTACACATTTGTGAAACATTTTTAACGAGAATTTGACCTGTATTTATATTACATATGAGAAAAACTATTAAAATTTCATGTATCAACCTGTTCAACCATTAAGAATAAAGTTTCAGTTGACCTAGTATTTTGTAATTTTAACCACTTGGCCGCATACATTCTTGAGAATGTCATGACGTAAATGTAGACATGTAGAAGTAATATAAAAATGTATAAGTATAGAACATGAAAGCCAAAACACTCATGTAAAATTTTATCTACATGTTATCATTATCTTCGAAATATATTTTCTAAAAGTTTTTAGTATTTTAAATATTAAATTGAAATGAAGTTTTTAATTTCACTTAAGACTAAGAAACAGGTACCAAAATTACAAAAAAGGTTGCAGAATATTAAAATGGTTACTGTAAGTGAAATTAGCACAAAATAATGAGCGGGAAAAGATGGCATTTACTTTACAACAAATAAGAAGTCAATAATAATGTCTTCAGAAATTCAATACACACACAAACACAAAAAAGTAAAAAAAAAAAAAACTGGTTTTAAGTCTTGCCTTTACAAGAACCTAATAATGCATTTAATTTATTCAGAAACTTTATAAAAGGTGTTTCTTGAATCCTTCACGTACTCATTATTTGAAAAAGGACTTCTCTTTAAACTTAGCAATTAAAAAACGATAAAGAAATTAACAGCTTTTTTTTTTTTTACTTCTACTTTGACAGCACAAATGAATTAACTATACCTCAATAAAAATTTTAAAATCCTTCGAATTATTCATATCAAGAAAGTAGAGATACTTTCCGTAGAGCTGACACAAATTCCCATATGGTTCTCACTCTGGGGAGTGTCCATCAGCAGCTGGGTAGTAAAGTCACTGAAAATTAGAAGTTCAACCTGGATTTGATTCCAGGTAAATAGGCTAGCTGCATGGTAATTTTCATATTTTCCTCATGTGTCACATGGATATGAGCCAGATTTCCTTAGGAAGTCCCCCACGATGGCATCCTTCCCCTTAGGCAGATAGCCCTCAAGTGTGAATAATCCAAACCTACCCTGTGTTTATCATACATATTATGGTAATTTTTAATACATTGCACATGTAAAGTTTAAATTCTTACTTCCTTCCTTCTACCAATATCTATATATAACTTTTCTTCTATCAGTTATCTATTAGCTACTTAGTTATAACATATTACAAGTTATGCATTTCTATCCCCAGCTACCCACTCCACAAAAAAATAAAGCTTTAGCAGTGCATTTAAGGACTATGCATCTGCTAATAAAATGGGCCCATCAGCAGCCAAGCGTTAAAGTCGCTGAACACTGGTAGTTCAGTCCAAGGTTCAAATCCTGTGACCGGGCTGGCTGCATTGTCATTTTCATGGTTTTCCCCATGTGTAATGTGTACATGAGCCAGTTTCCTTTAGAAAGTTCTCCAAGAACGTATCCCTTTCCTTAAGCAGATAGCCCTCGAGTGCTTTGCCATAGTTAAATAACCCAAACCCTGTTAAAAAAATACAAGCTAAGCTGAATATAATCAGTTCCTTGGCAAATAATATTAATAATAATAAAAGTGTTCCGGACAAGACTGCAAAATCTACTTTTCTTTTTTTGGAATGCCTACTAAGAAATTTAACCTCATTTTTATTACTTTCTTTGGAAATAGAGATAATTTCAAGAATTGCAGTTTATTAATTAATAATAAACAATACAACTTTAGCATAACCAATTGTAATTTTAGAAGTGCTTTAAGTTTAGCTATTGAATATACCTTTTCAGCTGCAACACGGCTGATACCCATTCCAGTGAGAACTTTCAAGTACTCCTCATTTGCTTTCCAAGGAACAGCAGTTGCTGTACTTTCTTCTCCATCTCCATCTTCTCTTGGTTCCTGCATTCTGCTATATATATATATATTTAAGATTCAACATGCATAAATAAATCAATAAAATTTATACAGTAAAATAAATATGTTTATTGCTCCTTTAAGCTGGGCATTACACAAAAAATAAAAAATACTAAACTGCCTCTATTCTCATAGCATACATAATGACTGCACAGACCATAAACAGTCATATGAAAAATGATAATTTCTCAGTTATACAGATCTATGAATTTACTTTCAATTTAAAATTAGAAACTTACATAAATTTCATATATTATTATATAATTACTATGAACTTTCATTTGAAGTTATTTGGTATATATTTTTAATTAGATTTATTATTTCTGCAGGCAAAAAATATTATGAAAAGCTTTGATTACTTTACTGTCTTGGCTGATTTAACTACTAAGTTCTTTAACGCAAAATATTCAGGAAGTCACACTTTTGCAAATGACAAAGTAATTTTATAAAATTTCATTTAAAATGTTTTCTTGATAATAAATCAATGAGAATTATTTGTTATTATAACTTAATACAATTCATAATTACTTATGATGAACTTAGTCAAATTTCACACCCTTTAATTTCTTACTAAAGCTTCTCTAAGGTAGCTATCCAAAAGGCAGTATAAAAATAATAGCAAACTGAATTTGTAATCACGAATGCAAATACTTCACTTGTATTAAATTAATATCATTTAGCACTTTTAAATTGTCCGAAAAATTACGCGAAATTACATAAATAATGCCAAAAAAAAAACAACGTTCTGAAGAACAGAGAAACAACATAAATCTTTAAGCATCTAAAAAAAAGTGAGCTCTTAAAAATAGAAATGTGAACAAGATGCTCAATCAAATAAAATACCAACTTCATCATATTGACAACGCATTCACAATATAATTGATAGCATATAATTTGAAATGCACAAGTAAAATGTGAAAATATCTTCCATTTGTGGTATTTGATGCAAATCTTCACAGTGGTAACTTTAACAACTAAACGTAAATATATTAAAGAAAAGTTAACTTTTGATACAATACAGTATGTATTAAACCGATCGAAGGATTAAAAATAGCTCATACTAACGAGATATATTTTTACGATCCGTCTGAAAATAAAGATGTAAATGTACAATTTAATTAAAATTAAAAAATAAATACTTAGCAGAAACTGCACTACTGGAATACCGTCCACAATTTTGCATAGACAGACAGACAGACAAAGAAGACAGCTGTCTTGTTTTGCACCCGCTAAGTCTTTCTGCATCGATGGGCGAAAAATCAAACTTAGGTGCGAATCAAGCTTAGGTATATAAAGTTTGCGATAATAACTTCAATAAATTTACAATTATTGCAATATTTTATTTATAAATATTAATTAATGACTTATATATTGATAAAATAACATATTGATATTAAGACTGATATCAGGTAACGAAATATGTTCCTGGAATCAAAACTGTTTAAAGCATTTTAAACACTATATCTATGCTTTTTTCCTCCTTGTATTTCCCGTATATTGCTGAGATTTGAAAAGTGTTTACGGAATGAAGAACGAAGTGAAATGAAAAATACTTTCATCGAAGGAAAAGCGAAACTTAAATGTGTTATCTCGCAAACAGTTCTACCCATGCTGTTTACTAAATCCCGAGTATACGGAAGCAATGCTTCGTGAAACTCTAATTTACGTATGAGAAGAAGAGAGAAAATTTTATTCAAGTTTCCGAATTTAAAAATACTTAGAACATCTGACTATCATAATGAACATCTTACACCCGCAATTAGTGTGGATTGAAGACAGATGTTACAGAAAATTACCCATCAGAAATGCCGAAAAGAAATCGGAAGATGTGGGTAAGGATATGCAAGATAATTAAGTACTTTGTGTGTTATGAAAATATTTCTTTGTGAAGGTTCAAGCAAGCAGTCCTTTCTCATTATCCCAGTTAAAATCAAACAAACTCAAAAATTGTTTTAGATGATTATTATTACTTTTTATGAGTATTTTCCTTGGTCTAAAATTATTTTCCTGCTTCATCCCCATGTTGCCCCATGTTGTAGTTAAATTTAAACATAATGCAACTCTAAGAACTTATGATGGATAAAAATGATAAAAACATTTTATTTGAAATTTTTCAAAAATTTGATACATTGATTTTGTATGTGATATAAATTCAGCTGATTTGCGAGGATTGAAGTACATAGGAGAATGTGAAAAAATTTAAGTTGTCACTATCATTTTTGACTTGCTAATTTTAAGTTAAACGGATTGATGAATACATTACTTTACCAAGGTAATTTCAATAAAAAAACTTTTGATTGATTATCATCTTTTAATAAAAAAACCCTGTATTTCCTGACTACTGTATTCATAGGGCCCCTTGCAGCCATCAGGCACTTAACATTCCTCCGGGCATTTCGATTTTTATCATTAAGGAGAGAGCTGTGGAGTTTTTTTGGGTAAAAGTTTACAATTGGGTGCCTCTTGTTTTTTGGCGATTCTGTTTTGACGCTAAGATCGGCGCCAATAAGACACAATTTCAAGATGGCCGCTACACAAAACCAAAACAAGAAGTCAAAGAATTTCACAAACTCCATTTCCATGTACACATCGAGCTATTTTCACTTAAAAAAAACATCAGAGAATTGCACAAATTAGTCATTGCACTTCGATTAAATAAATCAAGAAGCTAAAACCATGTTAAAACTCTCATGGTAACCAGAAATGGGGTTTCATCCCCAAAACTGAACAAAATTTTTCACCAAAAAACAAGGGGGCACCCAATTCTACACTAGAGCCGAATTGTAAAAAACAAGGGGCACCCAATTGTAAACTTTTACCCTTTATTTTTTTTTTATTCTCAAAAATTATTTGCTGAAACTTTCCAAAAATGATTCCTGCGTTAAAATTTATTCTACGGCACCCCTTGGCGAATCATTTCTTTTTCGACGCCAAGATTAGCGCCACGAAGGATCGGCATCTATTTCAAGATGGGGCCGATCCTTTCATGTGCTACACAAAACCAAAACAAGAAGCCAAACACCTACACAAACTCAGTGTCCATGTACCCATCGACCTATTTTAACTTCAAAAAACATCAGAGAATTGCACAAACTAGGCACTGTGCACTGCCTTAACTTTGTCCATGTATACATAAACTTATTTTAACTTAAAAAACATCAGAGAATTGCACAAACTAGGCACTGTGCACTGCCTTAAATTTGTCCATGTGCACATCAATCTATTTTCACTTAAACAAAATCAGGAAGCTAAAACAAAGTTAAAACTATCATGTTAACTAGAAAAAAATTCACCTCTATCTTAACACACAGAGACAGACGAGTAATCAAAAATACACAACAAATTGAAATAAATTACCAAAAATACATATATCCTATCATAAAAACGTTAAACAACAAATCTCTTAACAAAAATTAAGGCTAGACTGCAGATTACGGGCCAGTCGCCAAATGAAGCGAAATCGCGCCAAATCTAGTAACCTCTTGGCATCAGGAAAATCATTAGGATTCAAGGTTACAGTTTATAGCATTTAAGCTGGCTTTTTGAATTTTTGTCATTTCACTGTGCCTCTAGTAAATTGTGTGAGCAAAATGGCTGAGGGATTTTTCTTATTTGATTTGGTTGCAAGATAAGGACGAAAGATGTGTGATAGAATGGTGCATGAATTATGGTTTGATTGCGAATATGTACGAATGTCCTAAGTGGAAAAATAGTATGAAATTACTTGAAATGAAAGATGCAACAGATTTGTATGAATGGTTAAGCACATGGTTGAAATGAGCTGTACAGTTAGTGTTGAATGAGTGCGCCATTTTGAATTTCATCTCCATTGTGTTGTTACATTTTAGTGTGGAT
>KK118846.1:3826-16521 GCA_000611955.2 Stegodyphus mimosarum
CGAAACACTTGGAAAAAGGTATAAAACATAAGATTGTACCAAATTGACTACTCGGGGTGGGGGGGGGAGACTATAACACTTTACATTATGCAAATTGAAAATTCAAAAAAACAAACTGCTCTAAAACTATTATATGCAAATCCGAAATTCAAGAGCAATTACAAAGAAAGAGCAAAATAAATTGTCATTTAAACAACAATCAAAAACTGGGTGGTCCCCGATTATGCTAAACTGAACTTTTAATGTGAAGAAAACGAAAAACTTTTCATAGAGATTTAGAGATTTCTATAAATAATAAAATTTAATCTGTGCCTTAAGCAGCTAAAAACTAAAAACCTTTATGAAATAAAAATTGAAAAAAAAAATGCAAACTTACTGAATTCTTAAGACAACCAAACTGTGTTCCTTACAAAAGAAAGTAGAATTGAAAGCTGCTCTGGAGAAGCAAAAATATTGTAGTTCTTAGAAAAAGTATGCGATAAGGTTCAAAGTGTCTAATAGCAGAACTAAGTATTTTAAAATGTGTTCAAAATGTCCTATCCTGTTAAACTTCGTGTGCGGGGGTGCCAGACATTGGGTGCGGTCTGTAAAAATTATTACCGAAGAGGAGGGTGAATTTTCAATTGGCATAAGAAACTTCTAAAATATGCTGTTCTCTGCAAAATCTTAAAATGAGAAAACAGAATTGGCTCAAAGTTAAGGAAAAGGTAAAAAATAGGTTATAAAAGATATAAAAGATTAAAGTCTTTGCATAATCACGGCACAATACATCTTTGAAACTAAAAGCCCCAATTTTTTAGTAAAAGCAAGATTTGTGAATTCTTAAATATATAAAATAGTAGAAAGATAGTATAAACAATAATTAAAAGGGAAAAGAAACAAGATCTTTGTACATATTTACATTACATTTCTTATCATAGTCATCAAACTATTACCTCCGATTAAGGCTTAAGTAATAATTATCATATCAATCTAGATGAGAAATTTTAAAAAAGTAGTTAATACCAGCCTTCTTTAAAGATACAGAAATTTTGAATAGAGGTGTTTTATTCTCGAAGAGAATTTTGACTAAGTTAGTGATTTCTTTTTATAAGTATTCGACAATGTTGCAAACATTTTTGATTCTACGAAGTTGAGTATGTATTCTAAGGAGTTGAGTATGTATGGTATTTAATATTACTCTTTTGGAGATACTGGAGTGCCAACGGATGAGTTTTATAGCAAAGAAGTCAAAATCTTTTCTTTTGTCGTAAATTTCAACATCTTTAAAATTGACAATTTGTAAATCTAGGTAATTAATATCTTCTTGTTGAAAGTTAGTTTTATTGAGTTTCAAACATGAAGGATAAATGTGATTGCATTCTATTCGATTGATGTTGTTGATTGCAATATCATCATCCATGTATCTGTAAATGTTAGAATAATATGAACGTTGTACATGAGATAACTGTTGTTGGAAATGAAATTCCTTGGTGAAAAGGTACAAATTACAAAACTAGTGCTAATTCCCAACAAGATGTCGTTGATTTGTTTAAAAAAGCATTATTAAATGCAATATAGTTATGAAAAAGAATACTTTTTAAATATAGCTGCCATTCTTCTTTGGAAACAACAGTAATAATTTGTGGAAATAAATCTTGTTATATACATACATATATATATAATAAATATATATGGTTTATTGTTATAACACTCAACTTACCCATGAAATTCTCGAACTAAGTGTACAATTTAGAATAAGAATTTTTAAAGATTATTTTTTTTAACAAAAATACCTTTTTCACTTCATAGACATGATCATGACCACCAAGAATTAGATCTATTTCATCTACATTTTCAGCTAAGCGACAATCATTTGGACTTCTCATGTGTGTTAAAGCAATAACACAATCCACTCCTTCCTAAAACAAATTATTACATGAGTTAATATGAATATGAGAAAAAAATGTATTCTTTTAGATTCTTATTTTGATATCACATTAACGAGAAGATCAAATTTATTATATATTCTTTTTTAATATGCAGCTAAACCCTGCTATAACAAATTATCTTTAGGTCCTGTCTTATTTCATATAAATTTAATGTTATTTTATACTACCATAGCAAACCTACAAAGGCATGAACATCAAATATAATGAGCTTTATGGATATCTTCAACTGAAACTTTTTTTTGTATTTTTCACAATTTTTCCAGAATTTCTGCAAGTTTTAAAGAGAAAAAAAATCATGTATCTTTTAAATCATTTATGCTTAGGATGTTAGGATCCACATTCCATCTGTAATCCCTTCAACCTCACTTCTCTCTAGGTTCTAAACAAAGACTCCGCAAGACAGGTGTGTACTCATAACTAAAAGAACAAGGGCACAATGAGCATATTTTAGGACCATATGGTATACATGAATGGGTTCTCTAATTCTACTCAAATTTTTCGACTTCAGCTATCAGATAGAGCTATTCATAGCTGATGGAAATTTTGAAATTTTTGTTATTTAGGGAAAAAGGAAGTATTCAATCATATCAGCTTGGGGCTATAGAGTCAATTTATCTTTTGGAAAATGAAATTTTGATCCTTATTTTTTTTTGTTGCTGTTGTTATTGTTTCAGTATAAATGTTCTTCAAGTTATGTCCTTCAAATAAAGCTTTTGCACAAAATAGGATATTCTTCATACAGATTACTCAATCTTTACTTTGCAGAGGAGGGGAGGCATATATTTCATTTTTATTTCTGGAATTGCTACTGTGCCATTGAATGCATTCTGTTTAATACTTGAATAGCTGAAAGCTTTGTTTTCACTTCTGACCTTCAAATAATCATACTCTTCTCTATCCAAATAATTTATTTTAGTAAAAAATGCTGAAAAGTACACTTATAATATTAACAGACAAATTTTTTCCCCTAAAATCATAAGTTTGGATCACTAACTAATAACATACAGAGGCAAATCACTCACCTCCTTAGGCAAATCACTTACCAAATATACTAAAAATTCTTTATTATTTAGTTTAAAAACTGGAGTTAACTTGCATCTGAGAAAATATGGCAATTCACTTCCATCATTTTAAAATGTATACAATTTAACCAAATTTAATGAAAATTACAGAATACTAAGTTAGACATGAAGACTTATCTTATAAACTTTACTCTTACTTAAAATTTAATATACAACATTTCATAAGCGCAAAAACGTTTTTAAAAATTAATTAATATATGAAAATAAAGGCAACAAATGTCATTTTCTTTAATGGAAAAAAATTTTTAATGATTTTTCCTAGTTAAAAAATGAGCATTAAAATTAAAATAAATAACTCCAAAGTACTACCTTATCTTTTAGCTGCCTCGCAAGTTTTCTCCCTTCAGTCACAAAATCAATATATGTTACATCTTCAGGATCGATAGTGGCTAAGGTAGCTAACCATTCCTCTTCAACCAGTCCAATGATACCAAACTAAACATATGTATCCAAAAGAAGCACATTAAACAGTAGCTAAAAAATCACTATGAAGAATACCACATTTTTTATAAACGTTTTGAGAGTATATATGAAATTAAAAGTTTATTGCATAATCATTTTTTTTACATTAGAGTCTTTATAATCACATATGTATAACACTAAATTTACATAATGACACTTAATTCAGAAATTGACTACAACAAATGTAACTATTCTTAAAAAATATCTGACTTATATATTAAAAAATGTGGTAACAAATGTGTTTTCAGCTGCAAAGACATTTCTTTAGTGCATAAATCAAACCTGCACAATTAGATGAACACTGAAAAAAGTAAAAATGTTTCAGTTCTAAAATTTCTGATAATTTTCTTTTTAAACATTAAGGATTTTCAAAACTCTGTAAAATTTCCCACAGTAAGAACTGCTTCAGCTTTCTTTTAAAAATATTTTTTGGAAAAATATTCTAAAAATTAAAAAAGAAAAATTATACAATTAAAAAGAAATTGCAATATGGTCTAGATATGTAGATTTCAGTACAACTGAAACAATTTTAAGCTCAATGTTATGTGTTAAGCCTATTAATATAAGAATTAGTCCCCTGAAACTTATAGAATATAAAATCTTACATTAAAAATGAACCCATAAGAATGGTCAAGCTAAATGGCAGAAAAAAATTTGGCATATTATTTCATCATAAATTATTTCCATATGGAGTCTTGTATTTATTTAATTAAGAAGAGACTAATTATTCAAGACATATTTGTACATTTATTTAACTGGATAAACGCAGTTAAATAAAACTGCATGCACGCAGTCCTTGCAAATATACTGCCCTCCAAACGTTAAGGAACAGCATGTTTTTTAAAGCTCGCCATTAGAAAAATGTCACTAACATTTAAATTCGCATTGATATGCATGACAGTAATGAAGTTTAAGAAAATATGTGCAAAAACAATAGGTACCACTTTTATTTTATAGATATAAATACTTATACAGGAGTTGGAGAAAAAAATGCAAAAATTGTAATTTTTGTTCATGAGTGTTGAATTTTAATTGTTATTTACAGTTTTGTGGACAATATCCATATCCCAGATTCTATCAATGTCCAGGAGAAGTCATTTGCCTGATTCGTTGAGGTGGCGGGTGACTGCTGCTAGACGTCTCAATGTCTCATGTAGTGTGGTTCACCAACTATGGAATCAGTTTGAATCCGAGGATTCTGTGTTTAGAAGACATGTTCCAGGCAGATCTACAGTTACAATAACTGTGGGAGACAGTTATTTAGCTCTTTTGGCCCGAAGCAGGAGCAACATTGCTGTGCCTCAGCTCATGGAAGATAATTTAGTGGCAACAGGAACAAGATTACAGTGCACAGATGTCTGCAGTTTGTCTCCCTTGACCCAAGGACACAGAGGTGCCCCCTTTATGTTGGGCAAAAGAACATGTGTCCTGGACCAGTCAACAATGGCGTCTGTTCTCTTCACAGACAAGTCCAGGTTCACACCGGAGAGTGAGTCAGGCTGTTAGCTGATCTGAAGAGAACAACACACTGGATACAACCAATCCCACATCGTGGAAAGACACAGTTGTAGATGTGGTCGAATAATGGTTTGGGCTGGATCTCTCTCAGTGGTCCCATTGACCTGCATATGTTCCATGGAAGAACTTTGACCGGTGTGATTCGTTCAGACAAGATCCTTGATTAATATTTCTGCCCATATGCTGCTGCTTTTTGTGCTGGATTTCTTCTGATGGATGACAATCGTGACTGCACCGAGCTTAGGTTGCTGAAGAATATCTTCAGGGTCATAATGCCAGCTCAATCCTCAGACCTGACTCCAATACAGAATGCCACTTTAAATCCCCCTCCAAGGTCATTAGATGAGCTCGAACAAGGATTACGATGTGTCAGGTCATTGCTTCCCATTTCACTGATCGACAGCATGGAATGTTGCTTCCGCCAATGTACTGCGGCTACAAGTGGCTACTTATTAGTTCCTTATTAGAACCCATTTTTGTAATGTTACCACCTTATTTTTCCTCCAGAAACTGTGATATTTCTCCAACACTGGATTCTCTGCTAAAAGTGCAATGTTTTGTTCTAATTCATGCTATGTTAACTTTAAAAACATTCTATGTCGCATTCGTTAAAGAACTGTTTAGTGAACATGTCCTGCAAAATTTCTTGTTTCTATGTTGCTTCATTCTCAAATTACACACAAAAAACATGCTGTTGGAGGGCAGCAATATTTTCTATTTTACCAGGACATTGTCCATGAAATAACAGCAATAAAAAAAGTTATTTTAGTCATTTAAAAATTATTCACGGTTTTAATGGTATGTATTTTAAAATCTGAAATACATTTGTTGATTTAAATAAAAATTAAAGTGAAATTAATACTTTAACATAACACACTTACTTTTATTCCATTTCTGTAAAGTATTGAAGAAATTTTCCCATCTGCTAATGGAGCAGATGTACAGTTATCTATTACATTGCTTATCAGCCATGGAAATGTTGTTCTACGAGCAAATTCTATAAGATTGTCAACACCAAAATCTAAGAAATAAAGTGAAGGTGCATTGTTAATATAACTTAGACATACACACACATTTAGCTAATTAAATATACTCAGTCATCAAACTGTTTAGATTAGTCATCTCATAATGCAGAACTAAATTACAGTAAAAGCCTGACTATTTGGTATTCAAATAACTGAAAAGCTCAAATAACCAAAATATTTTAGAAATTTAGAAGAGCTCTTCTGGAAAAGCAAGCAAATGAGGCTTGTAAAACCACTACAAAGCACCTGATTAAAGCAGCTGAAGACTGCTGAATACTGGTAGTTCATCCTGCGTTCAAACTCAAGCAAATGGGCTAATTGTAGATTTAGTTTTTCATATTTTTCTCCATGCACAATGTGAATATACATGGGGTTTCCATATAAATTCCTCTGTGAAGACAACCCTCCCATTAGGCAGCTAGTTGCTGTGTGCTTTTCTATATTCAAATAGCCAACCATAATAAATGCATGTATAGGAGGCACTGTCAAACAGCATGATTTAGCACCAAGAATGGATAAGTGTGACATCAAAACAATAATAAAATCTTCATCTTGGTTTTATGCTAACTCATTTAGTTTTCAATTGGTCAATTTTTGTGGAGAGAGATTTAAGTTAATTGCTATTTATTTGTTTTCCCTTGCATTTTGAAAAGTGATTTAAATTTGGGACTTGATTTTTACAGAATAACATGCAGTGGAGTATTTTCAAAACTATGGCATCAAGAAAAGTGCATTAATGGGCCTGATATGAGATTTTATTTGAAAGCAGATAACCAATAATGATGAAACATGAAAAAATTTAAATAATTTAGATTTTTTATATGCTTTATCTATAACTTGTATCAGTTAATTAATAAAGAAAGATCAGTTTCTTTAAACTTCTGCTCAATGAATGCACAAGGTGATTTACAAAATTGACCACAACTTCTGCCAGACTGAATGCTCGCTGAAATAAATATATAAGCTTTTATATCTAATATGTTTTTCTTTTTTTTTCCCTTTTTTTCTTTTTTTTCCGCTTTTTCTTTCTTTCTTTCTTTCTTTTTTTTTTTTTTTTTTTTTTAATTTTTTTTTTTTTTTTTTTTTTTTTTTTTTTTTTTTTTTTTAGTGGAGGGTAGATCTCACATAATTTAATGTAGGCTTTTGGGTGACTATAGGAAAGCGCACGCGAAAAAAGACCACACACACACACAAAAAAACACCACTGTCATAATTGCCCATGCAACAAATACCTACACCGATGAAAGTGCACATTAATAAAAGACCACATTGACAAAAACCCACACCGATGTTGAAATTAATATTTTTTGCCATTTTTTTAATCATACAAAGCACTCATGAAAAAAGATAAAATAAAAATTAAATTAATAAAAAATAATTGAACAATAAATTAAAGTAACGACCCATTTTATTTTGGGCTCCAGATAAATTAAAACCCCATATTTATATAGAAAAAGAGTCAATCAAAATAAAATCAATTTAATTAAAAACATATATCTATATGTAACTTTGTTATTATATTTATACAACAAAGGGAAATGTCCCTGGCATAAGTCCAACAAAGGGGGGTGAAAGGGAGTGGCCACACTGCTTATTTTAATTCTACAAAACTATTGGGAGTAAAAAATGCATGTAAATTTTCATTACATACAGAGAATAATTTATAAATTATTTAACAGTTCAGAAAATTTTATATATATGAATTTAATATGGAGAATTAAAGCCAAACTTTTATTTCAACGAAAGAGATAAAAGTACCCTATTCTATCATGCTTAGAAAACATTTGTATCTGCTATCAGAAATATTCTTTCAATAGTGAACTAAAAGCAAGGGTCCAAATAATTTAGTTAAATTTTGACTACTTCGATTTTACACAAATTAACTTCATTCCCACTTGAAATGCACGTAAATTTTCATCACATACAGAGAATAATTTATAAATTATTTAACAGTTCAGAAGATTTTGTATATATGAATTTAATATGGAGGATTAAAGCTGAACTTTTATTTCAATAAAAGAGATGAAAGTACCCTATTCTGAAAACATCTGTATCTGCTATCAGAAATATTGTTTCAATAGTGAATTAAACGCAAGGTTTCAAATAATTTAGTTAAATTTTGACTACTTCAATTTTACACAAATTAACACAATTCCTACTTGAAATTTTATTTTAAATCATAATAATTGTTATTTGTAAAATTTTTTAGAAAGTCATAACTATTTTGTATTGATGAAAATGTGCACTCTTTCTAAGTGGGCATTCGTCTTGTGAGCTTTTGTCACGCAGTTTTCTAATTGACCACTGGCTATTAAGGCAGGGAACCACTTGCATTCCTTTTCTTTTGGCACTCCAGCTAAGTGAGAAATCAGTTAAAGACAGCACAGCCTTGCTTGATTGCTTAATTCCTTTTCTAACTAAGGGTGCCAAAGAATGACATCAGAGGAGAAGGAGGGACAGGAGAGTCATTAGAGGCTGGTAAGAAATAAATTAAGGAGGATTTTAGACATTTTTGTTATTTGCTAGAAAAGAGGAATATCTGAAATTTCCATTCTAAGTAAAGTCCCCCCCCCCCCAAAAAAAAACTCTTTCCTGCATTTTCTTTAGCCAGTTTCTTGAATTACTTTTATCTAAACATTTAGGTAAAATTTCAAATATTTAAAAAATTTTCAATAAGTGAATAATGAAATACTACTGAAGATGATTTTTTAATATGTCTTAACTATTTTAAAGAGATAATTCACTATTTTAGCACTAGAATTTCCAAGTGGAAAACATGCTAGTTCTTGATTGGATTGCGTCTTTAGCCAGTTTCTTGAATTACTTTTATCTAAACATTTAGGTAAAATTTCAAATATTTAAAAAATTTTCAATAAGTGAATAATGAAATACTACTGAAGATGATTTGAAAATATGTCTTAACTATTTTAAAGAGATAATTCACTATTTTAGCACTAGAATTTCCAAGTGGAAAACATGCTAGTTCTTGATTGGATTGCGTCTAACAAATTTTTGATGAACTAATTAATCATGTATGTTATACCAACGCCAAATCATTGTTTGAAAGTAAAATTATTGAACTTTTTTCAGTAAACTGAATTATTACATATACTAAAATTTACCCAAAAATAATGCTTTTCATTTTAACATTCACATGGCTGAAAATGAATTTACCCATTTGAATAATTTAGACAATGAAAGACTCTTAAACTCAAGAAAAAGAGGATTTAAGATTAAGCTTACAAACCGTGAACTCAGAGTTGAAAGAAAAATAATTTTGCACATTAAAATTAAATTTTAATTCAATAAAAGATGTTATGTTACTTGATTAACTGCAAACTCTTTTTAAAAAAACAGTTCATCTTACTTTTATCATGGTTATTTATATACAAAACTTTCAAAGCAGATTTAAAGAGCATTTAGAAACTAAATTTCACTGGAATTAATTTTTTAAAAATTATTATGGTTCCAACCAAGTGGTTGTTGAGAGGAAAAATTCGGCAATTAGTGTATTAAATGCTTTAACACATAGAATAAAAATGCAAAATGGAAAACAAATCATTTTTGTTTTATACCAAAGTGGAAAATTTAGATTGTATTTATAAAATTAATCTCTTTTATAAGTAAACTTTTTAATTGCCACAAGAAAATATACATTTTCAAGGTTACAAATGAACAAATTGTTTCATATTTCAAAATTTCACAAAAGACATAAGGAGCATAGGATAGGGATATTGTCTGATTTTAGCTTGTAAAGAAAGGAATGTAACAAAAACAATTTTAAAATGCTTCGATAAAAGATTAACTTTTCTTCAGAAAACTTCCAAGTTCAAGAAAACTGATTTTCAAGAAAGATGAACATTAGTCTGTGATAAATTTGTAAAACATATTTTTTTAATGCAAACTTCTCAAATATTTATTTAATTGATTACGAAAAAAGCACATCAAGTCAATTAATCTGCTATCAATAACAATAACTGGTTTTTCAATACTTAAATAAGTTTTACTTTTGATTTTGGCAATTTTGCAATTTAAGTTATTCATTAACTGTTTTTAAAGCAAAGGAGAACTAGAAAATTCTATTTTTAAATTCTTTTCGATGATGATTTTAAATTGAATTTCTGTTCCTTGGAGATGGTATAATGAACGTTTTCTTATTATAATTTATTGTGAAGTATTGGTTTATTACTTTGCAGCTTTAGTGCAAGTCTTGGGGCTTATTAATTTGCTTTTAATTACTTTCATATTGAATATATATATGTATATATATTAAAACTGAAAGAGAAAATTATAAAATTCAACAGACACACAGCACAATTATATAAGCAAACAATGATGCACAAAGAAGAATACATGAAAGGTTTCAGAGCAATATTTTCAGAAAACTCCAATAAAGTACATATTGTATAAAAGTTTCCTCTCCTTTTTTTACCATCATGTTCCTATAATCATCCTGTAATTTTACTGCAATATGGTCACCCATATAGATGTTGTTGCAGATTTAGCATCATGTAAAACATGCATGTGCTAAATTTGCAACAATTTCAGCATCTGTACGTGCAGGTGGTAACTGAACACTTCCAAAAAACGAAGAGTGAGTAAATTCAAAAAACGAGCTTCAGAGAGAACAGTTAAATGTGTAAAATTGTCTATGCAGAGCATTGTTCCAGGCTTTTTTAGAGCACATAAAATAGTCTTGTTTAGTGGCATGAAACCTGGAATGAAGAATGAGCAAGTCCTCAAACTACTGAGGACTCAGTGATCTAGGAATGAAGACTCAGTGATCTAGGAATGAAGACTCAACACAACTAATTCATTGCTCTGACACAGGAAAGAGAAATTTCCAAGAGCAAGGATTTAAATGAAAAGGCTTCAAAAGAGCCACAGACAAACACATTCACTCAGTGTTAAAATGCAGGCATTCCCCCCCCCCTCTTTCCAATATTGAGGAATTTGAGATATTGAGAATTTGAATATAACTGCCGTTAATGCACCAAACACAACAGAAGATTTTCACAATTCAAGAAGAAAAGAATGACCACATAAATCAGAAATATTTTTACATGCTTATGTAACATTGCAATGGTGATAATCATGTGTAATACCTTCTGTTTAAAAATATTTTTCTGTTGAAGTAAGTCATATAAAAGTTCTTGAACTGATAAAATAGCTGAGCCAAAATTCCCAAATATAAAACCTATATTCATCAAGAGGCTGAATTAGACAACAAAGTACAGATTGCAAATCTGATAGAACATTATGCAACATTGATGAACATAGATGAACATTAAGCAACCATTTTCAATAAATCAGTAAAACTTACCTGGAAAAAAAATCATATTATATAAAAAGTTAAATCTTATCAGAAAACTCATTTTCAGTGACCAAAATTTTATATTAATTTATTTCTCTGGAATACCTGTCTAAAGAGACTAAGCAACTAATTTTGATTTATGGTATCCTTTTCGAACATGTACAATCAGACAGAGCTCTTCAAATCAAACATTCCTGATTATTATACCTTTATTATTACATAAATTCTTGCATTGTTTAAAAATATTAAGTCTCTTTAATATCATGAATTATATCTAAAACAGCAGCTAACTACAGGAAGATCCAGTACTGCTTCTGTTACTCTGACTATAACATACTGTCTCTATAAATGTCTTTTATGGCATAGATTAATTAGATTAACATACATGTTATAAATCCAAAAATGATTTCCAAAATTCCCTAATAACAACATTATTTACAGATTAATTAAAATGTCTCTAAAAACATTACCCAAATCAAATATGTTTTCACAGATTCAAATATTTTAATAATAAAATGCAAAAAGAATGAAAATATTTTACCAAAGTCATGATTCCCATAACATGCACAATGGACGCCACAAGCATTGAGCACTGGTATCATTTGTTCACCTTTTGTAAAAGTACTCACTGTAAAATAAAATTGCAAATTTAAATAATATTACTTCACTATACAGATATAAAAAATTACTAAACTTTATGCAAATACAATTATTTTTCTTTCAATGTTTTGAATAAATACTGCGTTTTGAAAATTCTGCACTTGACGAAAATTGATTCTTGATTGCAGATTGATAACTGACAGATGACCATAAACTCACTGTTAATGAATTTACAGAAATATTTAAGCAAAAAAAGAAATAATCATGTGAAAATTCAAGGTTATACTGTTGGTTGTTTGCTGAATAATAACAAAGACATTTTCACACTCATGGGCAGTCTTGAAAGAGGTAAACAAGAGTAGTGCATTATTTGTGACTGATCAAACTCAAAATGTACTCCAAATAAATATTGTATATCAAACAAAACTTCTAATATCAAAATGGATGTTTGTCATGTTGTACTTATTTCAAAGTGAACATATACCAAGGTACCACCATAGAATACACCCATATTTTTACAAACCTTATAAATTGCCCATTTTAATGATTTATCATACATGTTTCAAAAAGTATCCCAGAGAAACTAATGATACTTTATACTCCTACGAACAAACTAAAATTATATATACTCTTTCTTTCACAAACATCAGTTCTCATTTCCTTTCCAAATTTCTCTAAGAAAAAAAAAAAAAAAGAAAAGAAAGATTAAAAAAAAAAGTTTTTTGAATTACTTGAGAAATTTCCCAAACCTTCAAAATAACCA
>KK118846.1:16941-34682 GCA_000611955.2 Stegodyphus mimosarum
TTTTCTTTTTTTTTTTTTTCTTAAGTGAATGCAAGACTATGCAGTCTCTTGACTAAGACTGCATAATTCATATTATTCCCCCCAAGAAAAGGAGACAAAGCACTTTTAAGCACCTTTCACTTCATTCAAATTTGGAGCACATTCTACAGACATTGAGTAAACTGTAGAAAATACTGTCAGTTAAAATAAAGGAATTTATCTTTCCCTCAAAAAAGATTGCACAACAATTTCTCTTATAGGTGAAGGATGTACTGGAAACTTTAAGAGATAAACTAAGACTTCAACATTCTTCACTTATGAAGGTTCCTGAGAAATGCATTAACACTGATTTAACTTAAATTAGATAACACATTATAGAGGTGTCATCCTGATTGATATAGTGGTTACAACTATTGACTCCCATATTGCTGGGCTAGAGCTTGAAACCCAGAGAAAGCTTGGATGTTTGTAAGTGTATGGTGTGTGTGTGATGTGGAGACACTTAAAATACACCTTTCAAGAACCGAAAGTTCTCTTTTAGAGTATTGGTAGTAAGGGAAGAGCGATGGAAGACCCTCAGATTTGTCCTCCAGGATGTTTTCCATCATAACTGTAACCTGAGCAAAACTGGTCGCTTCCTGTGGTGCACCTTGTGAAACATTCTCTGCGATGAAAGTTAGACTAAATCTTGTATCAGGTGCTGCTATTCCTGAGGAGTGCATTAAGCTGCAAACATCCACCCATTTGAAACAATAACAAACACTGGAGGTAAAATAAGCAAAATCTATCATTAAGCTAAAAATTTTTTTTAATTTATTAAAGCAAAAGTGATTAATAAACATATATTACTTGATTTTTTAAATATAAATGCATGCTGAAAAAATTACCAAATATGTGATCAAGAATTAATGCTGCAAATAACTCATCCTTCATGATTGTAATGAAAAACTCAATTTCATAGAATTAAAAAATGCAATATAGGAAATTAACATTAGACATTCAAACATTCAGACAATATATTCATGGAAAATATTTACATTCAACTCTTAAGTACTACAGACATGATTTCTGAATGCAAGTACTATGAAGAAGTATTTCAGACTACTCAGTAACAAGAATAAAAATTAGCCATCAAAAGTGGCAACAAAAGCAACTGAAATGAAAAGTTTCTTCTTTCTGCAGAATTTCTTGTTTGTATTTTTCAGTATTGCTAATAATTACACTGATGTTCAAAGTTAAAGTATGCAGAATTTCTTGTTTGCATTTTCAGTATTGCTAATAATTATACTGATGTTCAAAATTAAAACAATGCTTATATCTCCAGAACTGACAAACATATTTTAATGAAATTTGGTATGGACCCAGGTTGATAACACAAAAAAGTATACTATACGACAGTCATGCTTCATATGGGTGATCTTTCCATGCAAAAAGCTCTAAAACGGAAGTTACAAGACTGGACAGAACAGAAGTTGCAACACTGGACAGAAAAGAAGGTGAGGTTAATTGACTAAGGCAAAGCAAATAGAGGGCTTATCTGCCTAAAGAGAAGGATGCTTTGCAGAAATAAGACGTCCACCTAGGCCAAGTGTAGAAAGTAACTACATTGTGTTCAGAATGAAATATTACGAAGGTAAGTTGAAAAATAAGTTTCCCCAGTCGACTGTGGTCAGAGTTGTGTATGAAAGTCAAAAAATAAAATGAGACATTAAGATATGACATACCTTTATTTTTCCACATAGGTACCAAGTACATTGAGACATTTGTCATATCGTTTGATAAGCTTCAAAAAGCCCTCCAGGAAAAAATCAGGGCTTTCCATATGGAAGAAGTGTTGAACGGCTTGTTTCACTTCAATATTGCTTCCAAAGCGCCTTCCCCCGAGATTTTTCTTCAAAGCCGGAAACAGATGGAAGTCGCTTGGTGCGAGATCAGAACTGTATGGCGGATGGTGTAGGCGCTCCCAACCAAGAGTTGCAATATGGTTTTGCGTTGCCATCTCCGAATGTGGTCTGGCATTGTCATCCAACAGCAGAACGCCAGATGTGAGAAGGCCAGGCCGTTTTTCCGAATCGCCTCTTTCAATTTCGACAGGGTGTCACAGTAGCGCGTAGCATTGATGGTTCCAACCTCCAAAAAGTCCAGCAACAAAACTCCTTGGGCGTCCCAGAAAACTGTGAGGAGAACTTTACCTGCAGAGGGAGTTGTCTTGAACTTCTTTCGGACAGGTGATGACGGATGTTTCCACTTCATAGATGCGGCCTTCGATTCTGACGTGAAATGGTGGACCCACGTTTCATCCCCCGTCACAATCCGAAACAGAAAGTCACTGCCATCTTCATGGTAACGCATGAGATGTTCCAGGCTGACTCCCATGCGTTGTTCCTTGTGTGTTGAGGTGAATTGTCAAGGCACCCATCGCGCTGACACTTTTCTGTATCAAAGAATGTCGTGGATGATGTTTTGAGCTTGCTCATGTGAGATTCAAGTTCTTCCAATACTTCATCGATGGTGATACGCCGGTTCGCTCTAATCATGTCATCCACCTTCCTGATATTTGTATCTGTAGTGGCCGTGCGCGTCCGTCCAGCTCTAGGTATGTCCTCCACTTGCTGACGTCCATCACTGAATGTGCGACACCATCTCCGCACCATTTGCTTCGACATCACACCTGACCCATAGACTTCCACAAGGCGGTTATGAATTTCTGTTCCTGATACTCCACGTGCCCATTCATAGCGGATAACCACTCTCACTTTCTCCTTTGACCACGAATTCAAAACGCACCTTCTCTCCATACCTACCGGGGCTCAAATGAGAGGCTGGTCTCCGCTTTGCACAGGCACTGCAACAGCGCTGTCTGCTTGATTTGCAGCAACCTCTAACCAATGGTGTATCGGTGACTTGCGCATTTTCCTGCTGTGTCGCCTTTTGCCCATAGCCGTTCAACGCTTCTTCCATATGCAAAGCCCTGAGTTTTTCTTGGAGGACTTTTTGAAGCTTATCAAGCGATATGACAAATGTCTCAACATACTCGTACGAGAATAATAAAATAAAGGTATGTCATATCTTTAATGTCTCATTCTATTTTTTGACTTTCATACACAACTCTGACCACAGTCGACAGGGGAAACTTATTTTTCAACTTACCCTCGTAATTCAGACTGTAGTTTTAGTTCTCAATGCATTTTAATTGGATAATTAATACTGCTGTAAAATTATTATTGGCTGTTTGAATTTTAATTCTATTTACATCTTCATTGTTATGTAAGAGTCTTATAATATGGATTATTCTGAAAATGACACAATGCAGAAAGAGATAATTATTTTTAGAATAGACAGGAGAAATTATTTTATGCATTAAGAGGCTGCTGTTAATTTAAATTATAGCTTATCTTTTACCACGCAACCTTCAAGGAGAAAAAGGTGTAGCAGAGAATCCTTTTTAAAGAAAAAGCATTAAAGCAGCATAAAAATAAATGTAATTTTTTAGAGGCCTATAAAATTTTTCAGTCTAAAAATCAGAGTCCACATAATCATAATTCTTTAGGAAAGGTTTTTGTTATCACATAGTCTCACAAATAAAAATGTCTTCATAACCATCACTTATTCTAATTAACTTAATACATATAAAAATTTGTGACACTAATTTTCATACTGATAAAATATATTTTAACACCATAAATAAAGCAGCAGTAAGATTTCAAAACTCTTAACTGTTAAAATAATTTCCCCTCTCAATTCTTAAAATAATTATCTCCTTCTACATTGCCTCATTTCAGGCCTCTGATTGATCTTCAATTGGGATATCTAATACAGACTTGTATTCCTGCAGCTTCAGGGATTGCAAAACGTCGAACATTTGTTAATCTATTGTTCAAAGCTTACGAAAAGACAAAAAGAACTCATTTCTACGTTAAACTCTGTGAACATTACATTTCCAACCCCGCTTCACGTATTTGTCCAAGACAGAATGGCATTCTCTTTCTTCTGTATATTTATCACTCATATGTCATCTGTAAATTTGTAAGTTTATTTAGTTTGTGTTGTTGTACTTGTTTCTTTTTTTTTCCCCGTACCTCTGTAAGCCTTGTGTAATACTATGTGGTGCACAAGGAATTTAATCAATTTAAGAAAGGTCTTTCCATTTAAAAGTACACATAATCATAATTTTTCAGGGAAGGTTATTGTTATCACAGAGTATCACAAATTAAAATGTCTACATAAACATTACTTATTCTAATTAACTGTAATACATTTTATAATTTATGACACTAATTTGCATACTGATAAATTATATTTTATCATCCTAAATTCAGTAGCAGTAATATTTCAGAACTCTTAACTGTTAAAATAATTTCCCCTCTCTATTCTAAAAATAATAATCTCTTTCTACATTGCCTCATTTTGAGAATAACCCATGCCTGCCATATGACTCTTACATAACAGTGATGATGCAAATGGAACTAAAACAGCCAATAGTCATTTTACAGAAATATTAATTACCCAATCAAAATGCATCGAGACCCAAACCTAATTCAGTCTGAATTCTGAATTAAGATTTCATCCTAAACACATTGCACTTACTTTCCACAATTCGGCTTAACTGGACTGCTGCTGTCTTCATACTGCAAAGGTATTAAAAGTGTAAGCATTTTGAACTACGCACAAGCAGTGTGCCAAGTAGTTTGTGGTCACAAACACCTTTACTGAAATAAAAATAAAGATTTAATCTGCCTTAGGTGCCAGTTTCCTATTCATTATGGATCTACAATCTATGTTTCTAAGCCATCAATATTTCTACAACATCAATACTTCTAACTTTGCTTTCATTACAATGCCTCTCTCTATATATATACATATACGTAGTGAAAATAGATACACATTGTAATGAAAGCAATACACTTAGAAGTAATGATGTTGTAAATATATTGATGGTAAAGCATGTTGATCCATATTGAATGGCAAACTTGGTAGCTGAGACAGATTAAATATTTATTTTTATTTCAATTGACATTTGTGATCACAATTCCTTTAGCACTCTAATCATTCCTATTCAAGAACATTCAGATTTCTGATACTATTGCAATCAGAAGACAGCAGCAAAACAGCTTCTTAGTGAGAACAGAGATAAAAACAAAACTATGCAACTATCCACTATAAAGCTCATCAAGAGAAAGGCTGCAGTTCTCGAAATTTTGAGTTCAAGCTCCAAATTAGCTATGTCATCAGAGCTATGCAGCATCAGTCATATGATATGAATTGATCTAGAAATGATGCAGTTCAGAAATACTTATTATTATTCTTAGAATAGAGAGGGGAAATATGCAAATAAAAAATGAGAAATTAAGAGACTATTGCTAATTTAAATTATAAATTTGAGTAATCCTTATGAGTATATTCTTAAACACTATTAATTTGTAAGTAGAGGATAGGCCACCATAAAAATTGTTTCTAAAAAGATCACAGGAAGTCAAAAAGTTTGGGAACCACTGACATAGATATACAGGCAGTTTCTCTTGCAAACAGAATACATAATTTAGGTATAGACAAAAGCATTTAAAGGATAAAAAAAAATCTTTTTCCATACAGTTCCTATAAAATTCAAAATAATCAATTTTTTAATAAACTTTAGTCGAGGCAATTTTAAGAATTACATAGAGTGATCTGAAATTTCTCCGAATGCACTTTGCATAGTATAAATATGCACTTTGCAATACATTAAAGATATTAATCAGATATACACACTGCCCTTCAAAAGTTAAGGAACAGTATGTTTTTCAAAGTTCTTCATTACAAAAATTTTGGTAATGTTTAAACTCACAGTTCATATGCATGACAGTAACGAAGTTTAAGAAAATATATGCAAAAACAATAGCTACAACTTTTATTTTATAGAAATGAATACTTACATAGGAAATGAAGAAAAAATGCAAAAATTGTAATTTTTGTTCATGAGTGTTGATCTTCAGTTGTTATTACAGTTTCGTGGACAATATCCAAGACATTCTATCAATGTCCATGAGAAGTCGTTTGCCCGATTCGCTGAGGTAGCAGGCAATGGGAAGGATGGAAATGGGAATGTCACAAGCTGATGCTGCTAGATGTCTCAATGTCTCTCGTAGTGTGGTCCACCAACTATGGAATCAGTTTGAATCTGAGTATTCTGCATCTAGAAGACATGTTCCAGGCAGACCTAAAGTTACGACACCTGCGGGAGACCGTTATTTAGCTCTTTCGGCTCAAAGAAGGAGTAACATTACTGTGCCTCATTTCATGGCAGATCATTTAGTGGCAACAGGAACAAGAATCTCAGATACTAAAGTGCACAGATGCCTGCACAACACAGGTCTGTATGCAAGACGACCAGTTATTAGTGGCCCCTTGACGCGAGGACACACTGGTGCTCGTTTATGTTTGGCAAGAGAACATGTCGCCTGGACCAGTCAACAATGAGCATTTGTTCTCTTCACAGACGAGTGCAGGTTCAAATTGGAGAGTGGTTCAGGTCGTCAGCTGATCTGCAGGGAACAATGCCCAGATATAACCAATCTCATATTGTGGAAAGACACAGTTACAGAGGTGGTGGAATAATGGTTTGGGCTGGGATCTCTCTCAGTGATCACACTGACCTGCAAGGAGGATCTTTGAATGGTGTGAGATATCGAGACGAGATTCTTCACCAATATGTCTGTCCATATGTCACTGCTATTGGTCCTGGATTCCTTCTGATGGACAACAATACACAACCGCACAGAGCTTAGGTTGCTGAAGGAACATCTTTAGGGTCTCAGTAAGGAGCGGATGAAATGGCGAGCTCAATCTCCAGATTTGAATCCTATACAGCATCTTTGGGACTACCTTGGGAGACAGGTTGCTGCTTTAAGGCCTCTTCCAAGGTCGTTAGATGAGCTCAAACAAGGATTACTCTGTGTCTGGTCATAGTTTTCCATTTAACTGACTGACAACTTAATTGACAGCATGGAACGTTGCTGCTGCCAATGAATTGCAACTAGAGATGGACACATTCCTTATTAGAACCCATTTTTGTAATGTTAACACACCATTTTTTCTCAAAAAATTGTGATATGCTGTTTTTCAAAGAGTGGCTTTCTCTGCTAAGAATGCAATTTTTTTTTTTATAATTCAAGTTTGTGTTGAACTTTAGAAACATTCTATGCCACATTCATTAAAGAACTGTTTAGTGAACATGTCCTGTAAATTTCTTGTTCCTATTTCTTGCTTCATTCTCAAATTAAACACAAAAAAACGTGCTGTTCCTTAACTTTTGGAGGGCAATGTATATATATAGAGAGAGAGCGAGAAAATGTCAATCATTTCTACATAAGAAGTCTATTTTAAAGGGATTTTTGCAATTTGAAAGCCGTTTTTTCTGAATATTTCAAGACTTTTTAAGAAATTTGCTTTTAATTTAGAGTTTTAAGCATTATAAGCATGTAATTGGCTACGCTGTATAAACACATTTAGAAATATTGCATGCCACCTATAAGTATACAGACATACTGACATGAGTCCAGACAATTAAGCATATATATTAAAGTACAAAGTGAAAGGGTCATTCCGTAATTATGGTGAAGAAACTATCACTTATTCATGGCTTTCTGAGGAACTTTAGTGCTACAGGATCCCATCCTTAGCTACTTTGAGGCTTAAATTCATCTGTATTATTATTATTAAAATTTTTATTTCTTTATTCATTGACATATTTCTAATTCATTTATTTCCCTAACTTTAATTTAAAAATAAAATTGCACTTTTATTTATTATATTAATGTTATAACTGGTGATTCTGTAAACCTTATAGTACACTTTATGAATCACAAAAAAAAAAAAAAAAAAAAATTTCAAACAAACTACAAATTACAACTTATACAATGCTGAGTGAACCAACAGTTTTTTCTATCAATGTTGGACTGGATGAAAAATGAATATTTTATAATAAATTTTAAGGAGGCACAATAACTTATAATTCACAAGGACTGAACAATGATTTCTTCATGTCTACATTGCTTCACTGAGAGACAGGATATCACAGATGTGGTCAGAATCATGAATATTTAATACTGGATTTTAATGCTTTAGCATGGCAGATCAACATCTTTAGAATTAATACAAAATGCTTGGGCTTTGTTCGACACTAAAATTTATTTCTAATACACACTATATAATTAAGTACACACACATCTAATTATGTTTTTGCATGAGCCTTTTTTTACATGCAATTAAAAAGAAATATTATAGTCTCTGTTTACATTTATCATTTTTATTTAACATGAGTGGGGCAAGCCAATTTCTAAGAACTTTCTGGTCTAAATCAGTCAGGTTGGATTAGCATTAACTAAACTAAAACCAGCAACTTTGTATGCTGCAAAGCGGTTTGCCACAATATGTAAAAATTAAAGATCTCATCATCCCTAATACAGCACACTTACCAACATCATTACAACAGCACGCTTAATTAGTAAAGAAAATTTACTGATCTTTGTTTGAAGATATTAATAGAACTGTTAACCGACAAAGCCCTTAGCAAAGATGAAATACTAGAAATTTCCTTGACATTCCTAATTTGAAAGAATAATACGAATGAATGATGAGAATATAATGATAATGAAGAAAATGATGAAGGTATAAATACAGATTTAATAAAAGAAGGTCTGAAACTGGACAGAAAATTGGGTAATCATTTTGCCAGATATGACCTTAATGAGGAATGCACTAGGAAGTTTCAATGTGAACTGAAGTTCTTGACAGTCTCTTACAGAGAATTATACACCAGCTTAACCAAAACACAAATACAACAATTAATAACAGAATTCCTTAGTAACTCTTGTGAAATATCAGTACCAGGAAAGACTCATTTTGATCTTGTTCAAGAGATCACAGAAAGAATTTCATTAATAGAGGAAGATGATGGCATTCCCAGCATTTCTAGTGATAGCAATGATAATCCAGACGTGTGTGTGTCTTTGGCTTCTTGTTTGGCCTGTGTGTGTTTGTTTGGTCACAGTTCAGCGTGTATGTGTGTTCATAAAGATATCATTTTAAATACAAATTTACATTCATACATTTTCATTACATACATGCATATTTTGCTGACATAAAATAATAAGCCTAAAAGAAATATTTCCAGATTTATTATTATTATTTTCCAATTTTTTAGATCCAAAACTAATCTTCTCTTCTTTTACAGATTACAATGTCTTTTTTTTATTCAAGTTTTTCAGTAACTTATTTATCACATAAAAACATAATTAGGTGTGTGTGTGTATACATATATAAACTGTTCTATATCTGTGTATACTAAAGTTTCATTTTTCTTTGCTGGAAATTTGTTAAAAAAATTTATATCTTTTTATCCACTTAACTTTCTATACTATATTTTTTAAATTAATAATACTTGTGTGTAGTTCCCATCTTCATATTTTTAGGCTTGAGATTTTTTGCTTTTGTAAGTCTCGTGTTATATAATATAAAATACATTGAGTAAAAAAATGCTCTTGATATATATATATATATATATAATTGATACATTAAAGTAAAAACTTACTAATAGAAGGGGCAAGAATATCACCACTAAAAAGCACAAGAGGATCTAGATGATTGAAACTTTTTAAAGCTGTGCAAAACCTAGTAGCTCCAGCAATTGGTTCTTGCATTTGCTCTTCAACATTATATACATCATTGAAATGAAGAATGGTAACAATACCTTTTTCTGTAGTCATTCTGTCTGTTTTTACTGTTGATGCAGAAACTACAATAAAACAAATGAATGACTTTTAAAATGACACAAATGAAAAATACATTATACAACATTGAACAAAGAAACATAAAAAGTCTCAAAAACAGGTGTCAGTTAAGGCAAAGCAATTAGAGGGTTATCTGCCTGTGTGAAGGGATGCCTTCATAGAGAACTTTTTAAATGAAACCTCCCATGCAGCCAGTCCATTAATCATAATTTGAATCCAGGGCAAACTGCCAGTATTTAGGGACTTTACTGCTTGTCCACCGGTGAGCAAATCTCAGAAGTATTCTTTGACAAAACAATAATGATAAATCTAAAACTAAGAAAACATACCATTTCAATAGATTTTAATACCAGAGGATTTGCACCTTCTATATCATTTCTTAATCACTTAAAAAAGTAATTAAAAAAGGATTTAGAAATTAATATTTAATTGATTGTATTTTAATTCTATATACAGCCACCTCTATAATTTTTACTTGGGACAAGTACTGCACTTATCACGCAGATTCAGCACAACTATGATTGTTGAAAGATGTCATATAATACACATATATCTCAATACTGATATATTTTTCAATGCCTTAGCTACAAACATCTTTATTGATGATTTTACTACTATTTTCCAGTATAAAGAGACCAAGAAGTATTGAGAATTAATTGCATAAAACACGATATTTAACCTGTTGGTCAACATCTCCTTCAACGTAATCTCCTCCAACTACACTGCACTTATGCTAATGTTTTTTCCCAGTCCTTGAAAAAAATTTTTAAGTCCTTTTCATAAAAGCTCTATAAAACTAACAGCAAACTTCTTGTTGCATCAACAGACTCAAAAACTATGACTACAAATCACTGATTTTCACCATGGAAATAAGAAAAGTCATACGCTGACATGTTATGAGAATATGAAATTTTCAAAGCCATATTTGATAAATACTTGGCTAAAACTTAAAGAACAACAAGAGTATAGGAGTATTACCACAATGCAAAATCTGCGACTTTAACCACATTTCAGGTCATTTTCTATGAGCTGCTTTATGCAAAACCAGCAGTACACTCAAACAATATTCTTTATTAACAGTTTGGCTAAAGACCCAAACACACAGAAAACAATTAACAGTACTTTGAATTTTAACCAACTTTGACATGGTCTTTTCAATTTTGCTTCAACTTTTGTGGGTCATTTGTTAAAGTTATTTCTATGTCAAAAGCACAGTTCCACAAACACCATGTTTTGTCAACTTTAATAATTCATTTCAAGGATTAAGAAAACATTTCCCAGGCTATTCAAACACATTTCTTTTTTAGCAACTTAAGAAGCAATGCAAGTCCAAATGACCTTTGAAAATTGCTTGATAGGATCCAATGACATAGAAATTTGTTGAATAACATTCTAATTCTCATTTTACAGGTGATGCAAAACTCTAGGCAGATTTAGCAGCACTAAAAAAGTTCTAAAAAAAATTCAAGAAATATTTGAAAGAAAAAGCTTACATCCATCTTAAGTCTACAATACTGAAGTAACTGGTCTGACCTTCCCCCCCCCCAAAAAAAAGCAGTTTAAAAAATACATAAATTTGAAAATAGATGAGCATTATTGTTTTGTGACCTTTTTTTCTGCTTATCTTATTGTAAAGTGATGTTTACAGTACATTCAATATAATTTTGTTATAAGGCCAAAGAACTGGTCTCATGATAACCAAATAAGAAGGCATATACTATGTGCAAAACAAAAATAATGAATAAGTATTAAAAAAAATCACAATTTTCTGACATAAGCATGCTTTAATATTTTCATCAAGTAATCACTATTTAAGAAGACACGATTTTTGAAAAATTAATATTCCAATTTCCCCTGATATTAATAAATTGTTCTCAAACTCTGATCAGGAAGCACTAAACAGTTATCAGAAGTAATAAGTTATCTTGAACACTTAAAACAAAATACCAATGAGTACTAAGATGTTAGCAAAAATTACTTCTGAACTTTAATGTTAAATTCATATGCATCAGTTAGAAACTGTAATGAATGAACAGACTTGCAAGCAACACTTTGAAAGTTATCAATATGAAATAAAATCTGAATTAAAAATAATAGTTAAAATATAAGCTGAGTAAAAAAATATTAACATAAATTCTGACTGTAATTCAAAATAACAGTTATAGTCCAAACTTACGCTAAAAAAAAAGAAAAAGCAAAGAAGTCAGTTAATATATAAGGATTAAAAATTGTTAAAATGCAATCTGATTAATAATAATAGTTACTACATAAACTGATTAAAAAGATGTTAAAAGCATTATCAATCATGTTTTTAATTTTCTTATATTGAATAATAATTAACTAATAAGTTTACAGAGTAAATTTGAATTAGCCAGCTTGCAGGCCATATTTTTAGTCCATCAAAAGTAATTATAGAACCCTTCTGCTACTATTTAGAATTAAAAAAAAATTTCAAAATAAAAATTATATTTTTAGAAAATAAAATTATCAGAAATGAGGGAGGAATTACATGAAGAACATAAAGTTCCTTTTATCCTCTCACAAAATTTGCCAACAAATGCAAAAATGACACTAAACAGCCATAAAACTTTGCCAAGGTGTTGACTTACTACTGCTAATAATAATAATAATAAAGTAAAAGTTTTAATCTTAATGAACAACAAGAAACTGACAGCTATCTGTACAAGTGACCTCTCCCCTTTATAAAAAAAAGAAAAAAAAAACTTTATTAACAATGACCATTTTACAAGAATTACTTTGTTAGAATTTTACTTTGTTACATCAAGTGTGCAGGCAGACATTTACTAATATAAGGAAAATCAACCCATGTATCACTTAACTCAGTGCTAGGCTTAAAAATTTTATGTAGATTACTAGAAATTTTACAATTAAAGTAATTTTAACAACATTTAAACAGTAAATTTTTAACATCTTATTTTATGATACTTTCTCATACTTTTGCTCTTATTACATTTGGTGAGAAAGTAACTTAATAAATTACTGTAAATTAAGTATACTGTCACTTTTCCGCCAACAGATGCTAATCGCAAACTGTGTTAGCCCGTATATAATGCACTGTGAGTAGCTGTGCAATGGAATTATTGGGAAAAAATAGAAAGAATAAATATCAATCTAGGAATTTTCTTTCCTAGATTTTCAGTTGCTTATGTAGATGAATTAGTAGTTGTCAGATATGAATACCTACAAGTATTTACACGTAAAAAGGTTGGACAAACCTACAATAGAAACGTAGTCCAATACAATTCACATTAGACACACGTGGCTAATCAATCAATACAGTACAAAGTCCAAAATCCGGACATTCAATATCCAGAATGATTTAAAATCTGTACCACTGGATCACCAGCAACTTTTTTTTGTATGCTTTATTCATGCACATTTGATACTTTGTTTTCATAGGAAAACATGTGGAGAGTCCTAAATCTTAAATTTCCTTTTGGAATAAAATAAAATAATCTATATCAAAGAAATAATCATTTATTAACCTAAACATGCATGATCAATAATTTGACAACATTCTACCTCGAAATGACTAAATAATTTATATCTCTGATGACAAGCTGACAAATTTTTATTATTTTTTAATTTCATCACCACATGTCTATCAACACAAGACAAATGGAGACATGACTTATGCAACAATATCTAAACACTTTTTTATTTATTAAAAATTGAATGCCAAAGAGCAAAGTAATCTTTTATGTTGTCATTATGTTTTGTGATGACTAGTTGTCATTATGTTTTGTGATGACTACAGACTTCAGCTAATTGGGCTGCGAAGCACTAAATGTGTTGACAAGATTTAATAGAAATTTCCATATGGAAAAAACTGATTTTGTAAAAGATACTCATAGGCCAAAAATTACATTTAGTGCTATTTGGATTTAGAGAAACTGATTTATTATTCAGATAAGCTCAGGAGCTGCACCAGAGCCGGGCAACAGAATTTAGGAAAGGCAAAATTTTTAGAATTTAGAGAAGCACCGAGCAACGAAATTAAGGACAGTAAAACCTTCAGAATTTAAGGAAGGCACTTAATATTAAAACACTTAATGATGCAAAATTTTTAGAATTTATGACAAGTAAAGACTCGACTAGGCTGCAAAATGTCTAGCGCTGTCCCTGGATGAGGTTTAAGTATATGTGAAAAATAGGCATAAGTACAATAAATCACTAAACTAATATAGTTCAGGCTTAACTTTGTTAGTATGCAACAGAAGCACATCAGAAGTTAACGAAGAAACATGTCTTAAGTTGCCAATCTCGTGATACATCAACAAATGTATAGCAGATGCTAGTTAAGCTTTATGATGATAGCTACAAATTTGAAAGTTTTCAGATGTTACAAACAAAAATCGAAATTTTCTAAATTCAGTAAATCATCATTAACCCAAGGGACAGAAAAACCAAGAGTTTATATAATAAACTCTTGATAATAATTATAAAATAGTTTTTTTTTTCTACATATTAGCCCTTTACAGTATATAGGTACATATGTAACAGTACACTATGCACACTATGGTCACAGAAAACACTACAGCATTACATTAACTACTGCACTGTAACCTGAAAAATTGTACTCGATGATCATTTTCTGGTAAAAATTCCTGTATACTTCATTGTCACAAGTGCAGAAAAAAATACTTGGTAACTTTCCAGCCAACTATATGTATGGCTTACGTAAAATTAGCAGTTCATTCCGATGTTAACAGCAAAATGTTCTAAAGTGTCCAAGGCGTTAACACTTCCTGGTGGGTGAGCGAAGTAATATTGTCCTCTTCACTTCCTTTGGATGAATTTTTCTTGCACCTCAGATAAGACTAATTTCACTGAAGCACACAACAACATGCACTAACAAACTCCTCAAAACTAACACCAATGTTTGCAATATCTTAATCAAGAATTATTCAATATTTAACATTAGTCATACTAGCTAACTTTTAAAGAATAAAAAAGCACCGATGAACACTCTATTGCTTTTGTTGACTGAAGCTCATTGTTAATGTGATGATTGCAGTTGTCGATCAGTGTTACTCAAGCTGGCTATGCTTGAGGAAATACATGTATTCAGTGAAGTTTTCAATTAAACATGACAAAATATTCCTGAAGGCAGCCCTACTATAGAAACAACAGGACAAAAATATAAATAACTTTGAAGATACATGTTAAATGAAAAAGTCTAATTATGTAATGGACTAAAAACAGTTCATAATTTGTGATAACTGAATAACATTAATCAATAAAACTTCCTATTAAGATCATACAGAGACCAAAATTTTGTTCATGTTAGTCAAGTGTTTACCTTCAGCGAGTTCGTGTTAAGGGTTTTTAGTATAATGGAACTTGTCAAGAAGTGGTAATAAATGAAGATGATATAACAGAAGCTTTCCACTATGACAATAATGCCTCAATCTTCAGTTAACTAATGGACGGAGAAATCTGTACTATGGTTCTAAATCAGATACTGCTATTGATAGTGAACAAAGTAAACAGAGAGGTTGTTGTGAATGAAATAATTTTGATTCACAATTTAGTTGAAATTTTCGACATGACACGTACAGGACTTGAAGAATGGAACTTGTAACTGAACAAGAAGTTATTTCTATGTATGGAATTAAAGAGAAAATATTAACATAAAAATGAAGTAACTTAAACAACTTACATTGAAAGATAGATTTAATAAAAAAATAAATAAATAAATAAATATTGATTTCTTTTTGTAAATTTTGATTCCCTTAAGGGTATAAATGCATTTCATAAACCACTATTTAATATTTTTAATTTTAAAATTCCTACAAGTCACCCTATTAGATTTAAACTGATGATCTTATACCTGGAAAAATTCTTAATCAGAAATCACTGAAGTTCTGGTGAATTTAGACCTTGGACTTTGCACTATATACAGTTATTGGCTGCGATGCTACATCCCAACTGCAGGTGCTGAAAGTGACATGCAGGAATCTCATTTAGTTCAAAGAAAAATCACACTTATGGCACACTTGCCTTCTTTGTTGAGTATTATATTCTCCATTCTTAGATTTTTAAAGGGAAGGGATTTTTTTTTATATTATTTTATTTATTTTTTGGCTGGTGGTCCGAAAGTCCAGATACTGGATGTCTGGATTTCAGACTTTCTACTGTACAAACTCCTTCAGCTACAGGAATGAAAATAATGAGAGAGAAGCCTCTGCTCAAATGATGATCACAATACTCAAACCTTGGAAACTAGTTCTGCAAATTTATGAAAATTATGCTTATTCTTGTTGCCTTAATATCTCCAATAACTAGTATAGTTAAAATTAAATGGCACAAAAGGTTTAAAAACGTTAAATTTAGATATCATGTAAGTGAAGCAAACTTCGTAAAAAAAATTCGTTAATTATTTTTATTAAAAATAACAATTTATATGTTAATAAATATATATTAACCTATTTTATATAATAAGCTTTAAATTTACATATACTTTTCAAATAAACCAAAACAAAATTTTCAAGTTACAGTTTTAACTATTATCTGAAATGTGCCATACAAATTTAAAAAAAAAAAATTTGAGTAGATGCGTAACATTTTGATATGTAGTGATGAGCAATAAAGGTCACACACACACACAAAAGTATTTGGGGGAAAAATTAGAATATTTTTATCTCAGCCTTCATAACTTTTTTTTGTTTATTATGTTACAATGTTGTTGCACTCAAGAGTTTAATTTTTAAAATTAGAAATGCCGGAGCCCTATGGAAGACTTTCAGGAAGGAAGAAAACAATAAATAAATAAAATAAATAAAAATTAAAATATTTAAGTAATTAATACTGAAAGAAATTTAAAGAGACAAATAGAAATTTAACAAATTATTAATTATAAATAACTAAATAAAAAACAAACTATTGGACCTCGTCTTATTTTTGGCTCTGATTGGAATTGCATTCCACTCAGAAGCCAACTACCTCTATTTCAAGGGATGATAGATATAAAAATCTTTGAAAATGGTGAATGAAACACCAATGAAAATTTATAAAATAATTAAATCATCACAAAGAATAGTGAGAATTCTAGAAACAGTATCAGGATATGGAAGGAAGTTTTAACTGAATAGTGTAGCTTTGAAAATAAAGAAGGAGCCCAAGACTTTCTGTTCGTGAAGCCCTATCAATATAATTCTAGTCATCAAGCAGAAGTCTTCCTGAATAGGATCTGATAACAATTTCAAACTCCTCTATATAAGTGACAGTAGTGGTCCCAAGCGTTTGGTTATATCATTCAAAAAGTATACAGGAGCTCTGCACAAGGAAGTCACTAGCATGGCACGTGCACTACCAGGATGATACCTCTTAGCTCTTTCAGGAACGAAAAATTAACCCTCTCTCCTACATTCATTGCATTTCCTACAAAATAAGCCTTTGGCATGTGGGTTTCTTTCCTTAAAAGACTCAACATCTGTATGAGGGAAGGTTTGTGTCCAAGGAAAAGACAGGCCAGCATTCAGAATCAATTTTTAAGGCATATTTATTATTAAAATAAAATTTCTTCACTGAAATTGTGATTAATTTATGTAAAAGAAGTGCTGAAGCCCTTCTATTTAGAGCTCCGGCTAAAATTATGATTTATCTCAAAATCTGAGAAGTACCGGAACTGGCCTCAATAGGGCTCCGCCGCAATTTAAGCTCTAGTTACACTACAGCACTATTTTGCCATTATATTTACATAACGTGTTACTTTTCATATTCTGTGGCAAATAGTTAATTTCTAGAATGTTATCACTTGGCATATCTTATGATCCTTGATTTATTTTTTTAAACTATAATTAATAAAACACACAATAAGTAATAAAAAGCAACAAGCACATTTTCAAATATAATTCAAAATGCATTTAATTTATATTATATCAAACAATAATTAAGAATTTTTTTTGGCATTATTTCAATTTAAAAAGATTATTAACATTACCTAAAACAATACAGGAACTCTCAGTTCTT
>KK118846.1:43222-54140 GCA_000611955.2 Stegodyphus mimosarum
ATACAGAATTCAAAACTACACAAGAATATAGAGAAAAAGTATTGCTTTGGCAGTTTCGTGCAAAAAAGAAAATCGAAGAATTTGCGAAATTTCAAATCATGACAACCTTTGAGCCTCCAATAGCTCATTGATTAGAACAAATTTTGAATTCTGATAAACTTTGTATTAAAATCCCTAAATATCATACTGCCCGATTCTTTGGAGATGACGGCTCGAAATGGCTTACCTTTTGGAATAGTTTTGAAAGAGCTGTGTATAATAATGAGTCCCTAAACAAAATAGATAAATTTAATTATTTAAAGCTCATTTGGGGGGATCTGCTTTGAACACTGTGGAGGCTTTTCCTATTTCAGCAGAAGTCTATGATAAAGCTGTACAATTATTAAATGATAGATTTGCCAATCCTGAAATATTGATTCAAGCACAGATGAACAAGATTCTAACTATGCAGCCATTAAAAAACTTTAATGATATTAAACCTTTTAGGAAGTTTGTAGATAACTGTAATGTGCAATTAAGAAGTTTAGAATCATTAAATGTGTCTCCCAAACATTATGCAAGTATTTTATGCCCTATGCTATTAAAACTTATTCTGACTGATTTAGTGCTAGAATATAATAAATCACAAGAAAACAAATCTGGTTTGGAGATTCAACGTTTACTTTCGTTTCTTACTCTTACTGCACATGAACAGACATATTCTAACAACAAGTCATCATTCGAATTAAACAATCGAAAACAAGACTCCAGACATAATTTTCCGAGAGATAAGAATTTGAATAAAAAAACAAAATTTAAAGGATGTTCCAACTGCGAATGAATTATTGACGGCTTCAACGCCAGTCGGAACTAATATAGAGAAAAAGAAAACAACTTGTGTATTTTGTGAATCCATAACTCAATACTTCTGACTGTTGTAATGTAGTGATGAATCTTACTTTGGAAGACAGAAAAAATATCTTACTGCGCAAAGGAGCCTGCTTTAACTGTTTACAGAAAGCAAAGCATTTATCGTAGAACTGCACCATTAAGAAAACTAAATGTGAATTCTGTTCTGGATTACATCACATTTTTTTTTTTTTGCTTTGAACAACGGAAAAAGGAAAGAATAAATAATATGGATTCAGAGTCTACCGCTCTAACTAATCAAAGCAAAGGAGAGGTTTTTTTGCAGATGTTAACTATTTACATTGAAAATGAAAATTCAAGCAACTGGTGATATACACTGACTACCAATAAGTATTTGGACACCTGTGATAGAAAAGAAAAACTAACTTTATTCAAAATCAATAGTTCGTAGAGCCTCCACGAGAGGTAATTACAGCGTGGACCCTCCGGAGCATACTTTCCACGAGTCTTTGTATGACAGCTAGTGGTATTTTCTTCCACTCGGCTTGGAGAAGACATAGAAGTTCCTTCACCGATTTTGCACGGGTAGTGCACTCCTGAATTCGGCGATGCAACTCGTCCCAGAGGTTCTTGATATGACTGGCCTGCCCAGGTCTGGACTCTGGGCAGGCCAGTCCATTCGATGAACTCCACTGGCACCATACCAAGCCTTGGTTAACGTCGAAACATGACAACTGGCATTGTCGTCCTGAAAGTAACAGGGGTCCAACTCGTTAAACTGCCACAACGTAGGAAGCATATTGTCATCCAAAATAGAGCAGTAGGCATCGGAGTTGAGCTTATCATGTATGGGGACCAAGGTCCCAGCCCATACCAGGAGAAACACCCCCAGACCATAATTCCACCTCCGCTGAGCTTGACTGTTGGCACAATGCATTCTGGCAGGAGACGTTCTCCAGGTAGGCGCCAGACCCTGCCATCTGAACGGTAAAGGGTGAACCTTGATTCGTCACTCCAAAGAACCCATTTCCACTGATCTACGGTCCAATTTTGATGTACTTTGCACCACATTAACCGAGCAGCGCGGTTGGACTTTGTGATCAAAGGCTTATGGACAGCAGCACGACCATGAAAACCAAACAGATGTGCTTCCTTATGGATGGTATTCATTGAAACAATACTCCTGGATGCCTGTTGAAACTCCTCGCGGATGAGGGCCATCGGTTAGGTGCGGTTCTTCCGAATTCCTCTCGACAGCACTCGTCGGTCTGCCGACTCGGGGCACATTACGACAATGACCGCTGACCTTCCACTTCTTAATCACATAGGCCACTGTCGATTTTGGGTACTTCAGATCGCTAGATATGTCCCTTAAGGATCGGCCACATTTGTGATACCCGATAATTCTATCATTCTCGAAATCAGAGAGCTCCAAACTGCGAGGCATCTTGCATGCGACTAAAGCCGATGCTGTTTCCTACACGATATATACCGGCGGAGTCCATGACGTTACCTTAGGACCGCAGATATCGTCATTTGCATAGGTGTCCAAATACTTATTGGTAGTCCGTGTATAGACAGTGGGACACTTATAGACACTGGGAGCCAGAAAAGTTACATTTCAAAATATGTTGCAAAAACCATGGGTTTGAAAAGTAAAGAAATGATAACTCATGGGCTTTTTGGAGGTTAAAAAAACAACCTCAGTTCATGATTTATATATGATTAATGACTTCAGTTCATGAGAGATACATGATTAAGTTATGCAGTTCTGACGAAAAATTTTAATTTGTTATGGAAGTCAATGGTCAGGAACATATTTGCTTAGGCATACCTAGAATATCAGATCATAACATCTTACAAAAATTAAAAAGAATGAATATTTTTGTAACCGATTCTTATATGAATAAGACGCTTTGTCTTTTCGAAAAAGACGTCAAAGAAATTCATATCTTATTGGGCTCTGATACTGTGGGAATATTATTAACTGGTAATGTAAAACAACTTTCTGATGGTCTCATCACAGTAGAAACGTATTTAGGGTGGACAATTTTAGGAAAATCTGACTTTGAAGGAAAACATTCGCTGTTGGTGCACTCTTTGCTTATGAATCTTGAAAAAATATCAGATTTATGAGAATTAGATTCGCTAGGCATAAAAAATCCCAGTGAAAAGCGAACAAAATTAGAACTACAGGATCTTGCTTTGAAGCATTTTTTGAAAACACGGTGGCTAGAAATAAAGAAAGCAGGTATATTGTTTGCATTCCTTGGATTGAGGACCATGAAAAACTTGGAGATAGTTTTGAACTGGCTAAAAAATGATTGAAGAACAATGTGAGATCTTTGAGAACTGCAGGAAGATTAAATGATTATGAAAATGTATTTGATGAATGGGAAAAGGAGGGGATTATTGAAAAGGTCGATTTGAATGAGTCTAACAAAACTGGGAAATTTTATTACTTAACCCATCGACCAGTGTTTAAAGAAAATTCTACAACTAAGATTCGACCTGTTTTTGATGGTTCTGCTCGACATAGAAGTTTTAATTCTCTCAATGACTATGAAAAAAGGGACCCAATCTCATTGAAATGATACCTTCAATTTTGAATTGTTTTAGATTAGAAAAAATTGTCATATCAGATATTCATAGTCATATCGGATATTCGGAAAGCCTTTTTGCAAGTTGCTCTACATGAAAATGATAGGAATTTCCTACACTTCTTGTGGTGGTTAGGAGGAAATCCTGAGAAGTTTGTTATATACCGGCATTGCCGCATTGTTTTTTGCCTTTCATGCACCCCATTTTTATTAGCAGCAGTTTTAAATCATCATCTAAAAAATGCACCTGACCGTTTGAAAATGGCAGCTGAGAAACTGAAAGACTCTATGTATGTAGACAACTGCATTATGAGTGTAGACTCATTTGAAGAACTAGAGTCTTTCCAACGAGATGCCAAAGAACTGTTAGCTATGGGAAAGTTTGACTTACATGGCTGGCTTCATAGTGAAGTGTGTGGTCAAAATTTTGAAAGAAAAATTGAACATCAAAAATCAGATCTACCCGAAGTGGTGGTACTGGGGCTTGCATCGAATTTAGAAGAAGATTTTCCTATCTCTCACATACAGAAAAACAGAGACAAAAGAAGAATTCATTACAAAAAGAAAAATCCTTTCGTTAGCACATCGAATTTTTGACCCAATCAGAGTCACTTGTCCTGCTACTTTAATTCCCAAATTCCTGTTGCAGAAATGCTGGAAAATAGGAGCTTTGTGGGACTCTAAACTGCCTTCAGACATAGAAAAGAAATTTGAAAGTTGGAAGAAACAGCTTGTAGATCTCGAAAACATTAAAATTCCTTGAAGGGTCTCGAGCCTCGACTTTAAGAATGCCAACCTATCGTTACAAATTTTTTGTGATGCCTCTAAATTGGCTTATGCTACTTATGTCTTTCTTCGAACCAAAAGGGATGATGAAGTAACGTGCCAATTGATTCAAGCGAGATCGAAAGTTGAACCGTTAAAGGGAATTTCAATTCCAAGATTAGAGTTATTAGCTTGTAGGATTGGCGTAAGGTTGGCTACGTCAATAAAGAAAGATTTGCGTATGGAAGATGTATCATCAGTGTTTTTGACAGATTCGATGGATGTTCTTTACTGGATAAAAAAAAAGAAGGTCCTTGGGCGATTTTCGTAGCCAATAGAGTGGAAGAAATAAGAACACTATCTTCTAACAAAAGTTGGAGATATGTACCGGGTATACTGAACCCTGCCGATCTCCCCTCACGAGGATGTTCTGTGAGAACTCTTATCAAAGGAAGTTGGTGGGAAGGACCTTCTTGGCTCATAAAAAAGGAAGAAGAATGGCCAAAATTGAAACACATTCCAAATATAGAGGTAGTTAATTCAGAAAAGAAGAAAACTATTGTAACAGCAATTTGGGTGTAATGTAAGGAAAAGTATTACTATCGTTATTCATCTTAATTAACTTGTAAGAATTACAGTGTGGATAACTAGATTTATAACAAATATGAAGAAAATAAAAGATCATAGAACAACAGGGAATTTGATAACTGAGGGAATCTAAAGGGCTGAACGTATTTTGCTAAAGCAAGTACAGAAGGATGCGTTCAGTAATGAGACTGACAAGAGATTAAATTCTTTACAAGTAATTAAGGACTCAGATGGTATTTTGAGATTAAAAACAAAAATATGTTTCAGAGAAGATCATGAAGAATTCCGTTTGCCTATTATACTTCCATCCCATCATCCAGTTGTGAAAACTATATTTATTTATACGCACGAATATAATACTTATTTATACGCACGAAAGTTTAGGACATGCCGGAATCCAAATGCTTATGAGCCATCTTAGAGAAAATTATTGGATTCTGATAACTAAAAAAACTATTAAAGAAGTAATCAGGTTTTGTAGCATCTGCAATAGGTTTAAAACAAAACCGGTAACTGTATCAGAAGAACTTTTACCTCAACATCATGTAAGAGATGCCGCACGGAATTTTTGAAATTATAGGAGTAGATCTTGCAGGTCCTCTTATTCTCAAAGGAGGGAAAAAGGCTTGGATTTTGATTCTGACTTGTGCAGTATACCGTACAGTACATCTTGAAATGTTAACCTCAGTCTCAACTGAAAATTTCATTCTTGGTTTGAGGAGATTTAAAGCACACCGGGGAAGACCAGCTATCATTTATTCAATGGTTCTAATTTCAAAGGTACTTCTAAGTTATTAGAGAAAGTGGACTTGGAGAAACTGAAGAACATAGAGGGGCTAAATCCAATCACATGGAAATTCATACCTTCTAACAGCCCCTGGTGGGAAGGCTTCTGGGAGAAGCTGATTGGACTGATAAAGAGAATTTTAAGAAAAACTTTAGGAAAAACGTCTTTAACACATGAAGAAATGAATATTGTTTTATGTGAATGTGAAAGCTTTATTAACTCAAGACCGTTGACTTATATTTCAGAAGATCCCGAAGATTTGGAACCTCTGACTCCTGCAATGTTCTTACAAGATATTAGAAAAATTGGCAAACCTGAGTTTGACAATATTGAGGCAAATAAGTTAAAAAGGAAATTTGCATATTGTGTTAGAATGAAAAAGGATTTAAGAAAGCATTTTAGAACGGAGTATCTAGGGCAACTGAGAGAAGCATATAAGGTAAAAAGAGAAAGTATCTTAAATGAAGGAGAAATAGTTTTGTTAGGAAATGATCATACCAAAAGACTGAACTGGAATTTAGGGCGTATAGTGAAACTCTATCCAGGAAAGGACCATCGGGTTAGAATAGCTCTTATAAAAACAGCATATGGTTCCTTTTTACGTCCTGTACAAAAATTATTCCCTTTGGAATTGCAGGAAAAGGAAAAAACATCTTTATGCCCTACTAACTCTCTTGCCCTACTAACTCTTCTTTCTTTCCATTTTCAGATGCTTATGAAATACATTCTGTACCTTCTAATTTAGACCCAGGTACAGAAGAACGTCCAAAGGAGGGAAACACTTCATGCCAATCCTGTTCCAATGATGCAGCTGTGCTGGAGAGGAGGACTGAGGATTTCAGAGTATCGGCTGACGATCCAACTCCTACTCGACCATCGGAGCCTCAGCATTCATGTTATGGCAGACTAATAAAACCAAAGAAAGTGACTACCTAACAAATGTGTGAGTTTTACCAAGAAGTTTTTTAAAACTCAAAGTGGGCAGTGTCAAAAATGGCCTGTAAAGAAAAACTACAAAACAAATTAATAAACAGACGATTCTGTTTTTACTAGATGGTGCATGATGAAATGTTATGACTTTATTTTATTTTTTGTTATTATTTTTGGCAACGAGAATGAAAAGACAGCTGAACAAACGAGATGTAAGATGCTAGATGTAATTTCGATTTACTGTGTTTCTGTATATCTTAACGTTGAAATATTTGAAATTAAAAGGTTTTTCTTTCTTGAGATGCAGATTTCACAGATCTTCGAAATTATCTTTAGGCAAGCTCACTCGGGCATGATTTTTAGAAGGAAGAAAGGTAAGTGAAACCTTTTTCCTTACTTTAAGAAATTAAAAACTAAGAAGTTAACTTTCTTAAAGTTTTACTAAAGGGTTCACGGATTTGGAGTGAATAACGACAACATCTGACGAAGTACCGAAACACACTTTATTAGACAGTATTTTTCAAGACAGCTCCATAATCACTTTCATAGTTGTTGAAGAACTACTATAAACACACTGGAATAATCAGCAAGACAGCTTTCAGACTATCAGGCTATAACGGTGAAGACAGCTTCACAGCAAAGCACCAGAATACAGTTCCCGACTCTGCTCGGTCATTCTCGGAACTCACCGTACTCTCGAGACTCTCCACGCTAGAACTCCCGATGCACTCGACGATATGCTAGACCACAGCTCCCGACCCGGTTCAGTCATTCCCGGAGCTAAACACACTCTAAGATAAAACTCGATGATGTACTTCCTCGTGATACACTAAGAGACTCAGCTCGATGCACTCGACAACCAACATGACAACAACCACTTGACACTAGACTACCAACAACAACTCAACAATAGACTATGCACTGACTGCGCAATGACTCTTAACTGACTCGACTGGGCACCGAGCACTGACTGACTATCAACTCACTAGATGAGATACTAACTTCGCACTGATCCTCTCTCCACGTACCAGCAGGGTTTATATAGCTTTTGGCTTGTGTTCGAAAACATTCTGGACTAATCATGAAGAATTTGTTCCAGAAGGTTTTCCATCCGTCTATGGCATATCGCCAATTTTGTCGCCAAATCTGGTAACCCTGCTTTCCCTTGCCATTTTTTGGCAACCCTAAACCTGCTTTGCGAGGAAGCTATCTTACCGCACCTGAACATTTTGTAACAATATATTTTTACCAAAACATGCACTGTATGCAGAAGTGACTCATCGAACTCCAGTGTCATATTCCAAATAAACGTCATATACCATTTAATAAAAAAAATTGTATCCAAATAGGATTCATACCACATTTAGGTGCATTTCAAAGCAGTGGATGCACCCAACTTGGTAAAAATCAAAGCAGAAGTTCATGTTTTAGGCACAGGAAAGCTGCTCGAACAGGCGTTTTACGAATAGGAAAATCTTGAGTCCCTCTCAAGGGATGATAACTACATATGGAAAGCTATTAAAGGGTATAAAAAATGACACAACAACATTCCATCCCTTAAAGGCCCTCAAAATATCCACTACACTGAAACTGAGAAAGCAGAAATTTTAGCTCAGCATCTGGAATCTCAGTTCTGCACTAACAACATTCCTGATTCAAACACAGAACAGCTAATTTCTGATTTCCACAACAATTACATAGCAAGCCCACACACAGACAACGTGATCTCAGTCATGCCGTCAGAAGTCTGCGCTTATATTAAAAATCTGAAAAACAACAAGAGTCCTGGTTTTGACTCTATCAACAATAGAATGATCAAAAGATTTCCTATCAAGACTTTCCTGTATTTCCTGTATTTCACCAAGATCATTAACATCATACTATAGTGGCAACACTTCCCTGGCAGCTGGAAGCTAGCTAAAATAATGCCAATTCTGAAACCCACAAGTCAGCCTTCTTACCAGACCCATCAGCTTGCTGTCATTGTTGAGCAAAATCATGGAAGCAGTTCTATACTGACTAGAATCAATCAGCATTTGGAGCAAGACAATATAATCATTCCTTATCAGTTTGGTTTCAGAAGCAGGCATTCTACTGTCAACCAGCTGTACCGTGTTGTTGAATTCATCAGTGAAGGCCTTCAACAGAAAAGAGTAACAGGAGGATTATTTCTTGACATAGCAAAGGCTTTTGATCGTGTATGGCTAGATGCACTCATCTACAAACTACATAACCTGGGTTTCCCTGGTTACATCACAAACATAATTAGTTCCTACCTGACAGGTAGAAACTTTGTTGTTCAAGTTTCAAACACACTACCTACATGCAGAACTATCCTCACAGGCGTCCCATAGGGTAGTTTGCTTGGGCCCACTCTTTTTAATATCTATATGAACAACATTCCTATCACAGATAACACAACACTAGCAATGTATGCCGATGACACTGCGATCCTTACTCAAAGTGCATTTCTCAGCCCAGCAATACAACGGTTACAAGTATACATTAACACACTCGAGACTTGGCTGAATAAATGGAAAATTAAAGTCAACATTGACAAGACACAGGCAATCTTGTTCATAACAAAACGCAGGTTCAACAAAAAAAAAATGAAGTTCTATGGAGAAGAAATACCATGGGCGGCCAAGCAAGTCCTTTATCTTGGGGTGATCCTCACAAAAAATCTTATGTGGGCCCCACACATCACATCTATCATTAGAAGGTTTCGAGTTAATAAAGTTACACTACACCCCTTAATTTTTCGAAACAGTCTACTTTCAATAGATAACAAGTTGCTCATATATAAAACCGTTCTGCGTCCCATCCTCTGTTACGCTTGTCCTGTTTGGGCATACTCATGCAAGTCTTATAGAAAAAAATTGCAACAGGTGCAAAATCTTGCATTTAGACAGATTACAAATTCACCTTAGTATGTCCACAATTGGAAGATACACAAGGAGTTACGTATCGAAGAACTAAGAGATTTCTATTGCCTGCTTGCCCGGAGGTTTTATGATAATTTAAGAAACATTAACAACCCAATTATCCGGGTTTACAATTATGACACAAATAATGTAAACAATAGTATAACAATAGTGGCCGATGGCCATACACTGTAATCTTGAATAATTATTAAGTATTTCCTAGCTACGTATGTGTACTTTTATTCTATGTATAAATGTTTAATTGTATGTTCTTAATCTCTTACTTCACACGTGTTCCTTTTATCTTTGTCTAGCTACCAAGTGTCATTTCAGTTATTTGCAGATTTCCCATTAGCAACTACCTATCTGTTCGACAAGGGGTGCCTAAGGGAAAGGATGCCTTAAGGACTTTCTACGAGTAAGTGGTTTGTATTCATATTACACATGTAGTCAGCCTGTTCACCTGAGATCAACTTCCCAGTATTCAGTGCTCTTAATCACTTCACTGTTCGTGGGGCCAAATATTGTTTATAAATCGGTAAAATAACACTATATAAATTTTTAGTAAAATATAAATAAAATAATTACGTTTATATAGGAATATATATATCATATTTATTAAGAATCAAAGCCATGTTCTTAAAAAGTTTACATAAAGCTTCATAAAAATCTGTTCTAGGCATTTAAACAGCATCTAATCTTGTACAATTAAAAATTTTCTTTACAATACTAAATTCACATGTACAATGTTGATATATTTCTGTCTCGGAGAAAATAATAAACGTATTTATTAAGCGAAAAAATCTGAGACTCTTTTTTTTTTAGGAGCAACAAAAATAAGTATATAAAAAAGGAGTGAGAGAAAATCAAACATACATACAGAAGTTTTTTTTCTTTGTTTTTGAAACTATATAGTACGATGATTCAACAAATTTAGTGATATTTAAAGTAATACACTTCATCTATTATTTTCCAAATATCAGTTTCCATTAGGCGAAAATTTAAAAACAACTCATTTCTTCTTTAATTTCAATAGCAAAAATATGCAGAAAGACACGCCAAAAATTTTACATACACACCCACCTTATTTTATTTTATATTTTCATAAAATCAATATAGTTTTCAGGATAAAAGGCATTAATTACTGAAATTAAATTGAAAATGATTAGTGCATATATAGTCTATATATACTATAGACAAATAATATTTACCTAAATCAAATAATTTCTTTATAAATAACACAATGATTCTTTAAAGTCCTGTCATGACGCTTATCATAACACGGTATATGAAAAGCAGAAGGTCAGACAACCGCTTCAATTAGACAAAACTTTAATAAGGATAGAACTCGATTGTCATAATTACAGTTTACGGCAAAGCGGATGCAACCAAAATAATCCAAGCTTGCCGTGACAAGTAGAGCTGGAGCAAACCGCATGTATTCGTTACCGAGTAACGGGTACAACGGTTGACTC
>KK118848.1:8355-37951 GCA_000611955.2 Stegodyphus mimosarum
AAATAAAGCTATTAAATTTTTATTCTCTTTTTGCACAACCTATTTGTGGGAACAAGGAATTTCTTCCATGTATATTGAAAAATAAAAGCAGAATAAAATTGAAAGCGAATCCTAATTTACTATTCAAACTAAGTGAAATACGACCAAGCAGAAAGAAATTTATCTCTCATAAACAGGCTCAAATTTCACACTAAATTTTAGAACAAAGGATTATAAATTATATATTGATTAAAATGGTAACCAATTTTTAATCGAGTATTTTTTACATGAGCATATTTAATACAAATCTCCAGTAGGTTGTGCAAATGGCAAAATATATTTCTTCTTAAAATTTCTATTGAGAATAAATCACTGTAAAATATAGTGTGTACTTAAGTTTTTTAATTTTTGTTTAGATTTATATTATACATGATTTTATATATGATAGTGTCATATGGTATGTACCCAGTGTAAAATGTACTGTACTAACAGTACATTTTAAATAGGTACATTTTAAATTCCAGAATGGATTAAGCATCATTTAATTCGCAATTATAAAAGAAAGCGTTAATTTGGTTTTACGAAGCTTAGTTTCTCTAAACTTGCAAGAAATCCACTATTCTCCTAAGTCTTACGAAGCTTAGCTTAGTAACGCAAAATATTATCACAGCATTGCCCAGGTTTAAGTATTGTAGCATTGTAACCAGCGTAGTTGTTAAAGTGGTTTCAGTAATTAAAGTAGAAGTTGATTTAACCCCCAGGAAGGTATAGACTGTAAAAAATAAATAAATAAAAAATAAAAAATCTGACGTGTACACCACATGACTTCCTTGTGCGGAGTATTAAATTATACGCATTTTTTCTTGCATTTCATTTAAACTTATTGAACTGAATTAAATCCACTTCATCGACAACACATAAAACACAATAGCATAAATACACTCTTTAAATCTCACTATATTTGTTTACCATTGCGACGCTCTGGTGCTAGGTTCACTTAACAAACAGCGTTACATGTCGTTCATTTCATAACTCAGAATGCACAAAAATTACGTCTTCCATTCAAATACTATAATAAATCTAAAACAATGCATAAAAGAAGTAAAACAAACAAACAAACAAAAGAAACAGTTTTTCACTGACTGATTCAATATTTCTCATTCAATTAATTCAGTTCTCACTTAGCGACAAGGCAAAAATACATAAAAACTCAAAATATCTATATTAAAAATGACGAAGTAAATCTTAAACACTTATTTCCTCGAATAAATTCCAGAATGGATTAAGCATCATTTAATTCGCAATTATAAAAGAAAGCGTTAGTTTGGTTTTACGAAGCTTAGTTTCTCTAAACTTGCAAGAAATCCACTATTCTCCTAAGTTTAAATGTAAACAAATATGTCTGCTATAGTAATAATTAGGTTTAGCCACACTTAAACAACTTTTAAATTGTTGATAATTCTACAAATATTACACGCAGATTTACTAAAGGCATAAAAATTGTAACCGGAAGATAAGAACAACATAATTCAATTATTTTTAAAGCAAAAAATGCACAATTTAAAAATATATGAGAAAAAAGAAACCGAGATCACAGAGCTGAGTTACAGACTGGGTATATTTATATTTATATTCATATACTTTTGGTGCGGTTGATTGCAACTAAAATAGGAGGTGCACATCTACATGTTATAGCAGTCCTGAATACAAAATTTCAACGTTCTGAGGTTACTCGTTTTTGAGTTTTGCAAGATACATACGTAGGTACGTACGCAGACACACCACGAAAACTTCTTTTCAGAATCCATTTTAAATCAGTTTTACAGTTTTTTTTGGGGGGAAAGGAGTCCTTTGTTCTGTCATTACGTACAGATATTACGCGAAAACATTGTTATATTGCATTCGATAGCATTCAAAATTATACCTGAAATTTTTCGCGATTACAATACTTCCTTTTTACTTCCTGCAAGGAAGTAAAAACTATGTAAAATGCTTTTCTATGACTATGTATCTCTTTTGATATGATATCAAAAATGCTGCCGTATTCAGGAGTCGTGATAAGACAGCATCTGCCAAGTGCAAACAAATGTCGTAAGACTTACTATAGATAGGACTGGCAGTCTACTTAAGCAGCTTTCACTGCAGTTCCTTAAAGGAATCAATTACAATTATTCAATTACAGTACCAATTGCAGTTATACAAGGGCCGGACAAATATGTCGCCAAATGGTCGCCAAGTGTTCCAACATTTGGCGATCGCTTGCCAAATTTGATGACAAAAATTAGTTGCAAAATTCATCGTTAGTTTGACGATATCTAGCCAATTTAACACGATAACCATCTACGTCAATGTTAAATAGTCTTGCCCCTGTAATCTTATTTCTCCGCAAAGCTTCGCATTTCTTCAGACTTTTCATGTTGCATACTTTACCTCTCGAATAATTGGTTGTAGGCCAGTGCTTCCTATTTAAGAAAACAATATAAGGGAGATTTTTCAGTTAATGATAAATGTTAGAAGGAGAGTCATTTACAGGTCACTGGAAAGGAAAGGAAATAACTTTGCTTTCGTAGACTAAACAAAAAAAAATTGAAATTTAACATTTCTAGGAAAGCGAATTTATAACCTTTCTTCGTATTTTCGTATTTCTGTCACACAGAAAGTAACTTTAAAAAACTTATAATAAAAAAGTTATGCTTAGATGTATAGCTATCTTTGGCACAATCTGCATATGATGGTTCATATCCCATGAAAAATTTTAATCATTATCGTGGAAAATTTTGATTCATGATGGTATCTAATATCCCTTCTTAAATTTTCTTTCCCTGTGGGAAGGGAAATGACTGATTAAATTACTTTTGTACAAATCTCATACAAAAATTTATCAAAATATTTGATCTGGATGTATGTCGCTGTCGAGTGGCAAGAAATATTGGGACCTTTCTGAAGATATTGTCACGCAAGTATAAAAATCCAAAATTGTCATTCAAAAACTGAATTTGCTTCAAAGTTATTTAAACCGTATATTAGGTGTTTCAAATAGCAAGAACAAGAGCAAAGAACAGGATAAATATATTGTTACGAATTTTGTACATGGATAGATAATGTTAGTGAAATTGTATGTGAAATTGCTGTATTTTTCTGTATAGTGTAACATAAAAATCTAGAAAAAACGATGTTCTGCTGAAAAATAAGAATACAGGGCAAGTCTATTTAACATTGAGTAACTGGCTATCTCGCTAATTTGGCGAGATATCGCCAAGCTGGCAATGTTTTTGGTAATTAATTTTTGTCACCAAATTTGGCGATAAATCGCCAAAGTTACTAAACTCAGCAACCATTTGGCGACATTTTAGTCCGGTCCCTGTATAACTGTAATGGATATTGCAACTGAATAACTGTAATTTATGCTGTGTGTAACTGTAACCGTATTCGGCCGTCATATGCCTTCCAGTAATTTTGAGAGGTAGAAAGTACTAGAAATATCCCGGAGGCGGGATGAAAACTAAATAAGGCCTGAGAGAACATCTGTCGTTAGTAGTAGTTGTGTGTTGTTAATTAAGCATGAGTACTGAGATATCGCTGTGTTGGCTTTGTTCTTTAGATGCGTTTTGCATTGCGCTGTGTTTAATAATTAGTAATTTTAAGTGCAACTACTGATTGTACTCTGTGATACTGTGAAGAACTGTACGACTAGTTCCGGAACTCTGAAGTGTTTCTTCTGATAAAATAAATTTTATGAACCTATCATCGGACCTGAGTGCATTCAATCTATTAAGAACCCGTACGCACGCAACAATATTTATGTATCTGTTTGTTGAAGAATTTACTAAACATTCTAGCTTTATGTGAGGCGCACTGATATCAGCACTATAGGAGTATTGGGATATTCAAACTATATTTTAAGTGTCATTGAGGTATCGGAAGATCTATCAAATAAAGGTAACACTGCTACTAGAAAAATTGCTTTTCGGTTATAATGTGTCCGGAAACATCTAAATTCATCAATCCGGGTAGTACTGATAAAGCAGTATTTGATAATTACTTTATTTAATAAAATATTTTCTGTTTTCAACACTGCGTATTTTGGTAAGAAACCCTTGAACATTTGAGGGGTACATGATATTCTGACCGTGATTTATGTTTTGTAAAAGAAAGTTATGGAGATTAAAAAGTCTGAGAACGGTTGCTATAAGTAATTTAATATATTATTTTATTTCAAAGCATAAAATAAATTTAATGCATTAAATTAAAGAATTTTATTTGCTAGTTTATTCAATGTTAAGGTCATTAGTTTTTTATTTATTTATGTGTTTAACTACTTTTTCATTATATCTTTTGTCATACGGGGAACGCCTAATATATATAATCCTGTCCTGGCAAAATAAAACCCATAAACATAATCATACCTAGGAACTTCACGAGTATAACATAACATCTTTAATTTGTCTTCTATAAACCATAGCACTTTCACGATTTTCAGATTTTTGCCATTCGGTAAAGCGTAAGATCTTTAATTTGTCTTTTAGTTCACTTTGTTATCTTTTAACAGATCGAACGATTCAAATCAATAAACGCACTTCTTAATAATTTAAATATTTATTTTACATTTGAATAATATTTATTTATGTAATTAATATAAATAGAAATACATTAAATTTGTGCATGTGCAACTCACAATTACAATATGTGCATACGACAATTTTTACCAATATTCAGAGTTTTGTTATGATTAATAAAGATGTTTCTAACTCAATACACTACTTAATGGCACAAAATCTCGTGATTCTTTCTGTTTTTATAATTTTCAGTATCTTTTTATTGTTTAAATATTAGTTTAATTTTGATTTTTTAAATACTTTTGATTTTCGACCCCCCCTTTTTTTTAAATTGCTTTTTATTTTATTTTTAGAAGACAATGATGTTAAGTCAACTATTGCCTGACTTTCTAAACGGAATCTTTTATTTCGAATTTTATGAAAAATTACTTTTTTTATAGTTCTGATTCTAAATTATTCAACGTGGATGTATTTTCTTAAAATCCCTTTGTTTGTAAGTATGTTTTCCAGTAGAATAATAAGTAATTTGTACTAGTAGAAACGCCCTATTTTGTTCCGGAAATTATTTTTATTACAAAGCGAGGATTTTTCACATGCAAATGTAAATTCATGTTTATCCTAATTTTTCAAATGGAAAAAATATAAAAATTTAACTACAAATCCAAATTTCTTTACTTTTCATTTGACTAAAATAATTAGGAAAAACTCAGTTTTACTCAAATAGCGTTATCATGTTTAAAGCTTCATTTATGCCCCAACTAAACTTGAATGCAAAGAATAAAATACTAACTTGAACATCCGTTCAATAGCATTAGTTTCTGATTTTCTCTACAGATGGCGCTACTTAACAAACTCAAAAAATTGTAGCGAAAAGGGAGGCGGGAAAAAAGAGTTTTTGCTCTTTTTAATTCCTATGTTTAAGTCACTCGGTTCTATGCGATTAAACCAGAAAAGAATATATCACGGCATCAATCGGGTGGAAACACTTCTGCCAATAATTTCGGAGGTATGTTGAGATCTTTATTATGATAATCTAAGGACTTTTAAGAACTTATGGGTTTATGTCCAAAGTGCATTTTTCATTCGGTTCTGTCTGGAAGCGTTCTTTCCTACAGAATGATAAAAAAAATATTACACATTTTTATTTGCATTTTTATGCAAAACTTGTTACAGGATAAAATAAAATAGGATGAAGCAAATAAAAGAAAGTTTCAGCATAAAAAAATTTTGTTCTGACAAAAAAGAATTCAGCGCAATTTTCTATGCTTCTGTCCAAATTTTTCTTAAACCAAGGACAAAAGAATTTGTTTTAGTTTTGTGTTACTCATGAGCATTGCCAGAAAATAACTATGTATTTTATACATAATTTTTTTATATGAAAAGAAAAACTGTTTTAAGAGTTGTACATATGTTTCTTATTATAATAGGGATTAGACTTTCAGTTGCATTCTGGAAAAGGAAATCCTCAATTCCATCTTAAATCTACTTGCTCGTTTTAGTGATTCGAGGTTTTTAACGGATTATAAAATCTTTGTAAATAATATTTTTCTACATATTTGACTATAATTTTAAAATTTCAATTTTCATCTACAATTTTTTTGCATGAAAAAGTTAGACATTTAAAAATTAAGAAATAAATAAACAAATAAGGGTTTATGTATACATTTTCATGATAGTTAATAGTTTTCTAATGTATTAGTTAAATAACTAGAAAGTAATTTTCCGTATGAATATTAGTTATTCAAAAATGCTTCTAAGGATGGCAACAGGTTTTCTCCTTTCATATTTAAATACTTATAATAAAACGATAATAAAATGATGTTGCGTTTTGATTTTCTCATTCAGTTAACGATGTTTCGCTTAAAATTTTAAATTGCTAAAAGCGAATTTTTGATCAATGCGTATTACTTAAAGAATAAATTCTGTTTCTGTAACCAAATTATATTTTTTTAAGAAGCAAATTCATTTGTGTATATTTTCTGAACGTTTTTCTAATGCTCTAAACTAAGAGCGATTACGTAGCGCGAAGCCCCATTTTAGAGCGCTTTGCTTTCAATTGCAAAATTATAGCCAAAAAAATATTTTCCCCTCTGAGTATTTATTAAGTAATTGAAAAAGAAGAGTTAACTAAGCAGAAGAAATATTTTTTAATACTTCAAACAGATACTATTGTTGTTAGTTTCAACGGTGAAATACTATTCGTTATAAATAGATGTTGTTACCAGCAAAAAGTTAAACTACTATTTGGGAAAATCTGTATTCAGAATAAAATCTAATGATTATGATGAAGTTTTGGAGAATGAATAGATTGTTAGCCTTTCTATATAATTTCTTTTTTAATTTTTTTCAAGCAGTAATGCGCTTTTTAGCCCAAAGGGGCATTAGCGTAATCTCGAAACGGCATTTTACGTCGAATCACCAAAAGCGTTGAATCCCTTTTCAATTGTTGCCACCAAATATTATACTATTTAAAGAAATCAAATAATGAGGAAGCTGCATGAATATATGTATGTTTCTCGCATTGTGAAAAAACAATGGTGACTAGAGACATCAAATTTTGAATAACGACGAAAATCGGCACATGGAAGCCCGAATTCGGAAATTCGAATTTGTTTTACAATCTGTTTCCATATATCATATTTTGTACAACATTAACGAAGTTTTGATCAAAAAACTTAACGATTTCAAATCGAGCAGTGTAAAACACTATACGGAATAAAACATTTTTTTATCTCCAGCGTGCGAGACTCTCTATCGGAAATTCTAAAGATATGCTGTTTTTAAATATTTTTAGCCCAAAGGAACGTTATCCCAAATGCTTCCGAAACATGTATGTGTGTGCAAATGAAAAAAACGCCCCTTTGGGCGATATAAAATCTTAAAGCTTTCAGACTTTTTTTTTTTTTGGTTCATACCATTTTACAGAAATGTTCAGAAATTAGGAACTTTCAAAACTGGAATTCTTTTAAGCTGTGTTTTAATATTATACGAAAGTAAAGATTTATTTTTAGAAGTTGGCAACTGTAGATATAGTTTTTATTTAAGAAGAAAAGTAAAATAATTATATAATTTCTTACATATTTTAATGATTTATAATTTTTTTAATTCTTTTTTAATTTGTAATGGTAATCACTTTTTTTTTTTTTCAATTTTCGAAAAAAAAATTTCTGACAGCGGGATTAAATTTCTTTATAACCCAAACATTTAATATTGTGAAAAATGTTATCTACTCTGCTCTTTCCCCGAAAATGGGGCAATAACTTAAAAATGCTTTGAAACCTTGTGGAAACTAGATATAACTTTGTTATTGCTCAAATTTTTACTAATTTTTCAGTTTATTTGGCGTTTCTGTTGTACACTTATACACCATATGCGCAACTGGGCAAGAGCAGAATTATTAACAAGACTGCTATAAAATGCTTGGTTGATTTAAGCGAGGAAAACACGATCATTCTTGCGCGACACCTATGTCGAATACCTCGTATTAACTTGTACTGGATTATTGCATAATAGCTTGAGAAATGTCTTTGATATTATAATAAAAATAACCGGTTTACGCACTTAGCCCACTCTACCTTATCGCAAGTTATTTTGAGTTAATTTATATTATATATATATTATATATATATACGTCATTTTATATTTTATGTCCAGAATATAATACAATTTTTATGCAGTTTTAGAATGCCTGATAACTTTGGAATAAAAGACTTGTTTTTATATTGTCTACTTTTTACTTTCAATGAATATTTTCGAAAGAAAAAATACATGCATATTACCAGTGAACTGGTTTAACTGGCAATTTTACGGAATTACTGGTAATTGAAAAATTGCGAATTTACGATCCTTAGACGTATCGTCCGCCTTTCAAAAATGGGTGTCTTAGGTAGCTGCTTGCGTCAACCAGGAGGTGGGCTTGTTAAATTTTATAATTAAACGTGCTCTAACTTACATCAGTTAGATATACAAATAAAAATGTAAGTTATTGTGAAGTATTTTTATTTCTTTAAAATCGTTTAGTTTGTTAAACTACAGTTAGAGCTTGAAGAATAAATTAAAGATATTAGATCACATCAAATACCAACACTGGGCGAATACGCTATGCACTAAAAGGCGTAAAACCACATCGCATATATGATATATGCTATGAAAAGTAATATAGCATAACGGCTCATAAATTTTGGGGTTCGTTTTGGTTTATTTGATTGTTATAAAGCACTATCCGCCTACGGGAAAGGAACGGCTTTGTGAAGGATTTTCTAAGGGAACGTAAACTTCGTGGAGGACTGGCTCGTATACATGTTATGCATGAGGAAAACCGCGAAAACGCCCGTAAAGTCAGCCCGTTCGCGGAATTTCAACCTCGGACCGAACTACCAGTGTTCAGCGACTTTACCGCTTAACCGCTGATGGGCAAAATAGTAAATTTTGGAGATCCCCTATAAACGTTTTATGCGCTGAAACTTATTAAAGTGTCCGTACGTTTTCCCCTTCCCCCTAGTTTGTCTAATATTTTCATTCAGTATAGTACAACAATAATCAATGATTTGCTGCAATTTACTATTAAGTGCAAGTATAATTTGAAATATGGATTTATAATATAATATTAACTATGCAACACCTATATTGCTCCTTTATTCCTATAAGAATGAAGGAGCAATATAGTTGCTAGTTTTCCCTATTGACAAACAGAAACATCTGTCCTCCTGTTGGAAAAAAAAACATACTTGTGACAAAATAAATAATAAATAAGAATTCCATTCCTTTCCGACAACATTCCTGGAACATTAGCAGGCGATTTGCCATATTCAAGCCGTACCCCCAATGACTATTCTATGGATTTTAAGGAACATTCCTGGAATATTCCAAGAATATTCCAATTTCGAATATTCATCTAATCTACCGGAAGGACTACGCCTGAAGTATCTCAGGGAAATATTCTTCTGCATTACATAAAACATCTTTCATCTGTTCTTAAAAGGCTTTAAAGAAATGAATGGTCGGCATGATTTCATTTAAATAATCTCAAAGGGCCGTAAAGTATATCTGCTTTTTGATGATAGCTTAAATCACTGGAAAACATGTAAAGAATATCTTTTGGATATTCCCGGAAATATTCCTGGACTGGGATAATAGGCAGATATTGGAATATTCCCCGCTTATTCTAGTGTATGATTGCAGGATTAAGGAGTTTTCTATGAATATTCTTATATTCCGCTTGAGTATATCTCAGGGATTTTCTTGTGCTGTGTAGACATTATCATCTCTAAACTCCGAAGGACCTACTTGGAATGAACGCATACATATGCAAAAACAGTCATTAACGAATGCGAATGGGAAAGTCACAAGCGCGTTCACGAACGTAATCTGATACATAATTACCATTTGGGAATCCAAGAGAAGCCATCCATATTCCTGTCCGGAAGGGCAATAAAATGGCTGTAAAACTGCTACCAGACGAATGTCTTAAGAAGTACCAGATGGAGCCAGACCATCGACAGTACGCAAGAATAAGGGCGGATGGGGCTATCTGGAAATTCAGGAAAATTTCCGAGGCGCAGGTGCCTGTGGCTCTGCTTTGTAACAGATACCGATGGTTTTTTTTTTAAAGGAGACATAAATCATAATTGAAGAATTCATATAGCAAAAAAACAATAAACTAATGGGAAGAGAAAACTTTAATGCCAAGATAAGAAGACAAGATAAGAAGGGTTAAAATTACCTTTTATTTTTTTACGTAATCACAGTCTCTCCCGCACTCTGGGATACAAAGATCAACCACTTGTGGTCTGAACGTAAAAATATAGGACTCCTAACTAAATAAAATTTAAATAAGAGCTAACTTTTAATATTTTACACAGATGACTAACACTAAGACTGGCCTTTTGAATTACTACGTCTGTAGAACGCAAACTGCGGAAAACTGCAATACGTCCTTAGCTTTCAAGAGGATTAAAATCTCTGGCCTTAAAGGCGGACGGTAACTGATGGCAAGCTCGCTTGAAGACTCGTGGCAAGACGGTTCACTCTCTCTCCTTCTACTAACTTCTATTACGCTGTTGGCAAAAAGCCACAACTTAAATACTTAAGCGTTAGCAAGTACAATTTGCATAAACATATTCACGCGTTAATTCTGACTGGACGTGGAAAATAAGAGATGATAGTAAATTTTTAAAATAAAATAAACGTTTGTCAAATTTAAGATAATTACATCTTCTTCACGACACAGAACATCAAATGGTGGCCGCATACTTTTTGTCTTTATGTTTAGGACACCTTTGTATCTTTGCGAGCGGCTGCCAGCTTAAATAAAGTGCCTTGTTCCTTTCTACCACGGCACTCTTGCGCCTTGGTGAACGATGGATAACTTTAAAAAAGTTGCTGGCACTTCCTTTTTTTCAAGTTGCGCTGGTTAAACCAACCCTATACGCCCATCGCACAAGAAGATCAATATTCTGCCTGAACAAGGGCAAATGCACACCTGCAGAATGTAGTTTCCATCAAGGGCAAAAGTTGAGTAGAAAACACTTTCTTTCTACTAAAAATGAAGAACGAAGTATATCACGTCTCCTAGTCCATCTCACAAATTTTCGTTTGTGACATGACAACCAGAACAAACTGGAGTTCCGAAAGCTATATTTTGGGATACTGTATAAGATTTTATGTTAATTAACCAATTATTATGATTTCGTAGTCCTCAAAAGAATGCAAATTAGTTATTGCGTATTTAAATCGAGAGTTGAATACTTTACATTTAAAACTTCTGGCAGCTTCGGTTTGCTGTTACTTACTATCGCCAGCTCTGCCTAAGCTTATTTCCGGCTTTAGCATCTTGCCAGCCGATGTTCAAAATACGCGCCATTAATTATCTTGAGCCAGCTTAAGTAGTCTATGGTGGGTGTAGTCTCAGGTAACGTTAACTACATATTTGAATTCAATTTTATCTTGTGTTATGTTTATTTTAATTTAAATAATTAAGTAGCGGAATTTTGTCTGTCACACTAGCAGTGCCTTTCTGTTTGTTTAAGAATTAAAAGGGTTTTTTGCCTTCTTAAAACTTGGTCATGTCTTATAGATTAAACTGTCTTGCATCCCAGTAAGGCCTGCAGGGCATTGACACAAGCTTCTATATGTAGAAAAACTCTAGAAGTGAAAGCTGTCAACGGAAACTGAAACTATGATGGAAATCGAGATGTCTGGCAACTGCGTCAACAATTAATTCACTGGTCCGCTTGACTGATCCATGCCTTAACGTTACGTGACACAGAAATAGGAAAATTATGCTACAAATGTTTCTAATACCAAAGTTAAAACATACTATATTATCGATCTCTCTGCTGTTTTTTAGAAATGTTATTTAGGCATAATATGCTTTCAGTTTATTTAAACTTTCATTAAACTTATTCAGATAAGCATGCGAAAAACAGATGTTTTTGTATAGTGAACTGCAGATTTTGATTAGGTGTGGACGCTTAAATTCAGGTTTTGATTGCATGTACGTCAGTCAAATTACATCAAATATTTTGAAAATCTCAAATTGTTTTGGAAATACTCAGTTTCTAAATTAATCAAGCGAATAATAAATCATTCTGCGAGACATTTTCTTGTGAAATTACTTCATTGACTTGACGCTTGCGTCATTCTGATGAAATTTATTTTTAGTAGAAATTTTGAAAGCGTATTAAGCAAGATGAAATATGCAAGAAAAATTAATTTTGCGGTTCGAGGATTTCAATTATTTATTTTAAAATACATTTTGACGATAAAAAATTCAGAATTTTTCTGCAATTTTTTTAATAGTTACATTACGTTACTTTACGCTACCATGTATTTATCCTTCATGCTGCTAGAGAAGTATTGCCATTGAGCGAACCACACTACGATCTATATGGGTTCTCAAGCAACCACTGCTGACCGTTCTCAGAATGTTGCCATTCTCCTGAACACAAGCTATATAATTTAGATTTCAGATTGAATATATCCGTATCTGCTTATCAAATTTACGAATTTAAAAGGAATAAACGCCCTTTTGAAGAATTTAAATATGTATTTTACTTTTTTAAAATACGTTAAATTGTTACAGATAAAATTGTTAATGTATTCATGTTGAAATTATGAACGCTAATTATGGATATTTGCAGTAAAAAAGATACTTCGATTGCCCTATATTATGAATCTCGGTACAGAACCGTTTAGGTTTTCTTCTTCCCTGTTAGGCTATACTACATGTTACCATGCCATTTATCATTTATGTAATGGCGCTAATATTGCCATTGTTAGGGACTAACATTTCTAATTTACTTTCATGTTATTTTCCTATTAAGTAGGCAGTTTCCAAAAATTTTTCTATTTGGAAAACCTAAGATCTTTCATTTATCATTCAAATTAATAAATCTTACACTGTTTGACAAAACGATATATTTAAACGTAAAACATATGTTTTTTAAACTTAAATCTGTATTTCATTTTGAATAATATTACCTAACTAAACACATTCAAAATGAATGTTAATTACAAGGTAATCAACTTAAAATTGTGAATGTTGCAGGCAATATTTAATTAATGAAAGATGCTTCCAAATACACTACATGCCTCGTTGTACAGAAGTGTTAGGTTTTTAACCCAAAGTATTGTTAGCCCAGAAGGGCTATTAGTCTCGAAACAGCATTTTTGCGTCGGTTCACTATAAACGGCGTATTACTTTTTAAATCGTTGCCACCAAATATTATCGCGCTGTATTATACTTAAAGAAATGAAATAATGAAGAATCTGCATGAATGTATGTATGTTTCTTTCAATATGAAAAAATAACGCTACCTAGAGACATCAAATTTTGAATAACGTTGTCCTCCACCCGAAAATGGGCACATGGAAGCCCGAATTTGGAATTTTTTTATAATCTGTTTTTATATATAATATTTTGTATAGCTCTAATGAACTTTTGATTAAAAAATTAACGATTTCAAATCAAGCAGTGTAAACACTGTACGGAAAAAAGCATTTTTAATTTCCAGCGTGCGAGACTCTCTATCGGAAATTCTAAAGATATGCATTTTTAAAATATTTGTAGCCAAAGGGGTGTTAATCTAAATGCTCTCGAATCATGTATGTGCATGTAAATAAAAAAATGTGCCTTTGGGCGTAATGTAAAATCTGAAAGCTTTCAGAATTTTTTTATTATTAATTATTATTAGTGGGTTCTTTTTTTTTAGTCCAAAGGGGCTTTGTCCCTGAAGGACTATTGTTTTCGTTTTGCGATTTTGCGTCGAATCACTAAAAGCGCTGTATCACTTTCCAAATTGTTGCCACCAAACATTATCGCCCTGTATTATATTTAAAAAAATTAAATAATGAACAATCTGCATAAATGTATGTATGTTTCTCGCACTGTGATAAAACAACGGTACCTAGGGCCATCTAATTTTGAATAACGTACGCTTCACTCCGAATATGAGCATTTGGAAGCCAATTTGCAATTTGTTTTATTATCAACTAGACGCTGCGCGGCCAGCCTTTGGCTTTTAAGTGTACCAGAAAACTGCTTAAAGAGAACACCAAACATTAAATTTGAAAACTGCACAGAATTTTACTCTGCAGAACAATTTTATCGAAAAAGAAACAAACAACAACAGAAAAAAATTCAGTTAAAAATGCATTACATATAAAAAGCATACAACGAAGTAAGCAATATCCCTTAATACAAATATTAATTATCCTAATAAATAAATTAACCAACTTCTCTTTGCAAAATCTTAAGAACTCAAATGGTATAAACAGATTAAGAACTTAAACAGGTTAAAAAATATCATGCAAAACTTTCTTATAATTAAAATTATATATAATTAAAACATAATATTACAATGAAATAAGCAATATCCCTTGATACAAATGTTAATTATCCTAATAAAGTAATTAAACAATTTACCGTTGCAAAAAGAAACAACTTTTTAATTTCTTAAACATTTCAGTCTCTTAAAAACAGTAACATAAGAAATACGATGAAAAATTGTTGCCAAACCGAAATTTTTAAAAGAATGAAACTATTCAAAATGATGCAATTTCATCAAAAATCAGTGAGAAGGAAGCTTCATTTAAAAAATTTTTTAAAAATACAAAATATTATTATTTTTCCAAAATTCCTTTTTTAAAAGGAGTCGAAAGGATTAAACTTCAACGTGTCCAAAAAGCAAAGGAAAATAAAGAGCACATTTTTTAAAATAAGTTTTTTAAAAAAATATTCCGCTGAAAAGGTGTTAAGCTCACCTTCCTACATAAATTCGTATTTAATCGATTTATTGAAATACGAAATTTATTTTAAGTTCGTAAAATAGCTAAGTGTCTACGCTTCACGACGATGTGAAAATGAAATGTATAGAGTGAAATATCGCTTTCCTGTAGCCCATTATGTCTCAAAATGACGCGATTTGGTCACAAAACATAAAATAAAAAAAATTCAATATCGAATTTCGAAAAAATCGCTTCGAGGTGCACTGGCTCTTGTGTAGATACACCTATGTACCAAATTTCGTGGCCCTGGGTCTATTAGCTTACTCGCAACATGAAGAAAGACAAACACACACAGACTCTTTGTTTTATTATATGTAGAGAATTTCATATTTTGTAAAACTTTAAGGAATTTTTAAATATTAAATGCACCCACTCTCGTATTTTTACTTTTCCGACGTAGCTTTCTAATCAAAAATCGTCTGCGTTGCACTGGAAAATAAAACAATTTGAATTACAATTTGTATTACAATAAATACAAAATCTGTGACATTATTTTGCGATATTGCGCTTGAACTGAATTTTATGGTTTAAGTGCGAAGAACATGATATTTAATAAATAAAGGTAATACACAAAATGTTAAAAAAACACCCCTTTGGACGTAATTTAAAATCTGAAACCTTTTGGATTTTTTTTACATTGCCGCGAAGTAAGAACTGAATTAATTGAATGAGAAATATGTCTCTAATGGAATTCGAGGAAATAAGTTTAAATGAAATGGATCAAAAAATGTATATAATTTAATCGGCTATACAAGTAAGTCATGTGGTGTCCACATCAGATATTTTGGATGAGTTTTAATTTTATTCCAGAGCAAAAACTTAATTTTATCAGTTGGCGAGATATAGTATTTTTATTTAAACAAAAAAGGAAATATTTTTATATTTTTTTGTGTGTTTTTTAAACTTTTAATGATAAATTTACCTTTAATGTTTTCGAACATAATCTTAAGTTTTTATGTTTGCAGTTACTTACATCAATAAACACAAAATTAAGGTAAATTGTCATGCTTTAAAATTTTTTATAGGAAAAAATTAATTTAAAAGTAAACGAACCGTTATTATCTTTATTATAGAATAATCTGTATGCATATTCCTCACAATGCTGATAAACGGTGCCACCTAAAGCCAGCAGAGTCCTCTACTAGAACACATAGTCCACTACAAGAACATCTGCAACTGAATTCGGAATATTTTTTTTTCATATTTTGTACAAATTTAATGATTTCATGATTACCAAACTTGGCTGTTAAAAATCAATGTGTTGTCACTCTGTAAAGCATAAATATTTCAAATTTAATTAGAAACTGCGGCAATTTAATAGAAATGTGTTGCCACTGCGTGATATAAAATGTTTCTATCTTTCATGCGCCAGTTTGTTGCTATTTGGCGAAGCGTAAGATATTTAATTTTACTTTCAAATTTAATATATCTAGTATTTACTAACAAAATAAGCGGTTTAAAAGTAATACATACTGTTCTTTATAATATTAATTACTAGCTCTGCCCATGAAATTGCACTAGCTGGATTTATTAAAAGCATTACATATCTTTTATTTTAGTAACTGCCGCCCCAGAGCCTACTAAGTGATAACAAGAGCACATTCAGTTTAAAGGTGTCCAATACTCAGTAGTGTCGACTAAGATAAGCTCAAATCAGGTTTTATCTCTATTCCAGTGTCTTCATTTGAATTCACACAAATAAGGATCAATTAAAGTACAACTTCTACTAGGCGCATATTCAGGGTGGTCATAAAAAAAGTTCCTGGGTATACGAACCCACAGTGGCCTATTCGCTCAACCAAATGAAATGAAATTTCAGATATTATTATTTGAAGGTAAAAGCTTGAGACTGCAATGATTAAAAATAATAGAGCTCTCACGGTTATGGTCACAGTGAAAACAAAATTCGAAATTTCCGAAAGGCGAAACACCCACTGTTTCCTTGGGAAATTCATTAGCGCATTGAAAAATCACAAATGACGATACACATATGACGAATATTGCCTGCGTAAAATATCTGCAAATACGAGCATTCTAAAAGACCAATGACAACACAAAAGAGAGAAAAGATTTTTTATTGCAATTATAAGTTTTCAACTTGCCCACTTTCGCAGACGAGAAATTTTTGACAATGACGAACGTAACATCGCAGAAGAAATCTATACAACTTCATGTTTTAGGGAATCTTTCAATTCTAACAAATCTCTTGGATCTGATACGTATACCTTTTTTTTTCCAATAACGGGCGCCTCCTAATGCCAGATGTAATCGTCTCTTTATTATGGAGCCTCCTATGAAGAGACGGACAATTTTACATCCATGCCTTCTCCGGGATTCGAACTCGGGCCCTTCGGTATCGCAGTCAGGTTCCTCTAACCTCTACACCGTCTGGGTGGCGATATATATACCTTCAATTTCAAATAACCCCAGAACAAAGAATCCATCGGAATGAGGTTGGGAATCGCGGTGGCCACGAAACTGCAAAGTTACGGGAGATGACTCTGTTTTGAAACGTTGAATACGGTGAAAACTTGTGACTCTAATAAAAAAAAAAATCTGTTCCTTTGGTCCTTTACAATGCTCTTCTTTGCAAATGTTTTACGCGGGAAATTTTCGTCATACGTGTATCATTCCAGCGCTATTTATGGTTTTTCAATGCGCTGATCAATTTGAGCAGAAAAAAGTGTGTTGCCTTTCGAAAATTTCGAAATTATTTCACTGTAACCGTAACAGTGAGAGTTCTATTGTTTAAAATCATCCCAACCTCGCATACCTTCAAATAACTATATTTGAAATTTCATTTTGGATTGGATGAGCGGATAGGCCAATAGGAGTTAATAAATCAGAGCAGCGTTTTTATGATCGTCCTGTGTATTTCTACAGAAAAACTGATGTATATTGTCTGTAACTGAAATGATCAGTAGTATTATATAAAAAATTACAATCAGTAAAAATATGAATCATGAGAGAATGATTCTGTGGTGAAACATTAATCACCTATTTTGCAACATCAACATCCGAGAAGTTTTCAGACAAAAAATGATTTTAATCGTCAGTTTCGTTTCCCTTAGCGGTCCGACGGACGTGATAGTTTTCTTTATCTGGTTTATTTCCAAAACTGCGCAGCATTTTCCCGTCATATAGGCCGATAAAATAAAAAACATTCAACACATGTTGTACAGATTTAAAATATATATCTTTGTGTTGTCAACAGACTATCCAGATAAGAAATTAAAAAATCTACACGCAGTACATCGTAGACAGGTGTATTGCGCGCAAATGTTCCTTTCCTCAGTTTCAAGGTTACATTGGCATTCAGAAGGCAATAAATATCGATACTATCAAATCTTAGTGTAAAACTGTTGAAGGTGGGATTAAAATTTCTAAACCAAAAGTAATTCAATATGAATAAACTTTTAGATGTATTTTAATCAGTAAGTGCAGTAATCAACAGCTTTGGTAAACTTTAGCTTTTGCTTTGAATGATAAAATTTTATTTTTTGCTGCCATGTTGTATGCAGATAGAGACTGTTATAAAATCTTTGCCTCGTAGAGATGAATCGTGACAAATGGCAATTACTGAAAAGAAAATCCCTTGAAGTGAATAGATTTATCATTTGGATTGGTCAAAGTATATATTATATATATAAAAATTACAGTTCGAAAAGAAATGGTTTTTTAATTGATTATCCTATCTGAGGAAAAGGTATCAAAAGTGAAAAATATTTGAAGCACAAGTTGGAAACTAAACTTTTGTCAGTTGTAAAGCGAAAATATTTAAGCAGTGGTTTAAAAATTTATATCAAAGAATGAACCTAAAAAAAATCAATCAACCATGTTTAACATTTCAAACAGAACCTTTCAAGGGGTAAGGGTTTAAAACATTATGATTAATGAGTCCCGAACAACATGCTTCGTTCCTCTCGATACTGTATGACTTAAAACCGCTGTAAATTAATTTCTTGTTTTCTTGTAGAAGAACAAAATTAAATTTAAAATATACAAAACCATAGTAAACTGAAAGAAAAACTAGTGGTACTGTATGCAAAAACTTAAAAACGTTATTCATATAAAATTGTAAAAACTTCCGCTTAGTTAAATATATAATTCAAAAAGAGCTGACTCGTCAACGTGAAGGTTTAATCTTTTAGCTCTTAAATTCGGTTACGTGCGAAAAAAAGTAAAAATGAAATCTTCATCTTTTTACGAGATGGCAATTTTTAACTAAGCCTGCTTAAATTGAAAGAACATCAGAATTATGAAAATGCGGAATTAAAATTTACCATTGCAATCTTCAGTCTCAGAAAAATGGCGATAATTTCCTTAACGGAAATGCGCTTGAAAGGGCAGGTTGCCAAAATTCTTCGATTTCAATTCGTGGAAGCAGGGTTTCCAAAACTGGAGCCATCTTCAATAGTCGGAAAAGGAGGGTGGAAACAAGCAATTGGGTATGTTAAACAAAAGGAAAAGTGTTCTTCCAGAGTTGTGTATTTGGTAAAAAACTTCGGTCTGATTGTGCGGCATTGTTTAAAGTAAGCTGAGAAAGCATCAGTTAAACTTGTAGAGTCGGTTTGGAAGAAAAACATATATTTATTTTAAACGCTAGAACTTCAATTTTAAACTAATTCTGGCAAACAACTAAGGAAATAGTGAAAAAACACCTAGTAAAGAGAATAAAGTCTTCACATAAACGAACTGTAATACGTGTTTGAAAAGAAATTGGCTCTTTTGTTAATAAAAGGAAAGATGCCAGATTACTTTTTTAAAAAAACTAAAATGTGAGAAAGTACATACATATTTGGCAGAGAGATGAATTACATATTGACATTAAATTACTTGTATAAGCCATCCTCTTTACCTGCCTCTCGCTTGAGTGTAAAATGATCATATCGCTGTAAACATAAAATGTAAAAATCGTAGTTAATGCCTGCTTTTTTAATATTTGACAAATTTTGTATTTGGGAGTTATATTTTCTATGAGATTTATTAGAATCCGATTTTCTTCTTGAAAAAAAATTAATTTTATTGCAAACACTTTTTATTCTAATAAGTTATGTGTGAATAGCGTTAATTCTCTTCTTTTGTCATAGATTTTTAATTTTTTAGTGTCTAAAATATATAAATCTAAATAAATGATACTTTTTTGCTGAAGATTTGTGAAATTTTAGGCAGGTAGTATTTCTTCAAAATTATTAATTGCTCGGATGCCGTCAACGTATCTGAAGTTACTCGAAAAATAAAATTGTTTTTCTTTATTTAGTGCTTTTTGGAACTGAAATTCTTTAGTAAAGAGGTACAGGTTACATATTGCAGAAGATAAATTAGAGCCCATAGGGATACCGTTAACCTTTTTATAAATAGTAGTATTAAAACGTGTGTAATTGTGGAGTCATGCCAGCAGGTTTAATTAGACTAAATTTTTCTGTAAATCCATGCCCAAGTCGTGGAAAGCCTCATAAATAATTACGATTTGATTAAGAATGCACATGTCATTAAGCATAGGCATTAAACACTAATGCAGACAGTACGATTTTGCTCACCTCCATCCCTTATTTCGATTTCGAATAGCCCAGAACGCGGAATCCGAGACATTCAAAGTTTTCTTTCCTTATTACAGGATTTTTTCCTTACTGCAGAGGTCTTTCGAATCAATGGTATTTAAGAAGCCTTATTTCTCAAAGATACTGCAGTCCGAGAACCTTATCCGACATTTGAACTTGAGATAATCGACGTGTTAACCAGATACCATACATACCCTTCGGAGCACTTAAAATTAACAACACAAAGAATATTTTGAATCGGTACTTTTAAGTCGCTCTATCTCTCAAGAGCATTTTCATGGTTAATCCAATAAAACAAATAGGCTTAAACATTTAAGTAAAATTCCAAATTAAATATTAAAATCCAAAAATTGCTATGATACCTAACAACATAAAAAATTACTAAAGGAATGTTAAACGATTTTAATATTAACATTTCACAAAAAATTAAGCTCGAAATGCATTTCCATTACTGCATCTGATTCGAAGTTGTGTATCCCGAACGTAAAATAGAATCAATGTAAAATAGAATTTTCTCTGTGCCAATCAGAGTCTTGATCTGCGAGTGTACTGTATTTGTTATAGCAAACGGTAGGTTAGAAATGGGCATATACAAGAATTAGTCTGACGGTTATTATACGAACATTAGAGAAACGGAAGTTCTATACTTAAGGTAACTAAAGCAAAGTTTACATCTGCCGAGAAAAAAGACTAATGTGGGCTTGATGCTAATTTTTGTTTCTTTACAGTCGTAAATAGCAGTGCATTCAACATATTACGTGCGTTCACTAATCATTAGTTACTGATCAAATAGCTCGGCCTTGTCGCACTTGGACAAAGGAATAACTAAACTTCTGATGAAAATGCACGTTCTATGGCCTCGATCGTTTCTGTGATTACAAAACTCATTTATCTTTTTATTTTTCGGGATCATTATTATTATTTTTACCTGTGAGTTGTTCTGGTTCCAGTACCGTTACGCAATACTTTCGGCTTCCATTGTTCCGTAACGGTGATTGGTTCAAATTACGCCGGAACTGATTGTCGTAAAGCAAACAAAGGAAGCGACGTAAACGAACAGAAGTGTCTGCTTTTTTTAAAGATGTATGTTTACTTAATGCTTCAGCTGTTGCCACTCGCAAATCCTATCATCGTATTTTCACGTGTTGACCTCTCAATTTAAATGAAATGCCCCAGGAATAACGCATGAGCAGGATAAAAAGCATTCCTTTTTGTCTTCAAATGATTTGGAAGTTTTGAATGTATTTAGTAAAGAAATTAAGGAAGTTTGTCTATGCGAATAAAATGCACATAGAGACAAAGGTATGCATAATTATTTAATACGAGTTACCACCACATAACGTAGTCTAATGGTCCTGAAAAAACACCATATTATATAAATCAAACCCCTTTAATTTTTTTAAAGTACTCTGTAATTTTTTAAAAAACTTTTTACGTTCTATCGCAAATTCAACTTGCTAATTTTCCAGAAACATCTTCTAAATACTTATGGTTCAGTATACTTTTCAAATTCTAAGTTTCAGAATTCTGATTCGAAAGGAACTCAGAAGACACACTAGACGTACGCTTCCTTTTAATGGCACAGACACACATAAATTTACATAAATTATTCTACATCACTGTAGCTTACTCAATCTACATACCTAATGAAAATCGTCAAAAAATAGTACAGAACATAATTATCTAAAGCAAAAGTCGAACATTTTCTTTCGTGGCATTCACCACAGTTCATATGCAAAGATCTGAGCCTGATTATTGTTGCCAAACTATGTATCTAAATAAAATACAAATATTGAGGCCACGCAGCGTCCTTTCCAGCCAAAAATAATCTGCCTACACTTCTCCAAAAACCTTGAGTTCCAAACTTAACAAAATTATATTATTTTTCTTTCATAATTATGATATAATTATGAAATATTATGCTCTTATCTCATAATTAGGATATAGTTATAAAATATACTGCCATAAAGAAGAAAAACTTAACATGCATTATTTTATATATATAATACTTTTGCGTAATTATTATATAATTATTATTTTAATAAATGTAGCATGAAAAATACATAAATTATATAATTCCGATATATATTTTTATAAGACATTTATTAAAATTAATAATTATGTAAGAATTAATCAAAGGTTTTATATACATAACATAACGCATGTTAAGTTTTTTGTCTTCATCAGTGAGAAGCAGCATAATAAGACAGCATTTTCGTTTTTACTTCCGTGTACGAAGTAAAAAAGAAAGTATTGTAATCGTGAAAAATTTCGGGTACCATATTTCAACGAAAATATCTATTTTGACCGCTATCGAATGCAATTTCACGATGTTTTTTAGTGACATCCCTATGTAAGGACAGAATAAAAGACTCTTTTCTCCCAAAATAATTATAAAACTGATTTAAAATGGATTCTGAAGAGTTTTTTTCGAAGCGTCTGTACGAACGTACGTATGTATGTATGTACATATCTCGCATAACTCAAAAACGAGGAGCCTCAGAACGTTGAAATTTTGTATATAGGACTGCTATAACATGTAGATGTGCACCTTGCATTTTGGTTGCAATCGGCCGTACCAAAAGTATATAAATATATGCATATATATATCCTTTCTGTTACTCGGCTTCGTGAGCTCAGTTTCGTTATTCTTATAAGTTTGTAAACTGTGCATTTTTTGCTTTAAAAAGGATTGAATTATGTTGTTCTTATCTTTCAGTTAAAAGTTTTATGCCCTTAGTTAACCTGCATGCAATAATTGCGGAATTATCAACAATTTAAAAGTTTTTGAAGTGCGGCTAAGCCTAATTTTTGGTTATGATAGAGGATATATTTGTTTACATTTGAAGCTTAGTAGAATAGTGGATTTGTTGCCAATCTAGAGAAACTAAGCTTCGCAACAACAAAGTAACGTCTTCTTTTATTATTGCGAATTAAATTATGCTTGATTCATTCTGGAATTATCATATAAGTTATTAGCTGGTTTTGGGGTACAAATAGTAATTTTAATTAAAAAAACTGTTTTTTAATTGTTTTAACTGTATTTGGTGTTTTATGTTTTTCTATATCTTTCAATTTTAAATGAAAATATTTTGAATTTTTATGTATTTTTGCCTTATTGCGAAGTGTGAACTGAATTAATTAGCAGCGCATGCGCATTAGGTAAGCGGCGCTGAATCGTTTGTGAAAAACTGTTTTTTTTTATTTGTTTAATTTCTTTTATATATCGTTTTAGATTTATTATAGTATTTGAATATAACCTGTGGTAATTCTTCAGATGGTTTAGTTTTTCCTCACTCTGAGTTATAAAATGAATGAAATGTAAGGCTATTAAGTGAACCTAATGCCGAAGTATGGCTATGGTAAATAAATATAGTGAACTTTAAAGAATGTATTTATTCTGTTGTGGTTTATGCGCTATCGAAGAAGTAGATTTAATTCAAAATTCGTTAACTGTTAATTCAATATGTTTAAATGAAATGCAGGAAAATTGCGTATAATTTAATATTCCGTACAAGGAAGTCATGTGGTGTACACATCAGATATTGTTTTCTTATTTTTGCAAAATAACTTCAAAACGGCTTTCTTTTTTGCAGTGTTTTTTCGTTGAAAATTGTTTCTCTAGAAAAAATAAGGTTTTTGACTTATCATCTCTTGACAAATTAGGAGAACTGAAATTTAAAAAGAGACATTTTCCAAAAAAAAGGCTATAAATTTTTGAAAAACTATTCTTCTATTTTTATACAGATAAATATGACGGCGATAAAATTTCTTTCACTTAAAACTATATAAAAATATTACATTATATAGTCATCAACAAAAAATAAGTATTTTTTAAATTCCTTTAAATAACAAATTTATAAAATAAAGAAAATAATTGACAACCAGGTTTTTCCCCCTGTTTAAGCAGCGAAATTAATTCTGATTCAGTTGACGGATGCGACTGTGTTAAACAAACTCCTTCTATAATAAGAAAAAGCTAATTGATTTGCTTACTTATTAGAATTCAGCGCTGCACATAAGAGCAATCTGCTTGCTTGATGTCTTCGTAGCGAATTTTCTAAGGTAACTTCCCTTTATTACGAAAACACCAATATAATTCCTTCCACAAAAACACTATTGTAATTGGTACATTCGCAGAGATTTGACCTCAAGTCTAACTACCACATTCTAAGATTTTAACCATTTGGCAAATGGCTGCAAATTAAGCCACTTTTGAGGAAAATTTATCTATAAAACCAACTTCAATCAAGTACTGAATTTTGTCTAATTTTCAAATGGTCTTTTTTCCTTCCATACTTGCTCAAACTAACTTGAATAAGTTTTGATACTCATACGTATTAAAACTAAGCGTAATATGCCGACCATTCATGAGACTTTAATGCAAACATTCTTCATAATTTTTATTTCTTTCAGGTATATTAAATAAATATGAATAAATGCTGATTATGCTTTATAAATTAGTTTAAAATTGTTAGCTATTTAAATACTAGTATATTAGAGTTTAGAGCTTTTGTAATTAAGCCTTGTATTATAACATACTGAAACTTTTCGCGGTGGTAGTCTCTAGAAATAACAATTTTTCAAAGAATGTAACTAAATATCTTCATGGAACCAAACAAGGTGATCGCCTCGACAGAAAACCTTTATAGTTTGAAAACACAAGTGGTTATTTGAGGGAGATATTATTCTACTCGTAGAGACTTGCGCCTTTTGATTTGTAATGTGATGCTATTTAAAATGTTACGGTTTTTGAAATGTATTTATTATTAGCTATCAAACGTATCAAAATGACTATTTCTCATTTTTAGAAAAATAAAAATTTAGACAGTACAAATTATGTGCTTCATAATAATTCGCTTCATATTTTTTAATGAAAGATATTTTTTCTCGTATAGTTAGTTCATAACGTACTCGTTATGACAAACAAACCTCTCAAAGACGACCATCCCTGTCCCAGATAAATTTTATCGTCTATGGATGTGGTAATCGTGCAGAGGTGATGTACTTATAATACCAGTGTCTATTTATGTTCTCAGAAAGGCTTGTCATTTTCAGAGGTGGTCGTCTTAGAGAGTGCCGAGAGAGAGTTAGCATTATATTTAATAAAATTTAAATAAGTTCTATAACTATTAAATCGAAAGCAGTATTAATATTTATTTCTAATCAAAATTTTTAATAATATCTATAGATCGAAAATGAATACAAATGACTTTTAATCAAATTTTGAACCCAAATTTTGCTGTTGTAACCCTTCCATCTTGTTAGCGAAGAGATTTATATATAAAAGAATTAAAAATTCCCTATCGAAGAAAGTCTGTTCCATTTTCGAACTTTTCGTGATAAAAGAAAAATTATTTAGTACTACAGCTGTTGATTTCATAAATCTTTTAAAAGCGGAAAGGAACAAAAAATAATAATAAATAATATATAATCCACAAACGTTTGAAACTTTTGAACCGCGGTAAGACATTTTTCAGAGCGTGAAATCCGTAAAAGCGTTGCTCATTCCGAAGGGCAGAAGCAAAAAAACAACTCTTCCCTTCCGCAATGAGACGTATGGTAAAAGTAAACTATTATAACATTTTGTGACAGTCTCAAATCGAAGGGATACCGCGCTAGACCACTAAAGGTCGTTGACGTCTCAATGCGCATGCGCAGTGTAAATCATGAGGACATCTGCTAATATTGCGTGTTTTGACCGAAACTAAAATTTTGATGTGCTGTTTGTTTCGAACTGAGTTACCGGATTTTGTTTCGTTTTTCCTGGTTTAGAATTCCTTTTTTTAGAATATTCGGATGGTTGAGATTAAAAGAGATTAGGAGCTTCCTATTTTGTTCTTCCTCGTGTACTGACAACTTCTTTCGTTCTATTTATAATTATCTTCAAGCTTCCATACTCCTTCATTTTCTTTTCTTCCAAATATTCTTTAAAAATTATTTAAAAGATAGGCATTTAATGGTATAGAAAGTAGTATGGTTCTTAATTGTTTTTTCGACGCCCATTAGTACAAGTGCAGTTTATTCCTTGCTGTCTATGACTCCATTATTATATGATAAAAGAATAATTTATCTTAAATACAGTTCTGAAATTTGACATGTTAATATTGATGACAGTCATAAACAGCTTTAAATACTTATACATGTAAATTATTTTTCATTAGCAAATACAGATTTTATTCTTATGGGCTAAAGCAAAACTTTCTAATACTGTTTTAATATAACCCTAGCTACATCATCAATATACTTACATATTTCTGAAATCTGGTCAATAAATGCTTTTATTTAAAATAGAATACGATAAATTAAAGTTGTTCTTAAGACGCTTGCCTTTTGAGACCAAAGTTATGTTCAAAAGTCTCTGTTTTATCAGGTATTTTATCTTCATTTGATATGATAAATAACGAACGGAAATGGACTGTCTTTCGCGGAAATGCATTTAAGTAAAATTAAACCTCAATGAGACGTACGCGCAATGAATTAATATAGAAGTTATTCTAAAAGTTAAAATGTTTTAATCCTTGCATTTATTTCTTTCCCTTGCAATAAGTAGAGTTATTTTCCTTAATTAGAAATAGGCAACAGTCACCTAATATGTTGGGGTCGCATCTACCTTAATATCTTTAACTCATTTCCTGAATATCCTAATGGAAGCATTGCCCTTATTCGTAGTTCACAGCTTCTTCTCAAAGTAAAAATCAAGGTGAGGATGCAGAAAATTCTACACTATAACTTGTGGTACTGTCCAAGATTCTTAAACTAATAATCCGTAATTTCTGCTTCATTATTTCCAAGAAATCTATGCACCATTTAACCAAAGCCCTTCCAGTCCCCTAATTCATCATCGCTTAGCTTATAATAAAAGGTTTTATTTCATAAGAATCTCTGAATCTGGGGGCCGTCGAGTATCCATTCCTTCAGTTTCGCGTCATTAACGTTTGGACACTGAGTTCTGAAGTTATGCAAACCTTTCTGTATTTCTTGTCCAAGCTATTCTTCAAGTTTCTCATTAGACCTAATTTTATATTCAGAGGTAATAACAGTGTTCGAATTATTAGTAAACCATATCTGGCATTTTGTTGGACTTGCTAGAGGCAATCTCTTTTCGGTCAATTTGTCGTTATATGATGTAACCCAATTGCCTATTTTTCAAGTTCAAAATTTTTAAAAAGTTAAAAAAGAAACAGCAACATTTTCACGCAAGTCTTCTTGTAGTTTTAATAAAAAGACAATGATATTTTTACACCTATGGAAGATTTAGTGTTCCAATTATTAAGTGATATGACTTTTAGGCTTCGTTGAGATGAATCTATAAACACCTCGCATATTGCAGAAATAGGTTGACAGCCTACCATTGCCAAAGGAACTTTTATTGGGAAATTTTATGCATTTTTATCTTCTTTGGCTGCACTGTTCTTTAGAGTCGAATGATTTATGATTGCGCGATCCGATAATATGACGCTCCCTTCCACAACATTTCTCCTGCACGATGGGATTAACAGAGCCCTAGGTAGGATTTTCAGCGCCAGGTGAAAACTTCAGATTTTACGCACCCTCTGTGTACCAAGAATGGAAAACATTTCATTCTAAAATTTCGTAACATCAATTTAGCGCCCCCTAAATGCTACGCCCTTGACAGATGTCCCTCTTTGCCCCACCCTAGTTACGCCACTGGGCATTAATTCTTCAATTTTTGGAAAGGCTCGACAGTTGCTTCATGTCTTTCTGCCATTTTCAGTTAATCCTTTGGGACATATTACTGTATAATGGCTTCCATCAAAGTTAACTGTCTTGATCCAATTTGTTGTTCAAAGATTTATTCAAAACTTTAAATGTAAATATAGGAATTTGTTTCTGCAAAATTCACTAAACTCTAACTATAGCGATAAGATGCAAATTTCACGGCTGTAACCTGGAAATATGTAAACAACACAATGTTATAAAAAACTTAAAAATTGCAGCCAAATGCCATAAAGCAAAATTACGCCGAAGAAGATAAAAATAAACATTCATCCAATCTGTAAGCATTCTGAGTCATCAAAAGCAGTTTAAGGCTTCCTTTGAAAACACTGTTAATAATGCTTTCAAGAAATGAAATTATTGCTTAGATTCAAAAAGATAAAAATGAACTAGTTGTGTAAAAGTTGAGTGAGACATCATAACTGAAAGTGTTTTGAATTTGCAGGTAGCAAAAGGATTAGCAGTATATTCATAGAAACACATTTTATACATAGAGGGTGTTTGCACATTTTTAGAATGATTTCGGGACCCTTTAATTAATGTTTAAAATGTAAAGAATACTTTATTTTTAAATGTTGACATGATCACCTTTTTCATGCACTGTAAATCTGCATCATGATTTCCACAATAAAAAAGCGGCCTTTCGTAACATTTCCAATCCACTTCCACTGCTTTTCAGATTCCATGAATCGTGGTGGATTTGCACTTAGAAAGAGCTCTTTTCAAGAGATTAAATACATAATAGTCCATAGGTGAAACGTCAGGGGATATCGAAAAATACATTGAAAATATGTATATGCAACACCTGTATCAGTCTTTATTTTTTCGGGAAATGCAGTGGTACTTTTCGAAGTATGACCTTATTGCTTTCTCTTGATGAAGTTTCACTCTTTGAAATTATTGTGATAAAGAAATGAAATTCTTTAAATATCCTACATGGAAATTTCTCTTGATAGTACGTTGAACATTTTGTTGCATTCATCTTATTTGTAATTTCCCATTGTAAGGGAATCCTGCGACAATCCCAAACCCCTCAGTAAACCTTTCTTTACATTGGCGGAGCCAGGTTCGTGCATTTTTCCTCTTCGTTTTCAGAAATAAATAGACTTTTTATCCTTGCGATCATTTTGATAAATCCATGCTTCATGAAGTGTCACAATGCATTTCAAAGTACGTGCTGCTAAGTAGTTTCTTATCTAGTTCTATTCTTTTGCGTTGAGCCACATACCTCGGGAAAAGCCCGTGTGAATATTAGTTTATTATTTCACTTATTGTTGCTACAGATGTACACTGCGCAGCAAAAAAAAAAAAAAAAAAAAAAAAAAAAAAAAAAAAAAAAAAAAAAAAAAAAAAAGCAGCTCTTTATCTCCCGTTCTACTGCGCCGATTAACGAAATTCAAATTGCGCTTCTCATGTCTTGAAAGCGTCACTTAGGATATATGTTAGATTTATATATAGCATTGTTCTTCCAAC
>KK118848.1:40120-96048 GCA_000611955.2 Stegodyphus mimosarum
TCTGCAGCCACACTTGTCACACTGCGGTCTTCCTCCAACTTCCCAATGATTCGACCTCGGATAAAAGCATCCAGATGTCGTCTAACAGATTGATTATTCGCCATTTCTCGCTGAGGCAGCAACTCGGTGTGATTTTAACTGCTATACGGCGTGCAATCTCTTTGCCAGAAATACTGATCTTACACCGACAACATGCTTTATACTACTCAGATACTCCCCCATTACGTCTACCTGCATATCTGCGCATGTGCTACCGTACATCACCTTACTTAATCTCCTGATTGGTCTTTCTGTCCGCTCTGCCTCTTCGTTCAGCTGATATGCTAATTTTTCGACTTCGTCCTTAATTTTTGCACACCAGTGTATAAGTATGATGTTGTAATTATCAAAATGGAATTTCTGATGTCAATACATCCGAATCAATCAAAATACTCGATGTGAACACCGCATGACTTTCTTGTATGGCCTATTAAATTATACACATATTTTGCTGCACTTCATTTAAACTTATTTCCTCGAATTCCTTAGCGATTTATTTCTCATTCAATTGATTCAGTTCTCATTTCGTGGCAAAGCAAAAATACATAAAATCTCAAAACATTTTTATTAAAAATTGTATAATACAGAAAAACATAAAACACCAAATACAGTTAAAACAGTTAAAAAACAATTTTTACAATTAAAATTAGAGTTTCTATGCAAAATATGCAATTCGGCCTGCGGGCAAGAAAGCAGATTTTTCGGTGCACAAAACTGAAAGTTTACTTTTTGTCCCACTGGGCAAAAAAGATATTGAAGGTGCAGAAACTGACTTAATTTACTATTCTACTGAGTTTCACATGTAAACAAATGGCGGTTCGTTAGGCTTAACTCGCCACTTGAACTTTTAAATTGTTCATAATTCTACAACTATTGCATGCAGATTAACTAAAGGCATAACAACTTTAATCGGAACATAAGAACAACACAATTCAATCATTTTTAAGCAAAATGGGACAATTTGCCAACATATAAGAATAAAAAATCTAAGCTTACGAGCCGAGAAATAGTGGAAATATATACATCTACATATATATATATATACGATTGGTGCGGCCGATTGCAAAGGAAAAGGGAGATGCCCAACTACATGTTATAACTATCCCATATACAAAATTTCAAAGTTCTACCGCTACTCGTTTTCGAGTTATACAAAATGCATACATTCGTACATACGTAAAGACGTCAAGAAAAAAATCTCTTCTGAATCCATTTTAAATCCATTCTATAGTTCCTTTTTGGCAAAAACAGTCCTTTATTCTGCCCGTACGTACAGATGTCACTCACAAACAACATTCACATTGTTTCGAGAGCGGTTGAAATGGGTATTTTCGTTGAAATATGATACTCGAATTTTTTTGCGATTACGAAACTTACAATCATAGGAATGATGTTTATAATGTTTTTTACATAAGAATTCCTTGTACTTTGCAATAAACTGCAGAGGTATTCATAGCATTTCCTTTATAGTACCATTAATCATAACAGAGCCCACCTGTGACTAAGTGATAAAACCACTGAAGGCTGATAATTCCATTCATGTTTAGAGCCCAGCGAAAACGCTGGCAGCTTTGGAAGTTTTTATGTTTTCTTTAAGTGTAACGTAAATATGAACCAGTTTCTCGTAAACATTCTTTAGAAAGGAATCTCGCGACTTAGCATGGAGCCCACGCCCCGAAGGGGGTAATTTGAAAATGGACTTGTTCAGAGTTTAAGGGGACAAGGAACATTCAAATTTTCGAATTTTCTCCAAAGTCGAAATTTCACTTTTTATTCCCAGAAATAAAGAATAACGTTAACTGATGTACACTTAAAAAAGATTTTAAATTACAGTGCATTTTAAATATACAAAGAGATCTTGCTGCAGACATGGACATTTAAATGCTTAGAGATTTCTTCCTGAAACCTGTCACTCAAGCTTCTTTTGTGAACGTTTCAATTTTTGAATGTTAAAAATTATGTATATGCTAGGGGGAGCATAAGAATTTTGGAGAGAATTAGGTGGGGCATAGCACAAAAAGGGTTGGGAAACACTGACTCACATAATTTAGCTCTTGCGTTCTTTACCATAATTTTAATAATAAAATCCAGTTTAATAATGACGATTGGCCAGTGGATGATGTTAAAATACTGCATGATAGCGGACTTTTCTTGCCTTCCATTTCGGTGATAGATTAAACTGGTGTCATGTTTCATTGCATTGAATTTGCTATATAACATTTTTTGACCAATTCGCAAAGAAAAATTATTATTAATAGAAAAAACGGTGATGGGCTCGGCCGGGATTCGAACCCGGGACCTCTCGCACCCGAAGCGAGAATCATGCCCCTAGACCACCGAGCCACAAAGAAGTTAGTTATCGTTTTTGAAGTGTTTAAAAGATTTAGAGACTATCTATACAATCTGAAATGGAAAAGTAGTGATATGCATAACTGGATAAAAACGCAGTTATCATTCATCTCCTGATAACTTGCTTCGATTTTAAATTCTTTTTCGCTCAAAGGGCGTTAGCCCAGAAGGGCTATTAATTTCGTTTTGGCATTTTGCGTGGGTTCACTATAAATGTCGGTTCAGTTTTCAAATTGTTGCCACCAAATATTAGAGTGTTGTGTTGTATTTAAAGAAATTAAATAATGAAGAATATGCGTAAATGTATACATGTTTCTCGCATTGTGATAAAACAAAGGTACCTAGAGCCACCCAGTTTTGAATAATGTAATCTTCCACGGAATATGATCATCTGGAAGCCCGAATTTGGAATTTGAAATTTATTTTATTATGTATTTCATATTTTGTAACATTTTAACGAATTTTTGATTAACAAACTCAACGATTTCAAAGCGAGAAATGGCAACACTGTACGGAAAAAAAAAAGACATTTTTTTTCTCCAGCGCGGGAGACTGTGTACCGGAAATTCCAAAGGTGAGCTCATTTTAAAATTATTTTGCGATATTGCTGTTGAACTGAATTTTATGGTTTAAGTGCAAAGAACATGATATTTAATAAATAACGGTAACACGCAAAACGTTAAAAAATGCACCTTTGGGCTTAATATAAAATCTAAAAGCTTTCAGTTTTTTTTTTCTTTTGTTTACTTATTTCCAACAATTAAGTTTAACAGATTATTAGTGATTTGAAATTCTAATCATGAAAGAAATAATGTTTTGACATAGTTTTCTAGTTAAAAGAGTTTTAGTACAAATACTACGTGGTGATTTAGAATGGTATCAGATGAAGTTAAATTAATTACACATCAAATCAAATTTTAAAAAAAAATGAAAAAATAAATAAAAATAAAATAATATTGATTTAATTGATTCTCATATTTTCTGCAAGTAAATATCCTTTTCTGTTACACGCTAATTGAGTGAAAATTAATCAGTTTGTAAATTATATATTCTATTTGTATTTTAGAACCACTGCTATCCATAAGTAGCAAATTTAAAACGAAATTGAAGCTCCACATCATACAACAATTTACAAAACGGATATCAGTTGCAATGTAAATGTAGCGTTTGATGTCTTTTGTCTTTCCATTCAGATTAGCTTCGGAGCTGTAATAGTAAAAAAAATAAATTTAAATACGTTACAATGAAAGAAAAAGGAAGCCAAAAATCTCGTCCACCATAAAAGGGAAAAATATCAATTGGAATTATCTTATTCAGCTAATGAATAACGCAACCATAGAAAAAGAATTATGTCGAATACGTAACTCAAAACAGCGATAAAAATTTACAAAAATTCTACCAGCTTCATTGACTAAGTAAAAATATGGATACCAGGAGTAACTTGAAGAGTACTTTTATTACATAATTCAAAAGCAAGAAAAATATTAATCCCTAATAAGAAGTGAAAAAACATATCATTAAAGAGCTACTTTATTTTCGCTTTCGTTTTCACTTGTTTACATAGAAGGCGTTTACAATTTTTAGAACGATCTGGTGGCCGTTTAACTAATGTTAAAAATGTAGACTATTTTTTTAAACATTCAATCTGATCACCTTTTTTCTGGACTGTAAGTCTCCATCGTGATTTCCATTCATTAAGGGCTTTTCGTAAACTTTCCAGGCGTATTGACGTCTATTCTTCTTCCACTACTTTCCAGAGTCTGTTAGTCTTAGAGTAGTAGTGACTGAACACTGGTAGTTCTGCGCAAGTTTCGTATCTCGTTGAACGGGCTGGCTGCACGGGCGTTTTCATGGTTTTTCCCGCGCATAACGTGTATACGGCCACTTTCCTCTAGAAAGTCATCCACGAAGGCCTCTTTTCCCATAGACAGATGGCCCTCCAGTGCATTGGCGTAATCAAGTAAAACATAACAAACTATCAGTCGTGGTGGGTTTGTTCCTAAAAAGAAGTCTTTTCAAGAAACCGTATGTGTAACAGTCCAAAGGTGAAACGTCAGGAACCTTAACAAGAATACCTTGAAAAGATATATATGCAATACCTGTAGCAGTCTTCGCTTTTACAAGTAATGCAGTGGTACTTTTCGAAGTGTGGCTCCTTTTTTACTTCCTTGTACGAAATGAAAAAGAAGTAAAATCGAGAAAAATTTCGGGTATCATATTTCAGCGAAACTATCCATTTTGACCGCTATCGATTGCAATTTGACGATGTTTTTGTGTGATGTTTTTTTTGTTTGACATCTGTATGTAACCCAACAAAATTATAAAACTGATATAAAATGGATTCTGAAGAGATTTTTTAATGGTGTCTGTACGTACGTACGTATGTGTGTATGTAGTTCGCATAACTCAAAAACGAGTAGCCTCAGAGCATTGAAATTTGTATATAGGACTGCCATAACATGTAGATGTGCACCTCTTAATTTGATTGCAATCCGCCGCACCAAAAGTATATAAATATATGCATATATTTCTTGCATTTCGTGGCAGTAATGAACTCTTTTCTGCTTCGTATGGTGGGAATTACATAGGAGCTCTAGAATATTTGGCAGAATTTGATGAGTTTTTAGCTTCGCATATAAAAAAATTCGGGTCAGCTGAAAGACGTAACGTGAGTTATCTTTCGTCAACTATTTGCGATGAATTTATTGAAATATTGAATAAAAAATGATAGAAACGTTCATGCCAGAAGTTAAAACCGCCAAACATTTTTCAATTATAATGGACTCTACCTCTGATACAATACACCCAGACCAGTTAACTTTCTTTATCTTGCTTTATGTATCAGAAGATGGAATCCCAATAAAGAGATTTTTTGTATATTTACCAATTTGTTTGCACAGAGGAGAATCATTAGAAATGAAGTTTTAAAGAACTTTGAAATATTAGGTCTGGATATTTGCAACTGTAGAGGACAAAACTACGACAATACGGCAAATATACCTGGAAAATAAAATGGCCTCAAAAACCGTATTAAAAACATAGTGAAACAGTCCATTGCGTTCCTTGTGCTTCACATTCGTTATATCTGATAGTCAGTAGTTCTAGTGAATCACGTTTGCAAGCAATAATATATTTTAATTTATCAGAGAACATTTACGATTTTTTTCGGCGTCTGCTCATAGGTGGAACACTTTAGAAAAAATCTGATGTGTACACCACATGACTTCCTTGTACAGAATATTAAATTATACTCAATTTTCCTGCATTTCATTTAAACCTATTGACTCTGTAAGTTTAACATTGTAAAACATTACTCTGTAAGGTTCATTTTAATTTCCTAACCCATTATTTTAAGTTAAATTACATTTCTATCAAGCCTCCTTTCATTTCCCTCCCAGAATGTGAATTTTCAGAGGACGCGATATTCAAATTAAGTAAAGTGAAGGATGTATTTAAAGGAAGGCTATGGAGAGTGAAATCAGAGCGTGTTTTGCCTACTTGAAGGCAACGTTGCTAACTTTGATCCTCTGGCGATTAGAATTCTGCGGCGTTAAGTTATTCTTGCCATTAGGCTTGTTTACGATGACTTTGGTCAAAGCCAGTTTGCGCGTTAGTTAAACTATGAAGCCCTTGGGCTATACTTTCTTAATTTATTTTCGATTTTAATTCAAAAATATTGGCTTCTGTAAGCACCAGTTGATGCCGTCTATTAAACTTCATTCGGGATTAATAAAAGGGTCATGTACACCCTTTCCCTGTCTCTGTGGTATTTATAAGACACAGTGAAAAGTCACTATCTGTCTGTTAGAGGTCTGGTCTAATGTATGCTCCCAAAGAAGACCAGATTCTATAATCCTCTAAAACGAATTTGAAAATAATTGCATACTATTTATAAGATTATAATTTTTTTTAGTTGTACGGTCTACGTACATAAGTTTAATTTGGCAGTTTTATTTTAATTGAAATAAAAATGGTTTGCATGTTTAAGTTAAAATAATTAGCTTCATTGCATAAATTTGTCAAAACCATTTTTAGCCCAAAAGGGCTATTAGTCTCGAAACGCGCTTTCCGTTGCATCACTTTTTATTCGAGTCTGTTGCCATTCCGGAAAACGTAAGATAATATTCTTTCATATTTAGTCTGTCTATTGTTAATTAGCGAACTAAACTCTTGAAAAGCAAATGATGCAATTCTTAAAAACATTGTTCATTTACTTTCCAATCTGATTGTTATAAGTAAAAATACATTTAAATCCCGATATATCTACTTTAAAAACATCAAATATTTTTATAGAATTACATTACATATTTTTTCACTTGTTAAATATACAGAAGATGTATAACATTCTCGTGTTAGTTCAAATGCATATTCTTCTAACATCTTATAAAATGTTTCGCTATTCCAGCAAATCCATCTCTACCGCTAATCCATACTGGTAAACCATATTAGACTTTAGCATTTTTGGGCATTTTTGGGCAATTGCTAAAATCTGAATCCTTTCAGATTATTTATTTATTAGTCCAAAGGGATTTAGTCCCGAAGGACTATTACTTTCGTTTTGCGATTTTGCGTCGGAAACACAAAAACGGCGTATCACTTTCGAAGTAATGGCTCGAAGTAATGCAAAGCTTCTGGCAGTAGTGATGCCGTAAATCCGCCTCTGGAGTCATGATTTAAACAGACTGGAATGATAAAAGTCACGAGCTACACCCTTCGGTTCTATCAGATAAATAAACATTAAGTAAACCTAGGTTAAAATAACACGCCGAATAATGATCATTGGAGAAGTTAAACAACAAGAATCAGCGTAATATTTGAAAATTTTGCAGGACCAGTTTCGAAATTTTAAATACAGAACCCTTTTTTTCACCTGCCTAAGTGCAAAAAATTAACTTAGGCAGCACTTTTTTGCACTTACGCAGCTGAATATGATGGTTCTGTATTTAAACCATCGAAACTAGTCCTACAAAATTTACATTAAGTTTAGCTTTTGTGTAATGTCTTTTATAAATTCTTATCTCTCGACGCTAAATATTTAATAAATGAAGGAGTTATTCTGTGATAAACAGAGTAAATTTGCAAGTATCGTGTCAAATCGTTAAGAGTAATAATAGAAAATGTGTGAAAAAGGTTTATCTCGGTTGGAATTTTAAAAACATATTCATTGAAAGAACAATAAAAGAAGTAAAATTTAATCGCAGTAAATGTATGGAGCAAAGTGTTATAATAAGTCCTTTTAAATAAAGTCGAATTATTAGTATTCACATCTACTTAATTTAGATTTCTAATATTTTTGTCTGATGTCCAAATAGCTGAAAGCATGAAACGCGTATAGCTTCCGCCGAATCGCTCGGCCTTAATGTTGAATGGGCTTGTCTGCATAAGCTAAATATGGGTCAGTTTCCTACTCTAGTTCGCTTTGACATAATCAAATAGTAATTCCTCCTTAAACTTGATTAATATATGCACACTAGCCAATGAATTAGAAACCCAAGATCAATATTTTATTGGACCACCTTTTGCACGGATAACTGCTCTGATTCGTTTGGGCATCGAATCTGCATGTTTCTGGAGTACATTTACGTCCAGAAAATACCATGCATTGGCTATGCAGCTTTTTAGATCTTTAAATTAGATAGCAGAGGAGAGTGCTGTTGGATTCATCTTTCAACCATATCCCCCGCATTTTCTATGGGGTTAAGATCCGGGTTGTGCAGTGGTTAGGGAAGGTGTTAGAAGTCAGATTAATGTTCAGCAAAGTAATTTTGAACACTTCTGGCACGATTTATACTTGCATTATTGTCCATGAAGTATCCGTCACCATCAGGGTAAGAATGCAACATCGCAGGTGCACTTGATCTGTCAGTATATCTAGGTATCTCATAGCTGTTTGTTTACCTCCGAATAACACCAGGACATCACTTCCATGTCAGCAGAACATGCCCCATATTATGATACTCCCACTAGACCCCTGCACCGTCCTAGTAAGGAAAGATGGATTCACGGCTTCACGGGGTTCTCGCCAAATTCGACGTCTTCCATCAATGCAAAATATGATGTAGCGTGATTCATCCGACCACATTACCTGTTTCCACTCCTCAGATGTCCAGTGTCTTCTTTTCCGATACCACTGCAAACGAATTCTTGCATATCGGGCTGAAATGAATGGTTTTTTCACAGGCACCCGACTATGCATTCTTATCTTCTGCAAAGCTAATCAAATCAAAACTTATAGTTCGAGCTGAAATCTGTTGAGAAGAGCCTTGGTTGATAATCTATGTCAGTTGGAGCACAGTAGAGTCCCTGTTCTGCTGTACAATTCGTTAGAGACGCCACCAATCACTCTCTTGGAAAATTGCCCTCGAACCGCAGTTACATCTTCTAGATGAAGACTATGGGTTCTGATCCCAACTTTTGAAAACCCTTGATATGGCTGCTTTTGAGAACCCAGTGAGATTTTCCGTCTTCGAAATCGAGGCCTCTTCTAAACGGGTACCAACAATAAGCCCTATTTCAAATGGGGAAAGATCTATTGTTTTCCTATTTTACTTCACTCATCGTGAAAAGCCTTCTTGCACCTTACTTATACTAGCATTCTAACCACGTGTAACACACGTCATAAAAACAAATTTGCATACTTCATCCCTAGCACGCATTCAAATGAAAATCTCAGAGGTTTCTAATTCATTAGCGAGTGTGTTTAAATGCTAAATAACGTCAATGGGAATGACAAAAAATTAAACAGGCCAATTTCATCCATTCCAATCTTTAATTGGATTAAATTGTTTCGATTACGGAAAAGCTTGAAAGGGTTATTTGTCTAAGGAGAAGAATGCTCTCGGGAAGGACTCAAGAGGACATACTCATAATTCACGCTTTACATGGAAAAACCCAGAAAAACCTCTCATGCAACCAGTCTATTTGCAAGGATTTGAGCCCAGGCCGACGTGTCAGTTTCCAGCTGTTTGGGGATGCCGGTAGCCTCATTCAGAACATTTATTTCAATAGAATGATTCATTCAAACTAGTAAAATTTTTTAAAATGTTGCTGCTGTAAAAGAAAAAACACTGTGCTGTTTCATTATCAAAACTCTTCAACACAGTAATGTACAATCTTGAAATACTTATCAAAAAGTATTTCAAATTCAGTCGAACTGTTTTTTGTTCTAAGAAAACGTGTATAATATTTATCATAAATGAAGGTAAATTACATTTTTTTCTCTTTATGTTTGCTTATAAGATTTCATATGTAATCATATCGTTTCTAAAAAAATATTCGTTGGTTTCGAAATAAAAGAAACACATTAATCGCTCACGATTTCTAAAATTTAGATAAAACTAACCGCTTACTTATTTTCTTCTTGATAAACTGATTATCATAATTTTGATGACCTTTCATTGTTTCAAATATTTCTGATTTGCTATCAGTTTCTCATCTTCAAAAAGATTTAAGACAAAAAGTTAAAAATATTTTGAATGATATGTTATATAAGCGAAAACAAATGTCCAAATTCAAAAATACTGATATAGATAATATATACGACTCTTAAGAACAGTGAAATATTAAACTTGACCAACCACATGTATTTTTTTTAAATTAAATGCGTTTTATTAACAAAAGAAGGCTTAATTGCAAAAGCAGATTTTTGTTTTACATGATGTCCCAATTTTTTATGTCTTAAGAGGAAACTGCATCAACTTCTCAAACAAGAACAATAATGGCATAAAGGGCATCTGTTTAAAGAAGCCATTGAGATTTCATCAACTAACATAATTACATAGTGTGCATTAGTCATCAGATGTAGAATGTTACTTCTTATCTCATCTGCCAAACAGAGCGGTCACTTGTCAAAATAAAATCCCTTTGTTCTGCAACTGACAAAACTTCTGTACAAGCATGAATAGTAGTTACCCCTTCTACACTTAATTTTCAGTTGTCTCGTTATGTTTTCGTTTTAAATATGTTTATATGACTACCCATTCAATTATTTATGATAATAAAGTTTTAGGCTGTTTTTTTATACAAGGGAATTTCGAATGTTTCTCACATTCGAAACTCCAGACTGAACTGTACGTAATTGGTGCTAGATTCCAAACGCTTTGAGTGTTATTATGTATCCTTTTTTTAAAATGGCTTATTTTTCAGAAGTTTTTTTTTTACCTTTTCGCCAAATGTATTCAAGTACGTTTGGCCACTTTTTTATCGAATTGATAAAGAAATTAATTACAGTCTGTCCGAAAGAAGTCCAAATTTATGAACTTTATGTAAACTGACATCAAAGAATAGTGAGTGTATGTGAAATTTTATTAACTTCGAAAGAAAAACAGGAGTTAGTAATTGTATTATGATATTCAAGGAAGTTGTTAAGAATGAAGTCATGGTTAAATATTCGTTTATAATTATTTTAATGATTTTAAAAGTGGTGAACTATCAACTGAAGTTCAACTCTATTTTGGCCTTGCTGGGATGAAACAGTGCTGATCTTCGGCTCTTTTCATGATTGAGACTGATAAAAATATTGCAAAGTTTCCCTTGATAATCATATTAACCCCTAATTTTGATTCTTGGCATTAGTGCCCTCGACCACAAAACTGGAGCATTTTTCACTTAAAAAGTCAGTGTTGTAGGATAACTTTCCTGTATATTTAGCTTCATTCAAAAGGAGTATATTTTGTTCAGCAAGACTGAAACAGGAATGAAGTCAGACATTGCATTCGTTCAGTGAAAACTGGAAGCAATTATAAATAACATTAAACATAAATGCTTTAGAAAATTTTTCCTACGTGAAATCAAAATCAGTACACATACCAGGTGATGTTCTTTCAAGATCAAACTTTTCTCTTTCTGACGTTTGAGACAGTGACGCCACCGCATCGCAGATGTCAATTAAAGTCACTTCGTTCGCTGATTGGAGAATCACATACGCAAAGCATTCGTACCGTAATAATGGGAACGGGCTATACGAGTCAAGGACGTCGACATCACTATGCTAGTTGCCTTTGGTTGAGAAACGCACATCTTATAGTATACTAACTTACGTGTACTAGGATATAAGTCTCGAAATAAGAAATAATTAGTAACAATGTAACAGCTAATGGTATTTAGCTATCTAATTAACTACTTCTTCACTCTTAGAAGTATGGTCGCACGAGTGGCCAAGGGCTTAAGACCCTAAATACTAGGAGTTCAAGCCCAGACGAACGGGCTGACTGTATAGTTGGGTTTCATAGTTTTTCCTCTTATGTTAACGTGAATACGAGCTAGTTTTCCCAAAAACTCCTCTATGAAGACATTTATCTCTCTAGATCAGTGGTTCTCAAACTCTTTTGCACCATACACTACTTTCACCATTGCTAGAAGATCATCTCCCCCTCCTTTCCCAAACTGTCTGTCTATATAAATACATTTATTTAGGTTTAGATTATTTTTTAACGTGTTTTATAAATTAAACATCAGAAATAGAAATTTATAGAAAATGTTGATGAACACCAAAAAGAATTAGAAGAGTTTTTTTTTATATTTAAAAAATAAATCTAAATACTTGACATTTAAATAAAACGATGGCTCATTCCCCCTCCCTTTCCTGAAATCATGAATTACCCCCTGGTTAAAAAGCCTTGTTCTAGACAGATAGTTCTCGATTGAATTGTCAAATTCAAATAACATTAACCTAACTACCCTTAGAAACTACCGCTATGTATCAGTGAGTTTTGCTTAATACAAGATATAACACAACATGCAACATAAAAGTTAATTTAAACATTTTATTTCTTTAGTTTTTGTGAAATTAAATTAATACAACACAAATTTTCAGGAATTTTCTCCCACACGTCTCCAGCATCGAGAAACCCAATGATTCTACAAAATTAGTCTTTTTGTGAACAGCAATTTTCTGTTTGCAATCTTTACATTATGTTAACTGGATTCCTTTCGAAGCAAAGCTACGCGAAGCTGCATCACTAGCTGTGTCGGGCAGACAATGCTCAACTACTCTAGAGCTTTTTCTAACCATATCAGTGTCCGGTCCACATCTGTTCTTATCAGCTGTTCTTTTTGTCTCAATAAGCAGTAGAAGCGGCAACTACCAAGTTTTTATTATGAATCATGCCAGTTTCGATTCTTCTTCTCATTTTAACCTATGCCGATTGTCATAAATTACGTGTAAACTTCTGGACTAAGCAAGTAAACTAAACGAATTAACTAAACGAGTGACGAAACGAGACATAAAGGACACAATCAGCTCAGGCGCTTAGTAAAACATAAATGAGATACCACAACAGAATGTTCCTTGAGTAAAGTACAGAATCTGTAGTAAGTGATTCAGTGCTCTGTAAATTCACCACTAGAGTACATGTCTAGCATATTTTAATTCCACGTGATTTCTATCAAAGATTCCCATAACAGAGAAAAGGCCTTTCTGTCGGAGCTCTCAGTCGGTATGTTAACGAAGGCCTCCGCTTGTTTACAAGTCTGGACTAAGTTGAATCTTTTGCAATACAAAGACACGTACTGTGTATCTTTGGACGTCAGATCCTCGGTTTAATGACACTAACAAAAAGTTAATGAAGCTGTGTATTGAGGTCTGCTAGAACTTTGGTGTGCATTTCTAAGAGTGTTCTAGAACAAAATGGAAATAGAGCGAGAAACATCATTCATCATTATGAAATGTTAGATTTTTAATAATTATGAGCGAAAAACGTTTAATGCAAATGAAAAGAAACCACATGCGAAACATACAGGCTTTCAGTTGTAGATAGCTGAGAATATTTCGTAAAATAAGAAATAGGTTTAAGTTCGATCGAAGCTAAATCTCCCTAAGAATATTTTTAAGACATTTAAAAGAATGAGTAAAACAAAAAAAAAGTCTTTCGTTGAAAGCGCAAAATTTTAAAAACTATTTCGGAAAATATTAATAACCACAGTAAAAACTTTACACAGAGCTATTAGTTTATCTGAATTGTAACCTAATCACCTAGACTTAAATCGACATAATCTACTTTAAAATAAATTATGTTGAGTAACCTTGCAGTTTCGATCTCTCGATAACAAAGGGTTATATATTTGCTGGTAAACATGCAGAGAATAACAATTCTTTAGAAGTTAAATAATGAAAAAATAATCTTTTAACCTTTATTTTTCCAAAAAGAGAATCCAGAAGTCGTTTCATTTATTTTAACGACGATGACTTTTAAAATATTAAAATTAAACCCAATTTGGTTGTCAAAGTAGAACATTGGAATAGAGGAATAAATAACTGCATTATATGCCATATATAAAATAAATATAAAAAATAAATAAAAAATAAAATATATAAAATAAATATTCCTCCTTTCCCTCAGGAACCCGTATTAAAAATTTGACAGCTTTTAATACCTAAGACAAACCTGAAAAGCGCTCGTTCAATACCTTTTATTATTTCCACACTAATATTTAATTTATTTAATTTTAATTGCCGTCCCTCACACGCTTTTTATCTGAAGCAAGAAACTTACTTTCCCCATCATCGGCACGACTTCACTGCTTAATAGTGGATGGAGGTTTTCCTTAAGGCATCTGAAGGCTGTATGCACTTAAATTGGTTTGGAAGTTGTAGGATGGAGTATTTGGGAAATGCTCTTAAATTGAGTAGTTAGTTGATAATTTTCATAAATAAATTAAAGTAAAGCATTCTAGGATGAGAGAACAGTTAGATTTATTCATTAATTTTGCCTACAGCTTTCCAAAACCTATGTAGAACCTTAAAAACTATTGAATATATAATTTTGTTTTCATATGCATAAAGAAGATTTAGGAAATGAAGCAAATTGGTTGTTAAACGACGATAACTAATGTTTTATATCGAAAGTACATAACATTAGAAACTAATTGGTTGCACTGAAGAAATTTATAAATTATGAGATAAAACATTTTTAAAAGCTCGTTCTTTCCTATGAGAACTACTGTTATTTTGCAATTTAATCATTATTTATCGCCTGGATTAACAACACGCTTTTATAAATAGCAGGACGAATAAATAATGCCATGTGGTACGCTTTGATATAATGGGAAACAGAACCTATGATTGTCGTCTTTTTTTTCCCCCAAGGGGTATTTGCTCAGAAAAATTATTAATTTCGTTTTGGCAATTTGCGTCGTCCACTGTAAAATGGCGTTTCACTTTTCAAATTGTTGCCGCCAGATATTACAGCCCTGTATTATATTTAAAAAAATAAATAATGAAGAATCTGCATGAGTGTATGTATGTTTCTCGCAGTGAGAAAAAACAACGGTACCTAGAGAGGTCAAATTTTGAATAACCTTGTCCTCCATTCGATTATGGGCATCTGAAAGCCCAGATTTGGAATTTGTTTTACTATTTATTTCTTATTTTGAAAACTTTAAAGAATTTTTTATTAGCATTAATTATTTATTCTTTATAGAATTAATTATTTATTCTTATTATTTAACTCAACGATTTTATAAATCTTTAACGAATTTTCGATTAACAAACTCAATGATTTCAAAGCAAATATGGCAACACTGTACAAAAAGAAAAACATTTTTATTTCCTGCACGTGAGTCTGAGTATCGGAAATTCTAAAAATATACTCTTCTCAAATATTTTGTGATATTGCTTGTGGGGTTTTACTTATCTAATTCCAAAGTTCTGTCTTAGGACTCCACAAACACCAGCAAGCGGATAATCGTTTAAGTGTGTGAGTAAACACGTAAGTCTTAAGAAGGGTTAACTACCCTTTATTTTTCAGAATATTTACAATCGGTTCCTACTTGGAACTTACACAGAGCCTCCACTTGGGATTGAACTTAAATAAATATGAAATTAAACTAAACTAGCTTAACTATCTGAAAGGTATAGTCGAAGCTATCAGAAATCCAAGTAGTTGGCCCCTAAGTATTAATTTAATCGGCGAAGCCAAGCAAGGGCCTAAAGTATGGCCGAGCGTAGTAGCTAAGAGAGAATGTAGGCAAATGGCAAACGCGCGCTAGTCAGGAAAATCAGACTCTCTCTGTAGAAGTCGGTGAAGCATCGACTTAAATAGTACTCTTACTCATTTGCATTAACTGCATTTCTAAAATTACACTCTGGCAGGAAATTTTAAGCTGAAATTAGAGCAGATAGAAAAGAATCGTAACTTAAAATAACTGTTAATAAACGTGGGATAAGCTTCACATGCTGTTGAATTAAATTTTATGCTTTAAGTGCGAAGGACAAGATATTCAATAAATAAAGGTAGCACACAAAATGTCAAAAAACACCCCTTTGGACGTAATATAAAATCTGAAAGCCTTCAGATTTTTGTTTTACATTCCTATGCACGTTTCTTTATATGCGAGATTAATCTATAAACTTTTTATCGGTTTATTCTTAATTAATTAAGTGCACTTTTTAAGGATATTGTTAATAAAACCTGGGAAAGTTTAGAAAGAATACAGAATGGATGTAAACACTATATGATTCCGTATCAAATGTCTCTACATATGGCTTACTGTAGAATCGATTTACGTATCTATGAGCATCAACCGTCTGAAATTCACAGCAATTATAAGCAAAGAATGAGGCAGTTTACATCTACCGTCGGAAAAAGAACAAATGATAATAAAGCTTTGGGTACACTGAAAATTTAGCCACATTTCTACAAATAGAAAGGTTAGAACACACACTTTTCTTGATACTGCCATGGATTACAATAGAATCTATTACTATGAGCTTTTGGAGTCAAGAGATGCTGTAAATCATGAAAAACATTTGGAGTTCCTAACCAAACTCATGAATCAGTAACTAGACAAACTAGAACGCAGAATCAGGCGAAAACATCGCGACAAAAATATCACGAACGGAAACGTCGAGAAGAAAACAATGCACATCGCAGTTCTAAAACATTGTCGTCGAAAATTTTAAAGTGTCGTCGTAGAAAATATCGTGGTAAAAAATAAAGTACTTACAAATCATCGCATAATGAAAGCATCTCATACATGTGTTTTTCAGCTTTACAAGTTGCAAACGTATATTCGAATAAATTTTTGCATCAGTATTTCACATTTTTTAATCAACAAATCAATTTTTGCTGAAAAACAAGAAGAAAACTTAGGCGTTCGAAAACAGAATATGAGTAGAAAGTTTATGCTATGTATAGCGGTTACTAGGATTTTAAACTTATGTCTAAATACTAATAGACGTCATTATTTAATTCTTCCTAATTTTAATTAACTAACAAAATAAATAAAAATAAATAATTGAATAAATGTAATGAATCTTTTTATCAAGTTATAATCTTTTTATAAAAAATTTATAAAAAAATAAAATTTATATACTCTAAAAAAGACTGGAAAAGGGAAGTTGAGATTACCAACTTAAAGCTGTTTAATGTATTTGAGTCATCACGGCATCGGTATGACATGAAAACTGTGCAATACTCTCACGGGGATTCGAACTCTGGACCTTCTGAATAACTGTAGAGCGTGCTTCCAGTTACACCACGTAGGTATGCAGAAAGGAGAAAATGTCTAATAAACTCAAGGATTGTAAAACTATTTTTTTTTCATTTTTGTTAATCTGATATCCTTTTAGTAAAAATTAAGTCTTGTTTTGTTTCAGTTTATTGGTCTTCTTAAAGTGTTATTTATATTTTCCTGTATAGCGTGCAGTTAATCGTTTGGATGTGGTTTCGTTGGTATGACGAAACATATCAGGGGTAGCTATGATTTGTATTTACTGGATTATGGCAAAACATATTAAGGGTTGTCTCCCTAAGTGGAGGGATGCCTTTGTAAGAGATGTCTTAGGAATTAACTCGTACCCACGTTACACGCTAGAAAAATCTCATGCAGCAGGTCGTTCGCCGGGCCGAAGGAATGTGCCAAACAAGGTGAACAAAATAATTTTACGAATTTGATAATTAATTAAACAATTTATTACATTTAAATAGCCTGAAAACCCATGTCTGCGATGTTATCATCATACGATGATTTGTAGGTGCTTTATTTTTTACCACAGTACGTTCTACGATGATATTTTAAAATTGCGAAATTTTTGAACCGCTTTATTTTCCACGGTATTTTCTTTTTGCTTTCTTCCCACGATGCTTTGCATGACGACACTTTCCCCTTGTGTTGTTTTTCTGCGATGTGTTCATGCATGATATTTTTGCCACTCAATCATCAATAACATCAATAACATAATAATGGAAAGCCTATTTAAATTCTTAAATTGAAGACAGTAACACTGGCTTCATTAGCATCGGATTCATCCATCCCATTTTTGGAATGCAAGTCCATATAGTTCTACTTGTTTTCGTCAACTATAGTGGTCAAACATATCTGCCGAGTCTCTCATGTATATGCGAGAGTGAGCTTGGCAACAATGGCTGCGGTAATCATGGGTACAGAATTTTGCGGAAATTTTTCATACATTTGAAAGTATCTCGTTCTAAAGTTAATTTTAATTTTTAACACTGCATTATAAATTGGAGTTCTGGTTGATGACACACGAAAAAGTACAGTCATCTATCTCGATGATATTATTGTGACAAGCGAAACTCTAGAGGAACACATTAAACATTTTGGAAGTTTTTACATTATTAAATGAAGCGGGCCTCAAAATTAATCCTAAAAAGTGCAAATTTGCCGCCAAGGAATTGAGGTACCTCGGCTATAAAATCTCGAAAGACGGTATTGAAACTGACAACTCTAAAATTTTAGCCATCAAAAGTTATCCACCGCCAAATACGGCTAAGAAATTATCATCCTTTCTGGGAATGTGTTCCTATTATAGAGTATTCATTAAAGATTTTGCAAAGATAGTTGAACCCTTGTTGGTGCTTAAACGAAAAAAGACTAGATTCACATGGACAGCGGAGGCGAACACATCGTTTGAAAAATTGAAATACGCCTCAATTAACGCCCTGTTCTTAAATTCCAGGAAGGCGATCAAAATTTCAAAATTGCAGCAGAAGCGTCAGACTACGCACTTGGCGCAGTTCTTTCCCGAAATAGGCAACCGATAGCTTTTTTTAGCAAGACGCTTAATCAAACTCAACGAAATTATACCACAACTGAGCGGGAAATCCTTGCAGTCCTATTGGCGGTGCAAAAATTCCCTGTGTAAGTGCTCCGATAACAGTGTATTCAGATCACGCGGCAGTTGGTCGCCTATACTCCGTTAAAAATCTTTCGCCCCGGCTCATACGTTGGACGCTAAAATTGCAAGAGTTTTATTTAATAATAAAACACACGCTGGGAAAAGAAAATGTAGTTGCAGACGCGCTATCAAGAATAAAGATCGATGAAGACGGAAATACAATTAAATGTACGATGCTAATTGCGAAAATAATTGAATACCGGGAAACAATAATTGCCGAATTAAAAACGTACCCAGAATTTAAAGATATTTATGCTTATCTGGAAGATCCCGAAAATTTTGAACATATAGACTTAACGGCTATTCGCAATAAGGCGACCCATTATGAAATTATCGATAAATTCTTCTTTTACACGAAAACAACCAACGATAATCAAGAATTGCGGCCGGTAGTCCCAGTGAGTCTACGCTTAAGTATTCTACAGGAACTCCATGGCTCGAAATTAGGAACCCATCTTGGTGTTAGGAAATCCCTGCAAATGGTCCGCGAAGCGGTGTATTTTCCACAGTTATACAAAGTTGTGACGGCGTATGTCAGGTCATGTCACTTGTGTCAATTAATTAACGACGTTAATTGCAATCCGGCCGGGTACTTAAATAGCATAAAAACCCAAATGAGTTGTTTGGCATTAATTTGCTTGGTCCCTATTCTAGAACAAAGATTAATAAAAAGAGGTACTTGTTAACCATTGTGGATCATTTCTCAAAATGGGTGGAAATAATTCCCCTTAAACGGGCTTCAGCAAAAATAGTAGCAGATTCGTTTCTAAATAAATATATTTTAAAATACGGTCTTTTAGAGAATTCTCAAGTTATGAGAAACTAATTTGTCATTATGTTTAGTCGAAAGACTTCAAATGTGTTAACTTAAAGAAAGATTGTAGCAAAGCTTTGTAAATTTTGTAGAGCAACTATAACGAATGATGCAAAATGAATTTTACAATATTGTATATAAAAAGTTCGATTGGATGTAGAAAGGCTAATGCCAGCTTTTAAACTATTGTAAAAGTTAAACTTGTATAAATGTAAATTTTTGTCAAGCATGACTCTAAATACTGTGTATAAGAGATGAATTGAATGAAAGTGTAGATTGAATGTGTTTAAATTTAGGCTCTCCAGGCTTCACTTAAGAATTTAAATTAAGCTTCTATGTCAGTATATTAGAACTAGATTTGTGTTTAAGGAGTCTTCTGAGGTCTGGAATGTCCAGTTTCTAACAAATCGTAGGTGTTGTATAGTTGGTAGTGTATCTTCGCGGAAATATAAGAATAAAAACCTCATTTCACTCAGAACAAATTCTGAAGAGTGTGGGGGGGGGGGCGGAAGAAGATTTAACGTTTGGTGTGAATCAAAGTGTTTGAGGGCCAAAAATAATTTCAATAATAGGCTAATGGTAGCAAAATAAAATGGCTTGGGGATTTGTTGTTGTTAACATTGTTTCCTTCCAGAGAAGTGGAAGGATCAAGAATGAGAACCTGTTCAACAGAGAAGAAGATGTTTGTCCCAGTCTATTTGTAAAAAATTTGTGAATGTAAAATTCTTAGTTTTAGTATAGCTTTAGATATTGTGTAAAGTTGGCCTTAAACAAGAAAAATTTTAATTATGAATTCAAGAAAGCACTATTGCTACAAGTTTAAAACTTTGATGAAAAAGAGTTTTGTAGAATTTACACTCTTAAACAAGGTCGTTTTGAGACCTTATTCTTCGAATAGTTAAATTCTGGCAGGGAAAGATGTAAGATTTGTCATAAGTTTATTAACAGTTATTTTAAATTATGATTCTTTCCTATTTGTTCTAATTTCAGCTCACAATTTCCTGCCAGAATGTAATTTCAGAAACGCAGTGAATGCAAATGAGTAAGAGTACTATTAAAGTCGATGTTTCACCGAGTTTGAGAGAGAGAGTCTGATTTTCCTGACTAGCGCGCGTTTGCCTTCGGCTACTTTCTTTCTGAGCTACCACGCTCGGCCATACTTTAGGCTCTTGCTTGGCTTCGCCGATTTAATTAATATTTACGGATCAACTACTTAGAATTCTAATAGCTTCGTCTATACCTTTCCGATAGCTTTTGTTAAGTTTAGTTTAGTTTAGTTTCATAATTATTTAAGTTCAAGCCCAAGTGGGGGCTTTGTGTATACTCCAAGTATGAGTTTATTGTATTTATTCTGAGAAATAAAGGGTAGTAACCCTTCTCAAGTCTTACGTGTTTATTCACACACTTAAGCAATTATTTGCTTATTAGTGTTCGTGGGGTTCTGAGATAGAACATTGGAATTAAAGTAATCTGTAAGTTATTTAACTTATATGCAACTATTTGTATTATGGTTACGTTGTATCTGTGTATTTCAGAGAAAAGTGTAAGGGGATCGATGAAGAATACATTTTGAAAGAGTCGATATAAAAAAAAGTTTGGAAATCCCTGTTCTAGTCGATGTGGTCAACATTTTAGTAGTGGCTAAACGGAAAATGTTGATTTTCAAGGTAAATCTGTTTTGTTACATGTGATAAATGTTCTCTTCAGAATGTTTATGTAATGTATAATTTCATTTTATCATTTTCTTTTGCATAGTACAGTAACTACTTTCTGTAAGCATCGCAAAAACTGTTGCATTATTTTTGCATAGAATTTTCACTTTATTGGTGTTATAGTTAAAGTACAATAGCCTATACTATAAAATGCATGTATAGAAGGAAAATGGTCACGAGTTAAAATACTTGAATACTATTTAATTCAATTATCCTGAGCATACCGTTTTTGAATAACTTGGAGGGGGGGTAAAACGATTTTATCGAAAGGTTTTAAATACAATACCATTTTTCGAATATCCCGGGGACAGCCAATTTTATGCAAGAGACTTAAATAAATTCAGTTTTTTTTTAATAACTTGGGAAGCAATAATTTTACCCAAGAAGCTTGAAATTCATCGTTTTTGAGTTGAAGGAACCAATTTTATACAAGAATCTTCAATAATCGTCAATTTCGAATAACGGCGGAGGGAGGAGAAAATTTATACAGCAGCCTTGAACAGATACAGTTTTTATAACACACGAAGAAACAGTTTTACCCAAGAAGCTTAAAGATAATGATTTTTAAGTAACGTTGAAGGAAACAGTTTTCTGCAAGCGTTTTGAATATAAACCGTTTTTGAGTAGTGAGTTAAGTTGAGGAAGCATATGACTGTGAAAGATATAGGATTACTGCACGTTTTTTCTTTTTAAATTTTATTAAAAAGTTTTAAGCTTTTTAATTTTTAAAATGCAGTATTAATTAATTAACTAAATTCCATTTTAAAGAAACTGAAATTGGAATGCATTTAAAAGCAAAATGCGGAAATCCAATTTTGTTTAAGCTTCTGAGAAGGACATACAAAGCATTGATGCATTCATTATAAACTGGCTTAGAGTACTAACTGAGTGCTTGGCACGTGGATACAAAAGTAAAAGAAAGGGTTTTGAAATCTCTTCGTGCTGTAGTGGAAAGTTTACAGCGTGACATAAATACAGATATGCTTGTGTGGGTTTAAAACTGATAGTTTGAAATTTTTCCTTGGTATGTTTCTGCGATAAAGCCTAGTTACTGTGATGTAGCGAATAATGTCTGATATTTATCGTAGCGAATAATGCCTGATATGTAAAAGAATACAGTAAAAATAAAGTCATATTGTTTTTGCATTCCAAGTGCAAGTTCAAATCACTTTCAATGCTCGTATCAAACAATAATATTTTCAACGCTGCATCATGCAAATTCCTTTCTGCGTTTTGTTCTATCTTGCATGCATAAAAGGTTTTAAACTTTGTTCAGTTTTCCTCATACAATTTCTGGAATTCTGATGCGTTTAGCACGCGAGAGACAATGAACCGAAACAAGTGGAAATTCTATAACGTTTTTCGGTCGAAAAGGCCTCAAATGTTTATCTAAAGAGCAACAACATTATGCGAATAGTTTTCTTGTAAATGAAACGCTTATAAACAACATTGCTTATACTGCTTTCATCGTTAGTGTTTTTACTTCCTTGTACGCAGTAAAAAGGAAGTATTGTAATCGCGAAAAATTTCGAGTCTCTTATTCCAACGAAAATATCCATTTTGACCGCTATCGAATTCAATTTAACGATATTTTTGTGTATTCTAAACGTAAGGACAGAATAAAGGATTCTTTTTCCTCAATAAAATTATAAAACTGATTTAAAATGGATTCTGAAGAGATTTTTTCGTGGCGTCTGTGCATACGTACGTATGTATCTATCTCGCATAACTCAAAAAGGACTAGCCTCAGAACGCTTAAATTTTGTATATAGGACTGCTATAACATGTAGATGTGCCCCTCGCATTTTGGTTGTAATCGGCCGCATCAAAAGTATATAAATATATATATATATATAATTTGAATTTAACAAATTTCTATGTCCACTCGGTTACTCGGCTCAATCAGCTCACTTTCTTTATTCTTATATGTTTATAAATTGTGCATTTTTGGCTTTAAAATGATTGAATTATGTTGTTTTTATATTTCGGTTATGATTTTATGCCTTTAGTTAACCTGTATGCAATAATTGTGGAATTATCAACAATTTAAAAGTTTTTTAAGTGCTGCTAAGCCTAATTTTTGGTTATGATAGCGGACATATTTGTTTGCATTTGATACTTAACAGAATAGTGAATTTGTTGCCAATCTAGAGAAACTAAGCTTGGTAACAACAAAGTAACGTCTTCTTTTATTATTGCGAATTAAATTATCCTTAATTCATTCTGGAATTATCATTTAAGTTAGTAGCTTGTTTTTGCGTACAAACTGTAATTTTAACTGTAAAAATTTCATTTTAATTGTTTTAACTTACTTGGTATTTTATGTTTTTCTAATGAAATATTTCGAATTTTAATGTATTTTTGCCTTACCGCGAAGTAAGAACTGAATTAGTAGCGCAGGTAAGCGGCACTGAATCGTCTGTTGAAAAGCTGTTTCTTTTTTATTTGTTTAATTTCTTTTATACATCGTTTTAGATTTATTGTAGTATTTGAGTAGAACTTGTTGTAATTCTTCAGATGCTATAATGTTTGCGCACTCTGACTTATAAAATGACTGAGATTAACGCTGTTAAGTGAACCTAGCGCCGATAATGAACTTTAAAGAGTGCATTTATTCTATAGTGGTTTATGCGGTATCGACGAAGTAGATTTAATTCAAAATTCGTTAACTGTTAATTCAATATGTTTAAATGAAATGCAGAAAAATTGCGTATAATTTAATATTCCGTACAAGAAAGTCATGTGGTGTACACATCAAATTTTTTTATATAACAATGCCGTAGATGTGTTGATTACGTTTAATTACATAAGAGTAACATTAACTGGGAAATGATTAAATTAAGTCACTAAAAAATTAATTATTTTTAGATTAGAAGGTAGGTGAACTATTTTTACTTAAACTAATGATATTTAAATAATTAAGAAATAATTTGCTGCTAGAGGTGTAGAAAAAATGGGAGTAATTTTCCTCTAATTTATTTATAATTCAAAATATTAGATATTAAGCTCACAGGTATGTTGTTCTACCTGCTTCTATCCATAAATGCTATGTACTATTTTGAATTAAATGTTTAAGTAGGCTGCAAAATTTTTTAAAAAATTTTATAATATGATATGCTTGAATTTGTTTAAGAAAATCATTGGCAGCTATCTTTTATCGTATTTTTCTGTCTGAAGAAGAGAGATTTGTATTTGATAGCTCTCGAAATCAACAGAGTCATTCAAAATCTACGCCAAACTAAGCAAACTATTGCTTTATTGCTTACTTTTAAATGGTTGACTAAAATAAAAACCAAGCAGTTTGGTGACTTAATCCCTCACTTGCTGACATTTCTCAGTCACTTAACAATTTTTTTGTGATCGCGAAAAATTTCGCATATCATATATCAAAGAAAATATCCATTTCGACCAGTCTCGAATCCATTTGAACGATGTTTTTGCGTGACATCTGTATGTACGCACATCCCCCCGGGGGTTGACTCAGGAGAATTCCTGGGAAGTACTGGCAAGGATCTGTACTTAGGCAGTCTCAACCACGGGGAAAAATTAATTGTCTTCACAGGACTAGAGCCCGAGTTTATTCTCAGGTTGGTTCAGGCTTGGCAGGGACCGTCCTGGTACTGTCGTGTCTGTTCCTCTTGCTGTGGTGGAGCTAGATCGGAGATCACCGACCTAGTTGTCGGGGATTTGGTCCTCACAGTTCCAGTGACGGGGACTGACGGAGTGAGGTACGGCACCAGGTAGTCGAACGAAGCCAAGGGAGTGGTGCCCCGCGGCAGAGTTGTCTAAGCGTTTCTCTTTTGTACTAAGTGTTTTTATAGTCCTGCCAATCTACGTATAAAGCCGGGCAGGGACTGTGGGGTCTGCGTCGCCGATGAAGGGGTCTCTGGAGTGTGGACACACTCACCCCGAAAGGCAGACTCCAGGACGGGGGTCCATCTCCAGCGTTTTGTTCTGTTCTGTATGTACGCACAGAATAAAGGGCTACTTTTTCCAAAACGGATTGTAAACTGGATTTAAAATGGATTCAACAGAGTTTTTTCGCTACATCTGTACGTATGTACGTGCTTATCTCATGTGTGTGTGTGTAGGAGGAGGAATCCGGGTACGTTAAAAGCAGGCAGTCGTCATGGTCGGGGGTTGAATGCGCGCTGACGGAGATAACGAAACTGGATTTCGATAAATCACTAATTTTTACTTTCAAGCATATCAAGTCATTCTCTTAGTGGATGAAATATTTCTAGATAATAAACAACTATAACAATTTCTCGTATACACAGGTTAACGAGGATACGACGTCAGTTTAGAATAAGAAGAAAATCAGGCGGAGAAGCATGTAGTTGACAGCGTGGTAGCAGCTACGAAAAGAATGACGTAATTTCTTGCGAGCAGTATTTGTACAGAAGTTGATGCAATTGTAGAAACAAGCTATAATTGGTTAATTTTAGGTTTTAGTTTCATTTTTCAAGCAATGTTATATAACATAGAATGCTCTCGAATTTGGGAGAACAGATGAATTTTGGGGAAGAGCACCAAATGTAGAATAGGTAATTTTGATGTGGCACTGCCACTCTGTTACCCGGCTCGGTGAGCTCAGTATTTGTATTCTTATATGTTCGTAAATTGTGGATTTTTTTGTTTTTGTAAGTGATTGAATTATGCTATTCGTATATTATGGTTAAGGTTTTTCTGCCTTTAATTAATCTGCAGGCAATACTTGTAAAATTATAAACAATTTAAAAGTGACTCTAAGCCTAATGTGACCACTATTTGTTTACATTTAGAACTCTAATTAGAATGACGAATTATTATCAGTTGTTATACCTGCTTCAGTGTCTTTTTGCCGAGTAGGACCAAAAGTTAACTTTCAATTTCGTGCACCGAAAATTTTGTCTTTCTGCCCGCAGGCTGAATTGCTTGTTTTTGAGTAAAAATTCTAACTTTAATTATGAAAATTGTTTTTCCAACTGTTTTAAATTGTATTTGGTGCTTTACAGATTTTTCTGCATTTTACAAATTTAATGAAGCTGTTTTGAGTTTTTATGAATTTTTGTCTTGCCGCGAAGTGAGAACTGAATTAATTGAATGAGAAATATATCTCTCTTGAAATTCGAGAAAAATCATTTTAAAGAAAGTGCAGCCAAAAATGTGTATAATTTAATAGACCGTATAAGGAAGTCATGTGGTGTCCACATCATATATTTAAAATTTATTTTGAGCTTACTTGAAGAATTGAAATTCATTCTACAATATTTTGATAACATTAACCGAAATGTTGGTAACAATTAAGTTTCGTATTTCGCATGCTTTCGTATACAAACTTATATGACTTGAATAATTCGTTAAAGAGTCTGAATAATAACACTATAACACGATCACACTGAGCAACAACTGATTACGGCTTCGAAAGCAACTCGTACAAATAAGCTCTCCAACAAAGCCACGAAATTGATGTAGATTTTAGAGTTGTGAACAGAAGCAAATTATCAGTCCTGGAAATCGCTTTCAAAGGATGTTTTTATCGGATTTATCGCTCCAATAACACTGAAATTATGGAAACTAGGGATAGGGGAATGATGCAATAATACGTTTCTCTTCCTCCGACAGATCATCAACCGAATCTTGTCTTGAGGATCAAAACTTATCCGAATATATGTTATGCTGAATGCGTCATTGCTCTTTAAGGAGCTTCTGAAATCATCCCGAAACAATGCTTTGGGCAAAGGCGGAGTGAACAGACAGCTAACTATAGGTCTCATAAATAAAATCCAGTCTCTCTTGGTCAGGTTTCTCTGACTCACCGGGTTCTAGTTCTGCTTCGTCTTGTTTTTAAGCTCTTTTGTAGAGTTAAAAAGCGAATCACTCTCGCGAAATTAAGCGGTAATAATACCGCCGTGACCCAATTTCAGACAGGCTGCGAAAGGAAATTTTTCATATTATTGTTTGGCAATTTCAGAGTTTATAAGAAAGTTTTCAGGTTTCTCGAGCTTGCGTTTACAGTATCCGGTTGTGAGCACTCAGACAGGTCATTCCGCAATCGGAGACAAGCGAAAAGTAACCCCTTTATTTAAAAATTGTTCAGGGAATTTTTAAACATAGAGGACTGTATAAAAATTGAGTTTGTGAAATAATTCTCTGTTTTCTTTCTGTATTCATTCCTGACTTCGTATTAATTAACGTAATTATTTTTGTCCGAGTTTCGCTGGACATAAAAATATTTTATTCCGTACAGTGTGTTGCCACTGCTCGCTTTGAAATCGTTGAGTTTCTTAATCAAAAATTTGTTAAAGTTTAAAAAATAGGAAGTGGATAATAAAACAAATTCGAAATTCAAAATCCAGCCTTCCAAGCGTCCATATTCGGGTTGTAGGACTACGTTATGCGAAATTCGATGGCTTTAGATATGGTTGTTTTTTCACAATAAGAAAAATATAGGACAATAATATTTGGTGGCAACAATTTGATAAGTGTGATTCGACGCAAAATGCCATTTCGAGACCAACTTCTGGGATAACGCCCCTTTGGGCTAATAAGCAACTTACTTATAGGTCACCCCTTTTTTATTGTACATAAATAATATAATACTTGTAAGCTAGAGAAAGTAGATTTCTTTGTAGTATTCATTTTATTTTAAATGCTGTTTATATTTTTAATTTATGAGACAAATATAAGCAAAAATAGTTTGAAAAAGGGCTTTCGCTATATTGCATAGCAACATTAAAACTGAATAGAGTTTAAATTTTTAAAAAAAATTAAAAAGTAAAAGTTAAATTTATTTCTCAGAATGTCAATTAAGCACATCATAATGATCATTAAAATAAGTCACAAAATTTTAAACCTGTTTTAAACATGCCGAAACTTTTATACAATTTAATCTAGCTGCCTATCTCTCTGTCTATCCACTACCTACCTATTTATCTCTCTCTTTCTACATTTCAAAATTGAAACAAAACAATTCAATAAAAGACGTCAATGTAATCTAATATAAAAAATTAATATTAAAAAATTATTAATATGCAACTGAGGAAAATTCTTTGGTCTTTTCCAAGGAGCAGCCAAAAAATTTAATTTTTTAATGAACTGTTTTTATTTCAGTTTTGATTTGCGTACTTCCTCTTAGACTATCAGTCCTTTTTTCGATTTAATTCTTGATTTAATTATTATCTCTTGATGTTTTTATATAGACGGCCGAGTAATAACTGTGTGTCTCTACAAGTCATTACCCGGCCTTTATTTTCCCAATTATCGGTAGTAAGCATATATCTCCAATCACAGAAATATTTTAAATGCGCAAACATTGTTTTAGCGTTATTAAATTCAAGGAAATCACTTTTATTAAAACAAAGAAATTTGACTTTTTGCACGGGCTTTTGATTCCTATACGTATGTTTAGAAAAATTTTGCACTCGTTGTAAAAAGTAAAATACAAGAAGTTCGATTCTCGTACTACAAAAATTGACTCAGATATTTTATGTCAAAAATCGGAGATCAAATTCAGGGCCATGCACAAATTGAAAAGGGAAATATTTGCATTTCCTCGTAACTTATCGTCGCGTCAAGTGTGCTGACCACTACACCACGAAGGCATGCGGAGAAGACGGGAGAAATACCTTATATACTCCCCCTTTTAAAGGACGGCTAGGGTTCAGGGGACCCAATCACCAAATCCTGGTGGTGGAGAATCATCTTCCACCACCTTTATTGTTCGGGAGCCAGTGTAGATTTATTAGGTTATTTTTGATAACCTAATAAATAAAACAAAACATCGTTTACAAAAAGAGTATCTGAAGTTAAGAGATTAAGGACGAGCACATTATACAGATTACTATGAAACATATTGATCAATGTAACTTTTTTCAAAATAGAGATTTTACTCACAGAATCTTATAGAATCCGTGTTCTAGAAAACAGAGGCAGGATTCAGTATGGGTATGTAGCAAACTTCTAATGTTATCTGCATTAATTAAAAATTAAAAAATGGGTAAACAAAATCTGAAAGGTTTCAGATTTTAAATTACGTCGAAAGGGGCGTTTTTTTAACGTTTTGTATGTTACCTTTATTTATTAACTACCATGTTCTTCGCACTTAAACCATAAAATTCAGTTCAACAGCAATATCGCAAAATAATTTAAAATGAGCATATCTTTAGAATTTCCGATACACAGTTTCGCGCGCTGAAGATAAAAAGTTTTTTTTCTGTAGAGTGTTGCCATTGCTCGCTTTTAAATCGTTCAGGTTTGTTCATCAAAAATTCGTTTAAGTTTTATAAAATATAAAATAGATAATAAAACAAATTCCAAATTTGGGCATCCAGATGCGCATATTCGGGTGGAAATGTACGTTATTCAAAATTGGGCGGCTCTATGTACCGTTGTTTTATCACATTTGGAGAAATATACATACATTTCTGCAGATTCTTCATTATTTAATTTCTTTAACTATAACACAGAGCTGCAATATTTGGTGGCAACAGTCTGAAAAGTGGTTTAGACTTTAAATGTTTCCAACGCAAAATCGCAAAACGAAAACAATAGTTCTTCAGGGACAAAGCCCCTTTGGACTAAAAATCTACTTTTATGAATTGTTTTTACTAATAATATATTATGATTTTAAAATAATAAAGTTTCATGAGAATATTAATAACATGTATTTTAGACTTTGAAATTTCATAAATTACTTGAAAAGTGGTGCAAAGTCACCCTCGAGCCTCATATACGGTGCAGTGTCATACATTGAAAATTGCGCATATGTGTGCGATTGTTGGAAGTTTATGCCCTGCTTACAAATAATCAAAAACTAAAATACCGGATTTAAATTTATCATAAATACTATGTCATAAACTTTCTGCACTTTTTATTATGCTTTGGTTTTTATGACTTAGTAAGTACATTAGAGCAAATGCCTACGCATGCATCACTGTAACAGAACAATTAGAATATTAATATACGCAAACAATGCACACTAACTTGAACTTTGATTATTGTAAAATTCAACCACTGTCTGATTATATTTCACTTACAAATTTCAATTTAAAAAAAAGGAAAAAAAGCAGTAAATTGACAATTATTATAGTTTGTTTTCTCCTTTTTTCTCCTGTATATTGCTAAGTTGATCCCGTATATTGCGATAAATCCTTTTCCATGTCAGAATTGAAGATAATGAAACTGTCGATGAATAAGTTAAAGAAGTCGGGCATCTCAATAAAGAATAAAAAAATCTTCTTTTCCTAAGAGATGGTGATCTTGCAAGGTGACTCACGGAAAATTTTATAGAAGAGAAACCACAAGTATGTGATATGAACGTCAAAAGAGAGCCATTACTAAATTAAGAGGAGGTATATACACTGGTGTGCAAAAATTAAGGACGAGACGATTTTTTCAATATAACTTTGTACAAAAGCTTTCCAAATCAACACATTTAATACCGTAAGATCCCCAATATGTAAGGACATGAGTAATGTAAGCAACACTTACTAAAAGAGAAATCAGAGGGATAAAAAGAAGCTTTATTGAAAAAGTAGCATGGAGCGCAATGCGACTGAAGGCCGAAACATCCCTGTGATGGGTGTCCAGCAAGAAACATCCGGTCTTTAATAGGGGATATGATCTCCCCTGACTGCTAGGCAGGTTTCACATCATTTGTGCATGCTGTATATGTGGTTGTTAATGAGCTGTTGAGACACTGTTGCTCGTTCCTCTTGTAGCACCAATCGCAGTTTCGGAATCGTTACTGGCGATAAGTTACGTGCTGCCACGGGTCTCCCTAGTAAGTTCCGTACATGCTTGACGGGATTTAGATCCAGAGACCTTGCCGACCAATCCATGTGTTCAATATCTTCACTCTCCAACAGCTCTTCGACAGTAACTGTGCGATGAGGTGGAGCGTTGTCGTCCATGAAGAGGAACTGAGGACCCATAGCCCTTGTGAAAAGACGCATGTAAGGAAGAAGAACCTCGTTACAATAGCAGTCCCAGGTGACGAACCTCCTTGGGAGATATGAAGGTCGGTCCGGCTACCAAGCATTATGTCTGCTCGAACGAGAACTCCGCGACCTCCAAAACAGTCCCTTTTGATGATGTTGAAGGGGTTATTGCGTGTTCCCCGCTCTGTCCAGATGTGTATGTGTCTAGAATCGCAACTCAGACTAAATCTGCTCTCATCTGTAAAGAGTACTCGTCCCCATTCATTGTCTCTCCAATTCCGGTGTTCCCGGCACCACAGAGAACGCCTTCTCCGATGGGCAGGCGTTAGAGGTACACACCGTACAGGGCGTCGTGCAAACAGACCACCACCGTGCAGTCTTCTGGCCACGGTAAAACGCGATATCGGTCGTCCAGTCGCCTGTGTCGTGTGTCTAGCGATTTCTCCCGCTGTCTGCCGCCTGTTTCTTCTGGCCTGTAAGGCAATATACCGGTCATCTGCGGGTGTGGTTCCTCGTGGACGACCACTACTAAACCCCCGGATAGCTGTTCCTGTAGTTTGAAATTGTCTCTAAAGTCGTGAAACGATGCTGTGAGCAATTCCGAACTCTGCAGCCACACGTGTCACACTGCGGCCTTCCTCCAACTTCCCAATCATTCGACCTCGGGTCAAAGCATCCAGATGTCGTCTAACAGATTGATTATTCGCCATTTCTCGCTGAGGCAGCAACTCGGTGTGATTTTAACTGCTATACGGCGTGCAATCTCTTTGCCAGAAATACTGATCTTACACCGACAACATGCTTTATACAACTCAGACACTCTCCCATTACGTCTACCTGCATATCTGCGCATGTGCTACCGTACATCACCTTACTTAATCTCCTGATTGGTCTTTCTGTCCGCTCTACCTCTTCGTTCAGCTGATATGCTAATTTTTCGACTTCGTCCTTAATTTTTGCACACCAGTGTGTATTTCAGAAATAAGAATGAACCCAAATGTCCACGGTTAGTATATATCAAAAGAACATACACTAATTAGAGAAACAGCTATGTTTCTGAACTTAGTCCAAAACGTGGGTTGCAATATCGTCATTAGTTTCAGATATTTGGCGTTCCATCTTTAAAAGCTTTTTCTTCGGAGATATCTTTCTGCCTGTTAAAGCAATACTAATTCATAAGCTATTTCTAAACATATGTACACACATCCTACAACAATGCCATTTCTTTAAAATATTGACGAACATCCTCAAGAAAAAGTTTATTCTATTGGTATCCTCCAAATTGCTAAAGCAATGGTGATACTCCGGAATTAGTTTCGCTCTTTCAGGGAATACGAAACCAACTTTGTCTGTTATTTTATTTCAGTAGAATAATTTTCGTCTGAGAAACGAAGGCAATGTTGTTTGTCATAGAATCTTCTCTCTTGAAATTAATGCCAAATAAAATTTAAATTTTGAAAATTATTATAATTTATTATTAATACAAGACTTATTGAAAGATTATTTCTCTGACATCAAAATCAAGAAATCGAAGTTTTTCCTGATTCACCAAATAATGTGGAAACTTTTCTGATGATGAATATTATATTTTAGCAAATAACTTTATATATTTGCATAAATACATGAATAAAACAATATATAGCTGTAACATCTTTCTGCGCTTTTGAATCTTTTTTTTTTGTGTGTGTGTATAACTATAAAGCGTTAGAAAAATATGATAAGAATTTTTACTCTGAAATTTTTTTCTCTTTTATGCCTAATTATTTAATATTTAATTATTTGAAAAGCGGCATATTTTTATGGCCACGTTTGCTAGCGAAAGTCAAGGCATATTTTTGACTGTTTCAAAGGCAAAAGGCTATTTAACCTTTTTATTTACAAGGTCAAATTTAGGGGTTCAGAAATAATAACTAATTAACGTCAATCATTTGAGTATTTTCTATCCCGAATAAATATACAGGAATAAAAATAATGCCTAAACAACAGGTATTGTTCTATCCTGAAGGAAAACCTGAAAGAGTTGCGAAATTTCATTGTCAGTTATGATTCTGTCCAATCGAATCTCAAGGACACACCATTTCAGATCTGCATGATAGCCCATTCACATTACCACATCGTTTAATATGTATCTCAGAAAGTTACATAAATATATCAATTCATGAATCTAGATCAGGTTATTCTCGACATGCAATAGAACTTCTATAAGTCGAACTTTTTATAAGTTGGACTGAATGAATCTTTACAATATTTACAACATAAGCATTGATAAGCAATGTCCATGGCTCCACATTTGGACATTGCTTATCAATGCTTATGTTGTAAATATTGTAAATAATGCTACTATTATATATATTCAAGATCCTTTATGCGGAATTATGTACTGATGTATCCTGTTTTTTACTTCTGAATTCATTTATTGTACTTTATTGTATATACCTGTATCTGAAGTTACACCACTCCACGATGACAAATCTCTTAGTGGCAAAGTGCCACCTCTCCCTTTAAATATTTCACATCTTGTCTCTGTGACATCTTTTATGACTCTTATACTTCCAGGTTTCCATATTGGAAGACAACTGGCAAAAAGCCTGCAATTCACGTAGGCTAGGGCCAGTATAATAGCGGTAAATGGAATAGAATGAACGCAAAATCAATTACAATTCGACGTTTTTTCTCGATATGTCTAATTCTTTTAACTCGAAATATTGGATAAATCGAATTTTTTTCGGAGAATGCTTTTTCTTTCAATAAACGAAAGTCGTGTATTACTCACAAACCACTTTCTGTTGAATATTTTAGTTGGCTAGTGCGATGTATATCGTAATCAAACAAAACTGAGCAGTTTGTTGTTTTGTTGTTTTATGTTTTTAGTTTACATTTTAAAGCGTTCAATATATTTTTGTGAGAAATCAAAATATCTTTAAAAGTACATTAAAAATAAATCTCCTCTTCAATTGATGTACGAGGTACAGATGGCGTTGGCTGTCATCGAAGTAGGGAAAAAAAGGGGTTTCCCCGCACAGGCCCTCGTGACGTGAACGAATTGAGATGTTTTAAAACTTTAGGGGACAATAAAATGTCCCGGTAATTGTTATAATGTATATATTTTAGTACAGTTGCATTATGTTGTAGTGTAGATATAATATAATAAGATGAATCAACTTCTTGGAGTTTTAATTTCCCATGCATCAGCAATGATTTCGATTCATCATCACACTACCCAGGTAAGTAAGTAAGTTTTGTCTTTGTTTTCTGGATTGCTCTGTATCTTGGATGAGTGAAAGAAATGGTTTTACTTTAATGATCAGGTTATGTTTTAGTAATAATATAAACTGGCGTCCGCGGCAGGATTTTAAGAAATAAACTGTAAAAAAATTATTTTGCGGGTTATAGTTTTTGATTTATTAAAGTACTATAATTAAGTTTGAAATCGAAACTATTTTGTAGTGCATTTTGTTTTATTTTGAAAGTTAACTATGGAACTTTAAAGGCTCTGAAATGTAAACGGTCAGGTTTTACGCACTTCTTTTGCAAAAACTGCTAATATTTTAAAACCGGAGTGTGTAAAAGAAGATTTTTCTGTAGATTTAGTACGAGATAAACTTACTAAATTACAAAATGTATATTCAGATATAAAACATATAAAATTCTTGATTTGTTAACTGAAGACGAGAAAACTTTAGAGGATGATGTTACTAAAGAAATCGAAAGCCGCGAGGTGTATTCTGACGATTTCATAACACTAACTCGGCAAATTAAACTGCAATTTTCAGATGAAATCAACTTAGAAACGAGACCAAATGATAGTGCTGGTACTTGTTGTAGTAAGATTAAACAGTATAAACTTCCGAAAATCGAACTTAAGAAGTTTGATAGGGAATTGATAAATTGGCTACTATTTTGGCTGCAATTTGAGAAAATTTGACCCTGATTTATATGAAAGAGATAAATTTTCTTATTTGATTCAGTGTATGAAGCCCGTATCACGTGCTAAAGGAATTATTGAAAGCTATCCGGTGACTTCCGAAAATTATGATAAAGCTGTCTTAGCTTTGAAGGAATGTTTTGGGAAACCTGAATTATTAGTAGAAGTATATATTAGGGAACTACACAGTCCAGTCACATTAATGTGACCATCTGCCAAAAGCCAGAATAACCACCTTTCGCAGAGCGGACTGCTGCAAGACGTGCAGGAAGAGAGTCACATAGGTCCCTGAAGGTGTTCTCTGGGATGTTGAGCCATGCCGACTCTAATGCCGTGGCGAGCTGCGCTAGATTACGCGGTTGAGGATCCATGGCGCGAACAACTCGATCGAGATGGTCCCACAGATGCTCGATTGGGTTTAAGTCAGGTGAGTTTGCTGGCCAGGGGAGGACGGTAAACTCATCCTGGTGCTCTTCGAACCACGCACGTACACTGGCAGCTGTATGGCACCTCGCATTGTCCTGCTGGAAGATGCCATCATCCTGAGGAAAAACAATGCGCATGTAGGGGTGAACATGGTCCGCAAGGACAGATGCGTACTTGTATTGATCCATTGTGCCTTCCACAATGATCAGTGAACCTAGAGAATGCCAGGAAAACATTCCCCAGACCATAATGCTCCCGCCTCCAGCTTGGACCGTTCCGGCAATGGTTGCAGGGTGGTTCCTTTCAGAGGTTTCACGCCTTATACGCCAACGTCCATCTGTCCGATGGAGCATAAAACGCGATTCATCCGAAAACGCAACCTGTCGCCACTCAGTGGACGTCCAGCTGCTGTACTGGCGTGCAAATTCTAGCCTTCGCCGTCGATGAACAGCAGTCAGCATAGGTGCACGAACCAGGCGTCTGCTTCGGAGGCCCAGACGCAGCAATGTTCGCTGAATAGTACTTTGGGAGACACTTTTGGTAGCCCCTTGGTTCATTTTGGTGGTCAGTTGCTCAACGGTAGCCCGTCTATCTGCCCGAACGCATCTCCGCAACCGTCGTTCGCCTCTGTCATCTATGGCCCGTGGTGCACCACATTTGCCACGTCGCTGATTTTGGACAGTCCCATTTTGCCATGCACGGTACACTTTTACCACGGCGGCACGCGAACAGTTCACAAACTCAGCCGTTTCGGAAATGCTTCCACCCTTGGCCCGAAAGCCAATGATCATGCCCTTTTGGAAGTCGGATAAATCGCTTCGTTTCTGCATTACGCCAACGATTGAAATGTTTTCCGAAGCCCTCACACACCCTTTATATACGCTCAACTGCACTGTGCTGCCACCTGCCTTCTGTGATTGGTTATTTAACTCTGACATGGAAAGTACGTGGTGGTCACATTAATGTGACTGGACTGTGTAATTAAATTAATTGTTTCTAATGTGAAGGCAGATCGCAAGGATAAATTACCTCTTGATAAAATGTATGATAAAATTGAAGCTCTGTTGAGAACCTTAGAATCTTTAGGTCTTAAATCGAGCGAAAACACATCGTGGTTATTTCCGATGGTGGAATCGCGTCTCACGGAGGATGTTTTGAAGGCGTGGCAAAGGAGTTCGTTCTTCAACCAGCCTGAAGGAACTAATCTTTCTCGCCTTACCAACTTAATGAAATTTTTAAAGGCTGAAGTGGAGGATGAGGAGAGACTCAAATTGGCGCCTAATGGACTCAATGGTGTTAGTCGTAAAGAAGGATATCACGATAAAGCAAGGAGGGAAACAAAAAGTAAGTTTAAATTTAAGAAACAGGCTAATGTTCCCACTGCCACAGGTTTTCTTACAACTAAAGAACATGCTTGTACGTTTTGTGGTAAAATGCATGACAGTAAAAATTGTTGCGATGCACGTTCATTATGTCTTAATGAAAGGATTTCTAAAGTTAAAGGAAAAAAATGTTGTTTAAAATGCTTGGAACCAAATCATATGGCAAAGTTCTGTAAACAGTTTGTTAGGTGTTTTGGTTGTGGTAAATCACACTCAGTTATTATGCGTCCAGAAATTAATAATGAAACTGAACCTCCAACAAAAAAATCAGAAATAGACAACATACACACGGCTACAGCCAGGCAAACTTGTACTGCTGACATAGCTTTCATGACTTTATGCGTAAGAGTAGCTGGTGTCAAAAAGCATAAAGATATTAGACTACTCTCAGATTGTAGCTCCCAGAAATCGTACCTTTTAAAATCATTAGCCACTGAATTGGGGTTACCAATTGTCTCCAAAGAAAATGTTGCTCTTGCGTTATTTGGGGGCGCCAGAATAGAACCAAAGTTGCATAAAAAATATCGGGTAAAATTATGTTCAGCCAGTCCGCGTAAATATTCAGATCTAGAATTTGAATTTTTAGATCAAGATATAATATGTGGGGATATACCTCGGGTACCCAAGGGTCCGATATTAAAAGAATTAAAACGAAACAACATTTGGTTGTCGGCTTTGGGAGCAGATTGTCCAAAAATAGAAATCCTTATCGGTAGTGATATTTATGGAAAAATTCTCACTGGATCAGTAAAACAATTAGAAGGAGGACTAACAGCACTTTGTAAGAAACTGGGTTGGACAGTTTGTGGTGCAACGGAGGAGTTTGTTAATCGCAAAGCTAAAGATGCTTCCATTTTGTGTGCAAGTTTAGTGAGCCACGACTTTAAAATCTTCGGTATTTGGAGCCTAGAAACGATCGGAATATTAGATGCTCATCAGAATTCAACTAACGCTGCTGAGGAAGAAATTGCCCACGAACAATTTTTAAACTCTCTTTCCAGAAAGGAAGATGGTCGTTATTGTGTCGGATTACCTTGGTTAGTATATAACGAAGAATTGCCCTCAAATCGTCATGTAGCAGAAAAAGATTGTTGAGTGTGTAAGGTTTTAGTTTAAACTAACAAAGTTTTATTTTAATTTGCCTTTTTCTATCTGTTCTTATTTCAACTTCCCGTTAGAATAAGCGCGCGTTCAAGCTTTATGCTAATTTGAAGTGAAGCCAAGTTTATATTTAAACGGTAGGTAGGAACCTCTCAGTGTGAGAGAGCTTTTAGTCTCAGACCACTACTACTCTGTTCGACGTTCGTCTGACCAGCTAGTATTTAAATTCTAAGCCGTAGCGCTCTTACGCTATTACTTATTGAAGTAAATCTAAGTGCGTTAGTATTAGTTAAATCTTGCTACGCACCTTTTAGCATAGAGACCAACCTCGCGTTCATAGCTCTGTGAGCAACGGTTTACTTAGTTTCTATTTAAATTTAGTTTAAATTATTTGATTGTTCAGTTTAGACCCAAGTGCGATCGTTATTTTCTGTATTCCTCCCGAGTTGGGAAGTGGCTGTATATAATTGTGGTTTAATAAAAGAGGATTTTAAATCCTTCTGAAGTGCAGTTCTTCCACCACTTAACCACAATTTTCTACCACAGAACATAGCTGCATTCAGCTACCTGTTCAACATCAGGACTTAAAGTTTTCACGAATATATTTGCCAAGAATATGCACCGAACACTCAGTCCTGACAAATGTTACCCGAAAATTCAAGTCGTTACATAAATATGAAGAATATGATAGAATTTTTAATGAATGGATGGAGAAGAGTGTAATTGAAATAGTATCAGACGATGAACTGAATTCTAAGCGAGGGGCACTATTTACCGCATCACCCAGTATTTAAACCAGACAGTGTCTCCACTGAGATAAAACCTGTTATTAACGCATCATGTAAAGTTAATAGATCGCCCATCCTTAATGATTAATTAGTAAAAGGACAAAATTTAATAGAAGAAATCCCTTCAATTTTGTTAAGATTTAGAGAAAAATGCGTTGACGTAAGCTTTGATATCCAGCGTGCATTTTTACAGATTGGATTACGGAAAGAATATAGGGACTTTCTAAGATTTTGATGATGGAAGAATGATAATCTACTGAAGGTTTTCCGCCATACAAGAGTAGTTTTTAGAGTAAAGTCCAGTCCTTTTCTATTAGGGGTGGCTATTTCAGTTCATTTGGCACTAGTACCAAAGAAACAAAGTTCTATTGCTCAGAAATTAATTTTATAATGATAATTGTGTGACTTCTGTTGATAACGAGAAGGAGCTTGTGAATTTTGTGAAATATTCTACTGAAATATTAGCTGAAGCAAAAAGGGACTTACGTATGTAGGCCTATGGCCCAGTAGAAAAAGATGTGGAACTAACCCAAAGTGCTTTGTGCACTGAGTCTGCAATGAAGAACTCTGTACCAGTTTTAGGGATTATGTGGAACAGAAAAGAAGATAACCTTTATATTGAAATTAAGACTATATTGGTTTTGGACAATTTGTCTAAAAAAGAGAGGTTTTGTAATAAACGCAGACAATGTTTGATCCTTTGGATTTCTTAACACCTGTTTTATTGCCTGCAAAGTGACTGCTACAGGAAATTTGGACGATAAAAGCAGACTGGGATATTCCATTACCAGATAATACCAAAAGTAAATTTTCGAGGTTGTATAATAAATTACAAATTTTGAATTAGTTGAGAATACCGCAACCTATAGGTTTTGGAGATAGAAATTCCTGAATACTTCATGTATTTTGTGATGCTAGCCAGCATGCTTCTGCCACAGTAATTAAATGTGAAATTAAAGAAGAAACATTAGTCAGTTTTATAGTGGCTAAGTCAACAGTTGCATCCTTAAAAGAATTTACTATTCCTTTTATTCTGTATGTCTTTTGGGCGTGCGTCTTTCCAAATATGTGACAGAAGCTCTTGCATTAGATGACATCCCAAAATACTTTTGGACCGATTCCACCACGGCCATATCTTGGATTCAAAGAAATGACTCGTGGGGGACTTTTGTGGAAATTTGCACTTTCACTACAGTAAATCAGCGGTCATATGAACCGGGTCGTTGTAACCTAGCTGATTTACCGTCTCGTGGTTGTTCCCCTCTTCAGTTTTCCGAATTAAAGTGGTGGAGAGGGCCTGTTTGGCTCAAAGGCCCTAGAGATAGCTGGCCAAAATCAGAGGTTAAACCAAATGAAACTTTAGTTTTTTCAGAGAGCAGGAGAGGCATAAATTTAAATATAAATCTTAGTATAACTACAAAAGCTGATATAGTTAAATGGTGCGAGAAGTTCTTTAAATTTTTGAAAATGTGAAGCGTTTTAGGTTGGATAAAGAGATTTATCAAAAATTGTCAAAAAAATTATTAATAATTTTAATACAGCCTTTCACGTTCTTCCGAGATACAGGAATCTAAAATTATACTTATTTCACTTGTTCAGGGGGAGAATTTTTCCAGAGACTCCATCAATGGTCTTTTTGACTTTACGAGATCAGAATGGCTTAAGAAGAGTAAAAACGAAAATCACCGAATGAGATGATTCTTATGCATTCCGGTACCCGATTTTATTACCTTCTAACCATTATATTGTTGACTGTTTAATTATAGATTACCATTTAAAGCATTCTCATGACGGCGTACAAGCATTAACTGTTATAATTAGAGAAGAATTCTGGATCATTGGTGCAAGACGCCGAATTAGATCGGTGGTGAAACAGTGCGTCCGTTGTAAACGATTTTCAGCTAAATCTCCAGCTACTGCACCCATTCAATTACCATTAGACAGAGTTAGAGGTGCTTTCGCATTTAAAGTTACCGGCATAGATTTATGTTGCCCTCTGATTCTCAAAAATAAAAACAAAGCCTGGGTAGTACTGTTTACATGTGCTGTGTATCGATGTGTACATTTGGAGCTAGTGATATCCGTAAATACCGACTGCTTCATTCAAGCGTTTCGTCGGTTCATAGCCAGAAGAGGTCGGCCATCTATAGTTTACTCAGACAACGGAACAAATTTCGTTGGTACATCTGCATTGCTGAAAAATGTCGATTGCGTGAAGGTAATTGCTCAGGAAACTTTGCATCTCATCACTTAAAAGTTCATTCCACCCACTGTTGCTTGGTGGGGCGGATGGTGGGAACGTCTAATCCGCAACAACCAAGAATTTGCTGAGAGTTTTAGGGCAAGCTGCAGTCAATTACGAAGAGTTACTCACCATCATATGTGATGTGGAAGCCGTAATAAACTGTCGACCACTTACTTATGTCAAATGACTCTGAGGATCTTCTACTATTAACGTCTTCTATGTTCTTACAGGACATTAAGGTTTCAGGTACAGCAGATTTGAATACCTTAGACCGAAATAAACTCTTGGCTCGCCAGCGTTTCTACCAGGAGCTTCGAGAACAATTTCGAAGCCGTTTCCGCAATGAGTGTCTTCGACAGTTAGTACAAAAGCATTCACAAAAGGACTGTGAATTAAAAATTGGAGACATCGTGCTAATAGCTTGTGAGAACCTTAAACGAGTGAACTGGCCAATCGCTCGTGTCCAAGAACTTTGTACAAGCAGAGATAGACGTGTAAAGGTGAAAACTAGAAATGGCATACTGATTCGCCTTGTACGTAAACTGTACCCTCTAGAAGTGTATTCCTGTGCTAAGGATACCATTATTTGATTTTTGATTTTGCTTCTGAAAATCAAAAAGGTGGGCGTGTTGTGAAACTGATTAGTATCTTACAAACATTAAAAATAAATCTGCTCTTCATTTGATGTACGAGGTACAGATGGCGTTGGCTGTCATCGAAGTAAGGAAAAAAAGGGGTTTTCCCGCACAGGCCCTCGTGACGTGAACAGATTGAGATGTTTTAAAACTTTAGGGGACAGTAAAATGTCTCGGAAATTGTTATAAAGTATATATTTTAGTATAATTGTATTATGTTGTAGTGTAGATATAATATAATAAGAGGAGAATCAACTTCTTCGAGTTTTTATTTCCCATTCATCAGCATTGATTTCGATTCATCATCACATTACCCAGGTAAGTAAGTGTTGTCTTTTGTTTTCTGGATTGCTCTGTATCTTGGATGAGTGAAAGAAATGTTTTTAGTTTAATGACGAGGCTAAGTTTTAGTAATAATACTGTTCGATATATTTGATTTTCATTCTATGTTTTAAATCATTTAATATATTTTAATTAAAGAAATAAATATATGAAATCATGATTTTTCTTCCTTGTACGGTCTATTAAATCATGCACACTTTTTTGATATATTTCATTTAAACTTATTTTCGGGAATTTCATTAGAAATATATTTCTCGATCTATTAATTGAGTTCTCATTTCGCGGCAAGCCAAAAATACCTAAAAACTCAAAATATCTTCAATAAAAATTGTATAATACAGAAAAGCTAAAACAACAAATACAGTTAAAAATAATTTTTACAATTAAAATTAGAGTTCCTATGCAAAGACAAGCAATTTAAGCACCGACAGAAAGACAAATTTTTCGGTGCACAAATATGAAAGTTTAGTTTTGCTCCAACTCGGCAAAAAGACATTGAAGTTGGTGCACAACAACAAAGGGATTTAATTCACTATTCTACTAAGAGTTTCAAATGTAAACAAATGGCAGCCACGTTAGGCTTAGTACCACTTAAACAACTTTTCTGCAACTATTGCAGGCAGATTAACTAAAGACATAAAACTCTTAACCGGAATATTAAAAACACATAATTAAATCACTTTTAGAGTCAAAAGGCATAATTTACCAACATATAAGAATAAAAAACTGAGCTCAGTGAACCGAGCAGCAGAGGGGATATACATATATATATATGTATGTATGTGTGTGCGTGCACCTTTTCTTTGTTACAATCCGCCGCAGCGACGTATATACGTATGTATAGTTTTTAATTGGTAGTACTTTGTTTGCACTTATTAACGTTATGTGACTTCAAAAACGCAGACCTGTCGGGAAAAGAGGCAAATGCAATGAGACTTTTGATTAGTTTAAGTGGGGAAAGAATTTTGAGTTCCATAAATCCTGTTTAAAGTCTCAGTGGATTTGTTGGAACGAAACATGACCGCTTGGTCTAGTTAATGAACTAGGTTTGAAGCTTCAAAATTCCTTTTCGTTTAAAGCTTTCAACAAAGGAGATTAATCATTTCTACTTGATTGTAAATTTTTCTACTTGATTTTCCGATTATTCTGTTGTTCGTAAAAAGTTTTTTTTTAGTTTATAATTTGTAATTTGCTTAAGTATTCCCTTTACAAATGTTTCGGAAAAAATGTAGGCTTCTTCAAATAATTTCACAACTTTTTCTAGGTTTAAAATTTCTTTACTATTTATATTCAATTTAAAAAAATCAGCAGCTTCAAGCGCTAATTTTGACTAGATTATTTTTTCGTTTTTTAAAAAATACTTTATTAGTACTTATTTTTGTATATATAGATACGTTGGAGCTGGGATTGGAACCAAAAAAAGAGGGGCACAACTATGTGTTATAACAGACCATATACAAAATTTCAACGTTCTGAGTCTACTCGTTTTTGAGTTATGCGAGATGCATACGTACGTACGTTTAAATACACAGTCCAGTCACATTAATGTGACCACCACGTACTTTCCATGTCAGAGTTAAATAACCAATCACAGAAGGCAGGTGGCAGCACAGTGCAGTTGAGCGTATATAAAGGGTGTGTGAGGGCTTCGGAAAACATTTCAATCGTTGGCGTAATGCAGAAACGAAGCGATTTATCCGACTTCCAAAAGGGCATGATCATTGGCTTTCGGGCCAAGGGTGGAAGCATTTCCGAAACGGCTGAGTTTGTGAACTGTTCGCGTGCCGCCGTGGTAAAAGTGTACCGTGCATGGCAAAATGGGACTGTCCAAAATCAGCGACGTGGCAAATGTGGTGCACCACGGGCCATAGATGACAGAGGCGAACGACGGTTGCGGAGATGCGTTCGGGCAGATAGACGGGCTACCGTTGAGCAACTGACCACCAAAATGAACCAAGGGGCTACCAAAAGTGTCTCCCAAAGTACTATTCAGCGAACATTGCTGCGTCTGGGCCTCCGAAGCAGACGCCTGGTTCGTGCACCTATGCTGACTGCTGTTCATCGACGGCGAAGGCTAGAATTTGCACGCCAGTACAGCAGCTGGACGTCCACTGAGTGGCGACAGGTTGCGTTTTCGGATGAATCGCGTTTTATGCTCCATCGGACAGATGGACGTTGGCGTATAAGGCGTGAAACCTCTGAAAGGAACCACCCTGCAACCATTGCCGGAACGGTCCAAGCTGGAGGCGGGAGCATTATGGTCTGGGGAATGTTTTCCTGGCATTCTCTAGGTTCACTGATCATTGTGGAAGGCACAATGGATCAATACAAGTACGCATCTGTCCTTGCGGACCATGTTCACCCCTACATGCGCATTGTTTTTCCTCGGGATGATCGCATCTTCCAGCAGGACAACGCGAGGTGCCATACAGCTGCCAGTGTACGTGCGTGGTTCGAAGAGCACCAGGATGAGTTTACCGTCCTCCCCTGGCCAGCAAACTCACCTGACTTAAACCCAATCGAGCATCTGTGGGACCATCTCGATCGAGTTGTTCGCGCCATGGATCCTCAACCGCGTAATCTAGCGCAGCTGGCCACGGCATTAGAGTCGGCATGGCTCAACATCCCAGAGAACACCTTCAGGGACCTATGTGACTCTCTTCCTGCACGTCTCGCAGCAGTCCGCTCTGCGAAAGGTGGTTATTCTGGCTTTTCACAGATGGTCACATTAATGTGACTGGACTGTGTACATTTTACGATCGTTTTGGAAAAAAGAGTGTTTGATTATGCCCGTACGTAGAGATGTCACGCAAAACATCGTTCAAATGGATTCGAGAACAGTCTAAATGTTTATTTTCGTTAAACTACACTGGTGTGCAAAACTTAAGGACGAAGTAGAAAAATTAGCATATCAGCTGAACGAAGAGGCAGAGCGGACAGAAAGACCAATCAGGAGATTAAGTAAGGTGATGTACGGTAGCACATGCGTAGATATGCAGGTAGACGTAATGGGGGAGTGTCTGAGTAGTATAAAGCATGTTGTCGGTGTAAGATCAGTATTTCTGGCAAAGAGATTGCACGCCGTATAGCAGTTAAAATCACTCCGAGTTGCTGCCTCAGCGAGAAATGGCGAATAATTAGTCTGTTAGACGACATCTGGATGCTTTTACCTGAGGTCAAATCATTGGGAAGTTGGAGGAAGGGCGCAGTGTGACAAGTGTGGCTGCAGAGTTCGGAATTGCTCGCAGCATCGTTTCATGACTTTGGAGACAATTTCAAACTACAGGAACAGCTATCCGGGGGTTTAGTAGTGGTCGTCCACGAGGAACCACACCCGCAGATGACCGGTATATTGCCTTACAGGCCAGAAGAAACAGGCAGCAGACAGCGGGAGAAATCGCTAGACACACGACACAGGCGACTGGACGACCGATATCGCGTTTTACCGTGGCCAGAAGACTGCACGGTGGTGGTCTGTTTGCACGACGCCCTGTACGGTGTGTACCTCTAACGCCTGCCCATCGGAGAAGGCGTTCTCTGTGGTGCCGGGAACACCGGAATTGGAGAGACAATGAATGGGGACGAGTACTCTTTACAGATGAGAGCAGATTTAGTCTGAGTTGCGATTCTAGACACATACACATCTGGACAGAGCGGGGAACACGCAATAACCCCTTCAACATCATCAAAAGGGACTGTTTTGGAGGTCGCGGAGTTCTCGTTCGAGCAGACATAATGCTTGGTAGCCGGACCGACCTTCATATCTCCCAAGGAGGTTCGTCACCTGGGACTGCTATTGTAACGAGGTTCTTCTTCCTTACATGCGTCTTTTCACAAGGGCTATGGGTCCTCAGTTCCTCTTCATGGACGACAACGCTCCACCTCATCGCACAGTTACTGTCGAAGAGCTGTTGGAGAGTGAAGATATTGAACACATGGATTGGTCGGCAAGGTCTCTGGATCTAAATCCCGTCAAGCATGTACGGAACTTACTAGGGAGACCCGTGGCAGCACGTAACTTATCGCCAGTAACGATTCCGAAACTGCGATTGGTGCTACAAGAGGAACGAGCAGCAGTGTCTCAACAGCTCATTAACAACCACATATCCAGCATGCACAAATGATGTGAAACCTGCCTAGCAGTCAGGGGAGATCATATCCCCTATTAAAGACCGGATGTTTCTTGCTGAACACCCATCACAGGGATGTTTCGGCCTTCAGTCGCATTGCGCTCCATGCTACTTTTTCAATAAAGCTTCTTTTTATCCCTCTGATTTCTCTTTTAGTAAGTGTTGCTTACATTACTCATGTCCTTACGTATTGGGGATCTTACTCATGTCCTTACGTATTGGGGTATTAAATGTGTTGATTTGGAAAGCTTTTGTACAAAGTTATATTGAAAAAACCGTCTCGTCCTTAATTTTTGCACACCAGTGTATGATACCTGAAAGTTTTCGCGATTAAGGCACAGCTTGTGCTACATGGAAATTTAAATTATTTTAATTTAATTTAATTTAAATAATGTTAAATTCAAATGTGGGTAACATAGTCTTCGACTACAAAGCAAAATAAATTACTTAAGCTGGCTCAAGATAGATAAAATACTCCGTATTTTTAAACTTCCGTTAACAAGATGCTAAAACCGGATTGCAAGTTAGGCAGAGCTGGGGATAGTAAGTAATAGCAAGACAGTAAGATGCGGCTTAAGTTTTTTTTTTCCAGTACTTCTGTAACATTTCTGTAAGTTTTTGTAAAACCATCTAACATTCCGACACAATTATATTCTCTGTAACATTTGTATTAAATTCTACAATTTCTCATTTTGCAACTTTCATCTGTGATTTTTATAACTTGCTTAATTGCTAATTGCTGCTTGTTTAATTGCTAATGTTTTCTATAATATTTGTATTATGTACCGTTGCAACATTTTGTACTCATAAAAAATTATTTTTAATACTTCTATAACATTTCTGCAACATCTCTGCAACATTCCTTTACGTTTCTATCATATTTATGTTACATCCTGTCACAAAATTTTGTACTTAACAGAAAATTCTCTGTTACACGCAATGTTCTTTGTAACTCCGTAACATCTATATCATATATTACATCAAAACTTTGTACCCGTAAAATTTTTTTCGGTAAAATTTCTCATTGAATCAGCTGTAAAAGCTGAAAGTCTTTTAGACGGTACAGGAGCTTATTTGATGGAGTCGAATCGAGTAAAACGCAGCTTCCAGAATCTCTAATCTAAACATTCTAATCGTCAGCTTAAATGCACAAATAACTAATTTGCCTTTTGGAGAGGACTACGGAAAGAAGACGTTATAGTGAAGGTTTAAATCATAATAATTGATTAATTAACATAAAATACCTTATAAATTTGCTGCTCTAATGTTGACACTCTGGGAACAACCGCGCGTATGTATCGTTGTTCTTATGTATCGTTATCTCTTTCCTTTCCATTAACTTCTCAGAGGATTTCCTACTGAACAAATTCCACGATTTCCATGCCAAATTCCTATGACTTAAAGTCACTATGTGCTTAGGAAACTTCCTGTCATCTAAAAGCTTTCAAATTTCTTTCAAACTTGGGCCCAGCAGTTTGGCTTTGATAAACACCATATCATAATGGCAGCTTTTGCTTTTATCTTGATTAAGAATTTTCTGATTTAATGATTAAGAATCTGTAAGTACAGAAAACATTTTGGACTTAGATTTTCCTTTAAAAGTTGCATTCTATGATATTTTTTAAACGTCAAACTTAAATAAATTCGAAATTCATTCATCGGATAGCAAAATTTATTCGATTGACCTCTCTAATAAACAGAAACTTCTTCTTTTGAAAAGAAAAACCACTGTAAAAGGAGAGGTGGAATTCTTTTTGAGCTGCACAACAGTTCAATATGGAGAGCTAAACAGGTTTTAATGCATATAAATATTTCGGGATTTATAGATATTTACATGCGTTTTAAAAATACTTTTCTGTAACATGTGACACATTTCAGCGTTTGTAAAACTTTTTATTAGTAAAACTTATACTGTAGACGAAGAAAAACTTTAATTAATTGTTATCAGACAACCAACTAAAACGATGTTTATAGTATTCATGGCTTTGAAAAAAAAATTAGAATCCAGTAATATGAACTGTTAAGTTTATAGAAATCAAAACAGCAAATTCTTTGCATCTTATAGGATTTGGTTTTTAGCCGAGGCTTTTATATTGCTAACACAAAACGTACTTTATATTAAACATATATTTTAAGCAATTAAACCTCAGTTTGCACTAAAATTTTATAATGTTACTTATGATAAGTGAACTCCGCTTTCATACTAAAAAAGTGAGAAGTGTGACTAAAAATTTGTCTTTGTTTTTACTAAACGTTTTTATCTACATCAGATGGTCACAGCGATTTAAATGAGCACTAAAGTCAGAAAAGTGATTATTTTATTGTGCTATAGTCATTAGATTTTCTTTTGAAGCAGAAAACGTGAAAAATGAGCAATGCCTTCGCCGGGGCTCGAACTCCTGACCTCTCTCGATTATGCTTCCAATTACACCACGAAGGCATGCGGAAAGGAGGGGGAAAATAATTTATATACTCCTTCCCCCCTTTTTTTAAGGGGTGACTAGGGCATTAAGAGATTTAAGTCACCAAATTCTGATGTTGCGAATTACCGTCCACTAACTTTTAATTTAATTAACTTATTAATTTAATTAACCACTAACTTAATTCCGCGCCATGGTAGAAATATTATTTTGAAGCAGGAGTACATGAAAGATGAGTAATGGCGTCACCGGAACTCGAACCTGGACCTCTCAAATACGCATCGAGTGTGCTTACCGTTACACCACGAAGGCATGCTGGAAGAGAAAATACCTTATAGTGTTTTTTGCCGTGTAAAAGTAAATTTCTGTTTTTCTTCCTATCACCATTATTTTATGAGACTAAAAGTGAAATCGTGCGGCGTTTATGTGAAATCTGTCTTGCACAAAATTTTAAGGGACAAAAGAAGTGATAGTAAGGAAAATGGCCTCTGTAAGATTTCATTTTTAATCATGTAGTATCAAAAATATTATCATAATTTAAAAACTTATTTGTTACTTTCTAGCTTATTTTACTAGGGCCATATATAAATTGGGAATAATATCATTGCATTCTTTTGGCTAGTATTTAGCTTTGCCATTTTGAACATTCATTTGTATCCTCTCTCTTTTTCATATCTTGGAGATAAATCTTAAACTACTAGGCTTGTCGTAACTGCTTAGCCTTTCAGGTGTTAAACTGAAATATACACCTAGGTCAGATCGCAATTTGTTTTTAATCTTTTAATTTTTTAAATATTTTTTATTTACTTTTTGGAATTTGAACAGTAAACCCTTAGAGGTATTAGACTATAATCTTACCTAAAAATGGAAATAACTTCATATATATATATTGTTTCAAAAGAATATAGTAAAGTTAAATTAAATTTAAATAATTCTCTTGCGCCATTGCTGCAAGGAATGAAATTTGAATTTAACAAAATTTCTATTCGTAAAAAGCAAATTAAAGTAAAAAATTAATTATAGAAATAGGTTTAAAAGAAATTATAAATAATTTATATTGCTGCGAACTAATCTACAATATCATTAAAATTCTGAGAACATAAATAAATCAAGTGAAAGTAGCAAAATCTATTAAGAAATATAAAATTGTAATAAATTTTTTAAATCCTAAAAATAAAAAATATGCATAAGTGAATAATTGTTGAGCTGGCAGAAGACAGACTTATCAAGGGGAAGTTGCCCTCAAACTTAACTCTTCAATTATTCAATTCGTGTTTCGTCATTTATGTAGGCAAGTGTAAAATTCAAAACCAAAAGTAAAACCAAATGATGTGATTTACCAAAAGTAATTCAAACGAGTGGAATTTTTAGAAAAGAACAAATTAAAGTTAATATAAAACAATTTTTTATAAAACCAATTTTTTAGAAAACCAGTTTAATTTAGAAACTCTTGTCCACAAAAAACTTCCCCGATATATTCGTGTCGAATAAAGAGAAAAGAGAAAAAAAAGAGATTAAAAAAAAGAAAGTCTTTTCTATCTTTATATCTAAACTTCATACATTTTTCCCTCTGATGCGATATGGAATCCACATGAAAAATTTCGGTAGAAAAATAAACTAATTCTCTCTCATTATATCAGCAACAACGGCTCGCAATTTCTAATGATTTTCGTCTTTCTAATCAAATGGTCGTAAAAGCTCAAGTTCCATCCAATATTTCGCTTATATTTAATTTTAGTAGATTAAATGTGGAAAACAATTGATCATACTTAATCAGAAATCAATAACGCAAACAAACAAACAAACCCACAAACAGATATTCTTCATTAGATGTACAGATTTAAGGCTTACAAATTTTTGATTAACAAACTCTACAATTTGAAAGCGAGCAGTATCAACGCTTTTCGAAATAAAACATATAAAGGAGATTTTCATCTCCAACTTGCGAGACTTTTGCAACTCGGAAAAATGAAGGCGAAAATTACCGTTTTTCCAAGTTTTTAATTAATATCTCTGATTTTAGCTACTTTTTTTAAAGTGGTCTTCTATCTTTTCCAAGACCCAAAAAAGAATTGTAGAAAGTTTGATGACGATAACTATAGTAGTGACTGAGTTATTAACGAACAAACACACAGACTTTCTTCTTTATTATATTAGTTATACTTCGTAAGCCTCATGTGAGACTTTGCGGTGCACAAAGAGAAATTTTTTAATAAATTTAAAAAAAATCTAGACTATATATAAATCTGCACACAGATCTGTAAAGAACTTTTTTTTTTTTCATTTTGAGTTAAGTTGTCTAATAAAACAAACAATGCCATGTGCTTCAAGTCGTAAAAAGATGCTAACGCCTCTCAAAGTGGAACACTTCTTTTAAGCTCGCGTATAAAAATAGAAATCTCACTGCTTCCAGCTTACTGTAAAATGCTTAACAATAAAGTCTCTATCGTAAGAAAAGGTGATCTGTAACTTCTCTTACAAAGACCTGTTTTTTTTTTCGCTTGCAGGAAATTTAAGAAAAGTAATAAAAATCCCAACTTATTCGAGTAAACAAAATGTGAAAGTAGTGCAAAAAATATGACATCTTAAGAAAGAGTAATCGTGCGAAACAAAATGACCTGTAGTATTACAAAGCTGGGCATTATTTTCTTTTTTAATACAACCGTAAGGGTTGATAACCCTAACCGTATCTCAGGTGTCAGTCACGTTATTCTCTGTATCGTAATTGTTCTCCTTGTCGTTATTTTGAATCCAGCGTAATTTGATTCAACTTATATTTTTTTCGCCTTTAGAAGGCGTATAAAATCGTGAATGAAAAGTGATATTCTGAATACCAGTTTGCAGTGCCCTACCGGGGAAGTGCAAAAGGTACTTCTAGGTCAAAAGGAGATTTGAGTTTCTATTGTTTCCCACAAGCTAGGCCTCTTCTCTTGCAGAAGAAGCCTCATGTATGAAACGTGCGAATATTTTCCGCTTTCCGCAAATAGAGCTGATAACTAGATTCAACGGCAAGTTCTTTTATTTAGGAAGCTGTTGAAGTTTTCAGATAAAATAAATGAAGGATTCTTGAAAATATATTGCAGAACAAAAATAGTTTCTGCTCACAGCTTTCAGGAGGCCAGTTGTGTAATTAATTTACTTTGATGCACTAAGGGAAGTTTCTGAAGTTTATAAAACAAAAAAAATATGATGTAATTTCAAACCAGAAAAATTTCGAATTGATTAAACTCAAAGAAATTTTTCAAGAAAAATACCGAGAAGTTTTTTTAAAAGAAAAAGAATTATTTAAATAATAACAATAGAGATAATAAAAATTATCTTCAAAAATCTTTAAAAAATTTAATAAAAAAGAATTATTTAAATAATAGTATTAATAAAAACAGCAATAGAAATGGTTTTTATTTGATTGTTTTAACTTGGCCATTACGCATGCTAAAAATATTGATAAGTTTTCTTGAATGAACTCACAATGGAACTAAAATTTAAAAAAGAACAGTGATGGCATGATTCATGTTTCTTTCATGTTCTTGCATGATTTATGTTTCATCAAGTTTCCTAATTTGGCCTTTGTGCGAAGTTTATCGTTCTGTTTCATCAATAATTTATTTTTAAAATAACGTACGAAATGATGATCTCCAATTCTTCATACTTCGACCTCATGGGATACCTTTATGATATGAAACTGGAAAATTGTTTTTAAAAATCGTTTAACTAATTTTGTTTTAAAAATAATAAAACCGTAGCCTATTACTTATCTTTTATTAATATACTATATTCGTGCAAAATTGCAAGACTGGAGCAAGCATTGAAGCTTAATTTAAGTATAGAAATATATAAGCAGATACAAACAGATTAAAGAATGTCACAAAGCGTGTCAAGTCAAGAAAAATAGTTTTCAAATGCATCGACTTCTGTTTAAATGGGTGATGGAGGAACAAAACAAAAGTTTAAGTAAGTGTTTTTTTGTCTCTGGTATGAATTTACCCTTACCTCTCTTATTCAAAAAAATAATTTCCACTTTCTTTTCTGTTCAAATCATATGTATTTTGGGAGCCTAGTTAAGTAAACTGTAACACCCCCTCCCCTCAGGAAATCAACATAATTTAGATATTTTGATACATAGGGCTTCATCCGTTAATGAAAATAAAAATTAATTTATACATCTGAAAAACTACCCAAATTTTTCATGTCAAGCACTTTAGTCTAACTTATCGTGTTTATTTCAAGCGGTTAGAGTCACGGTATCTAACGAAGATCCCTACTCTATTTTCCAGTAACAATTAAAATTATGCTTTGTCTGAAAATATTAGCAGTTAAATTTGACTGTCGTGATATATCACTCATTCTTATTTTCGACATCGTCTAATATATCAATTCACCTTAAAAAAAGATGCCTAATTTATATAGCAGCAGCTATTTCAGTTACAAATACAAAATATTTACTTTATCCTCATTTTATATTTGATGTTTAGTATGTTTTTCTTCTGTATATGGCTTTTATATGCTTAGATTTTATTTCCTTGTTGATATATACATCTGTTGTTTTATATAGCAAGAGCATTTTATTTTTCTATATATATATATATATATGTGTCTGTGGCTCGTGAAAGAAATTATTAAATACACTAACGAATTAAAAATTCTGAATGCTATTAAAATCCATTGTTAGCTATTTTCTATGTTAAAATATTGTTACGTGCGTACGGGTTCGTTATATATTGAATGCACAAGTCGTTAAAAAGTTAACAAAAATTTATTTTTTCCACAAGAAAGGAATTAAAATGCTGAAATATTTCTTCACAGATCTTCGCACAATATCACAATATCTCAAACGTTTAGCAAAAACTCAGTTCAAAACAGATAAAATAGTTCTATCTCACAGCGAAATCGCTACAATCAATACAGCATTAAGTAAACAAACAGCAGCTCGCTTTTTACAGCTACAAGTATAACAGCAACAACAACAACTAACTAACTAACTAACTGAGATGAGGTGTTTCACCTCAGCTTTTATAAGCTTTTTAATTATCAGTAGAACAATCACGATTTTTCTAGATTTTTCTGGATGGCAACAGTAATTACGAGATATTTATTTATTAAGCATTAAATGCACGCGCTCTTTTATTTTTATTACTATTTTTTTTTTTCGGCGTAGCTTTCTCTTCAAAAATCGTCTGCGTTGCTAAGGCAACATGAAGCAAATCTAATTACAATTCTAAATAAATAGCCAAATAAATGTGAAATTCGTATCAATATGTTGACAAGTCTCAAAAAGCTTATGACATCAAAAAATGTGTTAGCCGAAAGGGGCAATTATCCCAGAAGGGCTATTAATTTCGTTTTGGGATTTTGCTTCGTCCACTATAAAACGGCGTTTCACTTTTCCTATTGCTGCCACCAAATATTATAGCCCTCAATTATATTTAAAGAAATTAAATAATGAAGAATCTGCATGAATGTATGTATGTTTCTCGCATTGCGAAAAAACAAATGTATCTAGAGACATCAAATTTTGAATAATGTAGTTCTCCACTCGAATGAGCATCTGGAAGCCCAAACTTGGAATTTAGAATTTATTTTATTACTTATTTCATATTTTGAAAAGCTTTGACGAATTTTTTTATTAACAAAATTAACTATTTCAAAAAGAACAATGGCAACACTGTGAATTTTTTTTCTAAATCATTTTGCGATATTGCTATTGAATTAAATTTTATGGTTTAAGTGCGAAGAACATGATAAATAAAGGTAACACAATCAACGTTAAAAAAACGCCCCTTTGGACTTATTCAAGCTTTCAGATTTTATTATTATATAATATATTAGATGTTTTTAATTAATTAAATATTTTTTAAGTAAAAACGAATACAATCAGCATAAAAATTTTAAGAATTGAAAATAGTAAAGTTTTGAACACCTCGAAAAAGTGTTACTGTTTTCAGTTAACTATAAAATTCTCTTTGTTACAAATAAAGATCAGAAACACAAGAGCACATTATTGCCAACTGACAATATATTATTTTACTTAAATCACATAAAGTGCATTACTTTAGAATTAGAAAAGGAGTTATATAAAAAGTTTTTCATCAATTGTTCCTTATAACATTTTACAAATAAATGTTCTTTTATACTCTAAGTGGGATAAATAAAGTACGTCTCTAATACCTTGTAATGTATCAGTTGCAAAATGTCTAATTCAATTTCTACGAACTTTCACTTGTAATCAAAATAAATGCGAATGAAATTTTATACAATCGTACAAATTGTAGTCCTGTATATTTTATGTTAAAAAATTAAATAAATAAAAGAAAACAGAACTTTTAAACTTGAGTTTTTTTTAAAATGTGCGTTAATTTTACCCATCAGTTTGGTTTAATGAGTCGAAGACAATAAATATTACTTTTGAAAAGAAATAAAATATTTGCATAATTTCTTGAAAACCATAAACCTTATCTTTATTGTAAAGAATTATTTATATAATTTTAAACATTATATGGTTTTTTATATTTCCTAAATTTAAGAAACCTTTTAGTAATAAATTCATTTTTCCAATTTGTTAAATAGAGTATCTTTCTTTAAATAGAGACTTAAAATGGTAAGTTAAATTTTTAATCTCTCGCTTTTCTTCAAATGTTTCAATTTCTTTTTCTTGTTTATTAGGATATTATGATGCTAAATGAGATAATAAACTATAGGCACATCTTCAATAAATATTAAACTAACATAAAACAAGTAATATAAAAAAAAATTTAGAGTCAATTCGTACTTAGGTCAACACAGAAAAAGTACGAAAATTTTTTTTAAATACAAATTTCTTTTTTTAATTTAAAAAATTTTTAATATGTGAAAAAAACTATATTGACATCAAGTGTCATCCACTACAAGTTTAAAAAATGTGTTTGAACTTATGTGGATGAACAAAAAGTATTTTATTTACGACTAGCCGCTGCGCGGCCAGCCTTCGTCTGGCTTTTAAGTGTACCGGGAAAATGCCTAAAGACAACACCAAACATTTAATTTGAAAACAGCACAGAATTTTATTCTGCAGAACAATTTTATCGTAAAAGAAACAAACAACAACGGGAAAAAAATTCAGTTAAAAATGCATTACATATAAAAACAATCTTTCAATTTCTTAAACTGTTCAATAGAGTGAAATCTCGCTTTGCTATAGCCCATTATGTCTTAAAATGACGCAATTTCGTCAGAAAACGTAAAATTTAAAAAAATAACATTTGATAAGAAAATTTTTAAAAAAATATAAAAAATATTTCAGATTTTAAATTACGTCCAAAGGCGCGTTTTTTTAACGTTTCGTGTGCTACCTTTTTTTATTAAATATCATGTACTACGTACTCAAACCATACAATTCAGTTCAAAATCAATATCGCAAAATCATTTTAAAATGAATATATCTTTAGAATTTCCGTAAGTCTCGTGCGCTGGAGATAAAAATGTTTTTTTTTCCGTACAGTGTTGCCATTGCTCGCTTTGAAATCATTTAGTTTGTTAATCAGAAATTCGTTGAAATGTTACAAAACATAAAATCGATAATAAAG
>KK118848.1:97853-116144 GCA_000611955.2 Stegodyphus mimosarum
AAAATTCTTTACAAATTCAAAAAACTGTAATTAAAAATTAAAAACTGGACAAACTTAAAACACGAAATACAGTTCAAAAGAGCTAAAATAGCAAAAAAAAAAAACGATTTTTACAACTGAAAGTAGATTTCTGTATAAAAGGAAGCAATTCGGCCAATGTGTAGAAAGTCAATTTTTTCGATGGACAAAATTTTGAAGTTAACTTTTAGTCCCACTGGGCAAAAAAGATACTGAAATTGGTGCACAAACTCACTTAATTCACTATACTAATAAAAATTTCAATTCTAAACAAATAGCCGCCACCTTAGATCTAGTGAAACTTCTACTTTTAAATTGTTGATAGTTCTACAACTATTGCATGCATATTAGCTAAAGGCATAAAAACCTTAACCGAAACATATGAACAACACAATTCAATCCCTTCTAAAGCAAAAAAATGCACAATTTACCAACACATAAGAATAAAAAACTGAGCTCACCAAGCCGGGAAACAGAGTGTGTGTGTGTATACATACATATATATTTATTTATGTTTGGTGGGGCCGATTGCTACCAAAAGATAGTACTCGTCTACACGTTACAGCAGTCCCATATACAAAATTTAAACGTTCTGAGGCTACTCGTTTTTGAGTTACGTATGTATATGACGTCTGTATCTCTGTATGTCTGTACGTATGTAGGTGACGTCTGTACATACGTCACTAAAAAATTTCTTCTGAATCCATTTTACAATTCCTTTTGGAAAAAAGAGTGCTTTATTCTGTTCGTACGTGCAGATAGTATGCAAATAAAACGTTTAAATGGATTCGAGAGCGATCAAGGGATATTTCCGAAAGTTTTCGCGATTACAATACTTCCTTTATTCCGTACAAGGAAATAGTTGTTTTTTGGTTCATTACTTTTCAGAAAACCGAAACAATTTATTTAATTTGATTTAAATTTTGATTTTTAAATATCTGTTTTCTTTCCATGCCGATTAAAACTGTGATACAATATTTTGACACTAATCGTTAACACCCTTTTCAGGAAACTCAGTTAAGATAAATATAATATATTTTTTAATTTTTTATTACTAATTTTAGTTACATTACTCTTTTTCTGAAAATTTAAAATTGCAGTTTCTTTTTAGCCCAAATGGCGTTAGCACAGAAAGGCTATTAATTTCGTTTTGGCATTTTGCGGCGGATCACTTCTCAAATTGTTGCCACCAAATATTATCGCCTTGTGTTGTACTTGAAGAAATTAAATAACGAAGAATTTGCATAAATATATGTATGTTTCTGGCATTGTGATAAAACAACGGTACCTAGAGCCATCATCCAATTTTGAATAACGTAATCTTCCACCGAATATGGGCATCTGGAAGCCCTAATTTGAAATTTGTTTTATTATCTATTTCGTATTTTGTAACACTTTAACGAATTCTTCATTAACAAACTCAACGATTTCAAAGCGAACAATGGCAACACTGGACGAGGAAGAAAAAAATTATTTCAGACTGTGTATCGGAAATTCTAAAGATATGCTCATTTTAAAATTATTTTGCGATATTGCTGGTGAATTGAATTTTATAGTTTAAGTGCAAACATTATATTTAATAAATAAAGGTAGCACACAAAGCGTTAAAAAAAAGTCCCTTTGGGCGTAATGTAAAATCTGAAAGCTTTCAGATTTTTTTCTTTTTATTTCAGATATTATCTTAAATTGTATGAAATAATAAGTTCGAAAATTGATGTCGTCAAATTAGCCGTTTTTATGAAATTTCAGTAGAATGTTTAAATAAAATACTGTTGCACTTGCTTTCTTTGTTTTTGCGTCAGAGGCAATTTATATTAATATATTTACATTTAAAAATTGCACTTAAAAGTAGAAATAAGCTACTCGTTGATTTATAACAGGTGTTTAAAGAGGCCGTATAATAACTAAAAATATTTTCCATTTTATTGTTTTACCACGACAACCTGTTACAAATAATAGGACTAGATCTCACAACCTTCAGCTCAATCCGAAAGGTGTGAATGATTAAGCGATACATAAAAATAACATCTTTTATTATTCATACAAATTTTTTGTTTACTTTATCCGCATACGCCTTTCATTCTAACGGCTTTTCCGGCCCAATTTATTAAAAGACCGCAATTTTTCTATGGAGATATTTGGATGATCGTAAACAAAATGCATAGGAAGAGTCTCTAAGAGTTGTCAGCGCAAACAATCACCATTGTTTTTTCAGGGTCAAATGCGAATTCTTTTCCATTTTCCTAAAATGCTGAAAGATGAAATATTTTCTCTTTTATGTTATATCTGTCATTCATGTAGCGCAATGGTCATCAAACTTCGTCGACTCACGGAACCCTTAGAACTATAAGGTTTTTTCGGGGACTCCCATTCCCGACGTTAGAAAACTAGATCATAAAATAATATTTAAATTTGACGAGTATATTATAGGTACTTTATGTAAAGATAATTAAAGAAAAGCATTCCATTTTTTATTAAAATATTCTAACATAAAATTAGCATAATTTACTCAGTAATAGCCTTAACACATGCTGCAGGTGCCACTTACCCTTGCAATATATTTAATGACGGGGCTCTGCTTGCATTTTTTGTTGAAGTCTAGCTCTATTTATGTTATCTGCAGTTAATTTGTTTGTTTATTTTTTGATACCACATATTTTGAGAAATATTTTTCACTTAAATATATTGTTCCGAAATGACATTAAAATGCTTATAGCTGTATAAGAAATTTCTAGTTTTTGTTTACGAATCTACAACCAAAACTTTAGGAGCCACTCTTGCTTAAATTTGGATTTTAACGTCGAATCTGTTGATATGCTGATAAGCTGTTCCCTTATCATAATACTCGACAGGACTTTTTATCTAGTTTTACTTACGTTTTGCTTCTGAAAAATACTGTTTTACAGTTTTATTTAATTGAAAAGGTGCTCCACTGTATATTTTTAATACTGCCATCTAAATTCATTTTTCATTAGAAAACTGTTTAGTTTCCCAGAGCATTTCACATCATTTTCTGTAATCACGTGTTAAGTTTCCTAAATAACTAAGCTATAACTAAATGTACTACTTTCATATTTTTTTAGTTAACATAACACTAGTCAGCTAGTGTGAGTGCCTTGTAATTTTCTTTTCGAACTTTCATTTTGACTTGGGGACTCCTGGGAACTGTCTTGCGAAATCCCGGAGTTCCGCGGAACACAGTTTGAAGACCACTGATGTAGCGTTGAAACTGACTCGTTATTGGCGTCAAAAGATTTTTCAAAATGAGAATGGCTAGCTTTGTATATAGATTTAGATATAGATAGGCTGGATTAGATATCTATGTTTATTCCTTATTCTTAGTGGTTAGACTGAAATAAATTCTTAAACATAAATAAAATTCTCTTTCTCTTAATAAAACATGTTCTTCTTGAAGCAGGCACTAAGCCATCTGTCTTCTTGAAATCCCGAATTTCTGAATCTAACCATACGTAACCGCTTTGTCAATACCATTTTCAATGTAAGTACCCTGCTCGAAATCCCATTAGGGTATTAATTTTCTTTTCTTCACAGTGCAAAATCAAATTTAAATTCAAATGCAACTTTAGCTAAGTTGTCTACTTTGTCTTGCTCCAATCCTTATATTTATACTTCGGAAAATTTTGTATTCGGTACAAAAAATAAAACGCAAAATGTTGACATTCCCCTGTCACAAAAATTGACTTAGATATTTGGAATTAGAGTCGAACATCATAATTAGGGACCATACACAAATGGAAAAGCAAATGCTTCCATCGTGTATGTAACTAAAAATAAAATATTCTTTAAAAAAACGTTTCTGATGTTAAGAGATTAAGCAACAGCCATTTCTATGCAGATTGTTGAGAAAGTATTGATCAATGTTTTTTTTTTTTCCCCAAATCAAGATCTTTTTCACAAAATCTTATAGAATTCGTATTCTAGAAAACAATGCAGGACGCTGGTAGAAAACATTGATGGATTTTTATTCTAGAAAATACACTTCACCATCATAAAGTAGCCAACTCGAAATATTACTTGCATTAATTAAAAATGAAAAATGTTTGTTTTTTTATGAATTTTTTGTATGATTTCTTACTTCAGATTACGATTCTGAAATAATAAAACTGCATGAGATTGCTAATAATGTGTTTTTAAGCTTTGGAAACTTATAAATTACTTCTGAGAAAATTCTTTCGACATTCTGGTTGTAATAAAATTATAAATTAAAGACATTGGTAAATTACAAAGCAATACTATTGAAAAGCATTTAAGGAGAAAAAATCAACATCGAATTATTCGAATTTATTTACTAATCAAATCGTGAATAATTGAATGTGAGGTCAAAAATCGCAAATTTTGAAATTTAATATTTCGGTCAACTTTATCATACGGGGTCAAATTTTTGTGCTTTATTTTATAACGAGTAAAAAATTTTGCTAAATATAACTGTACATTGAAAAAAAAAAGAGAGAGAGACAGTTCAATATCTCCCGTTCTACTGCACCGATTGATGAAATTCGAATGGCGTTTTTCATGTCTCGAAAGCGCGACTTAGGATATATATTGGATTTATCTATAGCATTGTGCTAATATAGGTATTTTGACACAAAACCGAACTTTTTCTGAAATGGGATGCCAATTTTTTTTCCATATTTCGTTTCTACGACTCAAATTGTGCCTAAATATTACAATTTGATGTGAAATTTACGGAGAAATTAAAAAAATTATCTTGGCGCATTTTTTCAGTTTGTGCCAAGAACAATTCACTTGGCGAACTCCTTAATATATGGCAACCTATTTTCCTCTCCTTTTTTTACATTGTGCATGAGCCACATAACTCTTGCCTTCAAATTTCAAAATGCCTAAACCACATTTGATGTTATTATCCCTTTCAACAAATATGCCAGATTGCAAAACGCAGCAATATATAAATTCACGTATATCTTTGGAAATTTTGAATAAAAAACTCTAACCTTTAGCAGGTATGCTTAGAAATACATCTACTTTAAGATGATGGTAACAATTTTATAGATTATAATTCAAATGTTTTTCGAAAAATTTATAATAATTATTTAAAACTACAAATTCAAAAAATAAATCATGAAAAGTGGGCGAATTGTATGTGGATTGAACCTAAATTTCGTAATGTGAAAGGAAGAATCAAATAAGTTTAATAAAAGAAAGAGAGATTAATAAATATATACCAAATTCAATTAACCTTGAGGAGCTCAAATTTTGAGAACTAATTTATAAAAAACTACTCTTGCGATTTTTACAGAAACTTAGCACTTTGGCATAATTTGAGTAGTAGGATCGAAATATAGAAAAACATTGGCATGTCCTTTCAGAAAAATTCCGATTTTGTATCAAAATACCTATATTAGAACAATGCCATATATAAATCTACTACATACTCCCGCTTTCGAGACAAGGAAAACGCAAGTTGAGTTTCAACAATCGGCCCAGTAGAAAGGGAGATATAGAACTGTCCCCCCCCTTTTTTTTGGCGCAGTGTACCTTAGAAATATTGAGTTAGATTTCGTATTTTTTATAATAGTCTTTCGTTTATGTTAAAAAAAGGTCAGAATATGAATATTTGTATCATTTAAAATATTTTGGTAATTTGAGTATATGTCTACGACGAATGGTTGCAAAAACAAAGGCCGGATAAGGACTTCTGTAGACACGGTATATATGACTAAATACATGTGTATTATTACATGTCGTACGTCAGTCAATTATACTACCAGAATACAATTTTAGTAATGACATTTTAATAAGTTTCATAACGAGAAGCGCAGTTTTTTTTCTCTAACACAAAATTTTCCTTAGCCCAAAATGATTTTTGCAACATAGAAATAATCTTCTTTCCAAAGCTAATGAACTTCGAATATGTGATAGTCTTCAAATCAGTTGTAGATTTGGTATCTTCGGGACATTAACTTTACGTAGAAGCCTATAAAAAGAAGGGCATTTGTCTTTAAATTTAAGTCGGCTTTTCAACAGATGTTACGGTTCAGAAACCGGTAAATAAAGAACTACACAAGCTCAAAACATATGATTCTGATTTATGCCCAATTAGAGACGTATCCGCATCTATATTTGTCCTAAATATGCCGTGCTTTTTCACATGGGTAACAAGAATGGATGATATATAACTTCATATGCGAATGATGGAATCGATTGTTCATGGATTAAATTGAAACCAATTTCAGTTGTTGACGAGATGATGATGATATAGAAAAGCAACTTTTTCAATAATGTCAATATAATTTCCAGTCATCTGTTCTGGATTATGGAACTTTGATAATCGCATAAAAAATTTGAAATGCGTGACCAGAGGAATATTTCTCTCACGCAATTTTCCTACTTGAGCAGTTTCTGTGATATCCAATGAGAGGAGCGAATGGCAGAATGCAGCACGAAAAGGCATGGTACCCAACGAATCGGAAAACAGGAAATCATATTCAAAATCTTCTAATCAGTAGCGTCCGAAGTTTTCGTACGAGACACGAAACTTGTTCTAAGAATTATCCAAGTTGAGTAGATTTTCGTTTTCTGTCTTTTTTATCCGTGTGTCCTGGGACTGGTACGATTAATCGCGAAAGCTGCAGAAATAATTTAACTTCTTCTACCAACCTTTTCATGCTTCATCCTTGTTGTTTCGCTATGATTCAAAATCCTGCCTTTTTAATCTTAGTTATGTGCGCAAGACTTTGCTAGATGTATAAGTTGTAAAGTGTTGAACCCGTATGGATGAAGATCGGATTATTTCTTGTCCCCCTTCTCCAATTCCGGAAGGTGAGTTACCTTATTTTTCAGCTCTTTTTATTAAGCATTTCATCATTCTATAGTTTTTATTGTTAACAAAAGCGTAACTAGCAATAAGGAATCAAACTAAAAAATTCTCAGTGACATATCCTAAACTGAAATGCATTTAAAAAGTGTAAAATCCAAGCTATAATAAGTTATAGTTTCGATATAATATAAATTATTGTAATTCTTCAACAAATGTGCTCTAAATTTTGACGAAAACGAAAATGTTCTTTTATTTATGTAATATAAAATATAAAACCAAAACATACCAGTTCAATTTCGGGAATCATTCATCACACTGTTCCGTTGTTCAGATTAAAACTATATTTTTATTTTATACTAAATTTAGATTGAAAGTAGGCTATATTTAAACTGATATTTTATATGGATCTAAAACCGAAAGTTGTATGATGTTTCTACTAGCAAAAGTATTGCAATATAGAAAAGTAAATTATTTCGTTGGGCTTATTAAGAGCTCAAATTATGCGTACATTCATTCCGATCCATTAGATCGGAATGAATGTACTAGGAGTTTCATTGAATGTACTAGGAGTACATTAGGAGTTTCATCTTTATTTTCGGGTCATAATTTTTAAGGAACAGCTTGAGTATAGGACCCCATTGGCGATTTTTTGACTTGGCGACCGAAAAATGTCGCCAAGCAGTTAAAATTGAAAACACAAGTTAGAAAGTACGTTTTAACCAGAAAAAATTTTAGAATATATGTTTAAACAGCAAATTTGAAGGTACATGAGTAAGTGGAGGCATATTATTTTAAATAGTAATATTGAAAATACCAAGTTTAGCCTAAGAAAAGCAGTAGAAGTTAAAATGCACATTTTAACAAGAAAAATTTTAAACACAAATTTAGAATATATATATCTAAACAGTAAAACTGAAAGTAAATAAATAAGTGGAGGTATGGTTTTAGCAGTTATACTGAAAATAAAAATTTTAAGCTGTAAAATTGAAAATAAGAGTGCAGAATTCATGTTTAAATTAAAAACATGAAAATAGGAGTTAAGAATGCATGTTTAAATTAAAAAGAAAGAAACGTTTGAAAATACACAAGTACATGGAAGCATATTTTAAGCAGTAATATTGAAAATGCAAGTTTTAAGTTGTAAAACAAAACAGGAGTTCAGAATACATGTTTACATTAAAAATACAGTAAAGAAATGCCGGAAATTTAGTAAAGTTTACAAAATCATGGTAAATTTACAAAGAAATATTATACTCTGCCCAGTTTATGGCCCTTACAATTTCTAGAAATTTGTTGAATACATCAATATTTAAGATTTAGCAAAAATACAAACAGGGTTGCCGAAATAGGGCATTCTAGACTTCACTGGGTTACCAGAAAAATACCGTCTAAAAAGTGCGCCAAGCTGAAAATCGCCAATGGGGTCCTATACTCAAGCTGTACCATTTTTAATTATTAAGACAAAAATTCTCGGTTCTATATAAGATTTTATGAAATACACATTTTTTATGTTAAGATATTTTTCTTTTCATTCTTTGAAGAAGATCAGATTTATGAATAGCAACAACAGTTATTTAATGTCTTATACGGTATATACTTTTAACTTCTGCAAATTAAAAATAAATTGCCAAATTGCGTGTGAGTAGTTTATTTTTCTTGGTTGCCTGTAACGCATGAATAGTTTTTTTCATTGATAATTTCATATTTACATTTAGCATACTGAATGTAGAAAAATGTTGAAGTTGCATATTTTTTATTATTAATAGGGTTTTTAGCAATATTATTGAGAATGAACTTTGGAGTAAATTTTAATAAGTTTATTATTAAAGTTTATGTGCTATTCAAGACAGTGATTACAAGAATACCTTAAAAATTTTGTTCATTGCATACCCTATAGGCATGACATAATATAACCGTAATTATAATTTATTCTTTTAAATCGAAATGACTGTGATAAAATCACTATATTATAGGTTAAAAATGGGTCTGAAGTAATGGCAGATCTGATTAGTACATATTTTTGAAAGTGTGACTGCGTGTTAATCGAATATGGCAAAGCACACTAAATATTTCTGCTTAAGTGGAGGGATGTCTTCGTAGAGGACTTTCTAAGGAAAACGGGCTAGTATATACTAGTAAAACGCGTGAAGATGCTCATGTAAATAGCCCGTTCGCCAAGATTCGAACCGCCATCGAACTCTTTAATATTCAGAAGTCTTATCTGTTTAGACACTAGTTAACCCTTTTCAAGGATATACCTCAATCTGTCTCGAATTGCAGACAATTCTTCTGTAAAACTGAACCAATCTAAAATTTAATTTTGCCGAATTTTGATTTAAACATGCTTTTTTTCCCCATGTGTTATAATAAACATTAATCAAATTTGATTCACAAATAGTGAATTCTATATTACCGATTCTCTTATTTGACCTAGATTCGCTTTTACTATAAAATTTTAATTCTCTTATGCCTATTTTATAAGCTACGTTTACAAAAAGCACGCGCCGGAAATGTTTGATAAAAGCTATTATCGAAATTTTAAAATTTAGATAAATTCAATCTTGGATTGATGTTGATTTTATTAAAAAATACTGTAGATTTCGGGAAAGAAATCTCCAGGATTTGTTTCTTTCAAAAGGCAAAAATATTTTGCTACTGACAGAATATTTGCCTAATTCTGAATCTGAAATTGATCTGTATCTCTTTCATATACTAGCAACAAAAATTCGCTGTTTTGATTATCAGTGAAAAGTATAACAGTACGTGAATACAAGAAGTGTGTCAGTATGTATTTTAATGGATGAGAAAATTCTCAACATTCTGGGCATTAATCTTATCTGCTTTATGTTCTTACAGTGGACTCGTAATCTCTTTTTCTGAGATGGAGGAGGAGGGAACATTCTGTATAATTTAGGAGATTCATAATTCTCAAATGATTCCGTTCGATACCCAAACATCTTTCTGTATTGAAATAAGTGTCAAGAACGTCGAATTATGCCAATTTTTTTTTAATATTTGGATTTCGTTTTTAAAATCACATTTGTCTTTGTTAATTGAAAAGATTAGGTCTTATTGTTTTATGATCGAATTAAAAAAATAATGGGCAAACAATTATATCATTTTAATTAGATTTATTTATAGCATAAACTTTTTAGGTATGAAAAGACATTCTTGTAGTAATCAAATGCAAATATATGCTACTAATGTCATTAAATTACATTTTAAAATTGGTGTTAATTTTTATTATTAGATAAATGCTTATAAATAAGTAAAACTAACGTTCGGAAGACATACTTGAAAACTTTGTTAATTATTAGTATATAAATATGTCTTACAAAATGCTGCGCTGTTTTTCAGCCTTTCAGTTCATAATTATTTCTGAGTATTAAAAATCCTTTTAACTTTTATTAATATGACTTATTTACTAGGGCTAGGGAATTTCATGCGAATTCCTATATACTCAATTCTCATTAACTTTTTCCTGCCAAAATATTAGAGTTATAACTTAATAGTACTTTTAAATAGCATCTAAATATATGTTTACATTACATTTTAAGGGGAAAAAAAACTAGGTCGGGAAAATTTTCACAACAAAATTGCCGATTTTGAAAGAACTTGAATAACTTTCGGCTAGACTATCATTTGTAATCATTCAAAACATATTTTTAAATGCATGTTAAGTAATTAATGAGAATTTATGAACGGCGCAGTTATATATATTTACTTTAATCGTATTTAGGGTTAAGGAAAACCGAAACCTCTTTTAAAATCATGTTTAGCAAAAGCGCTCATAGATGGCGCTTACAAAATAATGCGGAAATCTACAGAGCGGAGAAGCGCTTTCGATTTTTCTCTATGATGGTTTGGTACTGAATTTCTCAAATTGGATCCTTTTTAATTTAATCTACTCATTTTTATTGCTTCAGCATGTTATAAGAGAAGTTATGCATTTCATTTGGAAAGTTTTTAGCATATTTTGTATCAGTCGAGCCACATCATGAGTATCGCAGTATTTCATTTGAATGAGAGGGCAACGTCGGCTTAGCTGTAGTTTGCAGCAACAGCAAAAACAAACGCGAGTGGCGGCGAAGGTTGATCGGTTTTCCACTGCAGTGCGGACGCGGATCTTGTCAATCGTAGGTTACTGAGAATTACAAAATTTTTCGAATGTGAAATCATTGCAAAAACAGTGAGTTACTTTTGATTTCTTAAAGTTTTAAATTACTTTGTGTATTTCCATTCTTTAACGTATTTTTTATTATCACGACTGTCATGGCAGTTTACCGGCTTACTAGTTTATTATATTTAATGAACTGTTTGTGCGAAAATTTCTTTCAGACGATGCTTTTTTATTTACTTTTTAATTTCAGTTTATAGTTTTGAAGCTTAATCTGTATTTTATTTAAATCAAACAACATTAAGTATCAGTGTACTTAAAATTTATTATTCCGACATATGTTTTGAAAAAATAAAAGTATCAGAAATATAATTCATTATAATCAGAATATTAATATTATAATGTGTCAAACATAATTTGGAATCACTAGTTTTACTTGTTTATCAGTCTTAAAAAAATTAATTAAATTAAAAAACCTTAATTTTTCTAAAAGATTTTTAAACGTATGTTCATGGGTTTACTGATTTCATTTTTAATGATTATGAATTTTTTGTACAAGTAATCTTCAGCTACATGTAACTTTTCATAAAATTACTATTATAAATAATTTTAAGATTGATAAATGTGTATATGTCGTGTTTATACACTGCTTTCCTAATTTAAAAATTTTTAACAATTTATTTAAATATTGCAAGAGTGTATAAAAAATAAATAAGGTGTGTCGTCTGTTTTATACTAATAACCATAGACAGATTTAATTTTTTATAGAACTTGTTAGGAAAGAAAAGCTATATTTTTCTGTAGCACATTTAAGAAAAAGAAAACACTTATAATTTGTCATTCTGTTTCATCATTTGTTTTCATTTCTTAAAATGAAATACATTCAAATTCGTTTTCCTATTTCAAAAGCCGTTTTATAGCTACATATATTTCAGTTTTCCTGTGCGTGTTTGTTATACTCTTTAAATGTTTCTCATAATTATGTTATCTTGTGCGCTTTTGCTATATTCTTTCTGTTTCAATCTTTAGATTATCATTCATTCTAGAGCTTTTGTTTTTCTTATTTATATAGCAACATGTGCATACCTTATGTTTAATGTAGGAAAAGAGGAAGATAATATTAAAATAGAAATGGCAGTCAAAATTAAGTTCATAAGAATTGATTCGGTGTTACATTTATTGCTTATTTTGAATAATATAGCTGTTAAATATCTGTAAATTTTTTATTCTTCGTACAAAAGGAACTTATTTGGTTGAAATTTACCAATATATGTGAAATCATTAATATTCATAAATCATTAAATAAATAATAAAAATGAATTAGTTTTTTTAATAATAAAAGTTATTCTTTATCTATAGTTGACAAATATGTACACAATCGAAAATCAAGCTACTATAAAATTTTACTATGAATCAATAATTATTATGCTTATGAGTTAATTGGTCATGCAATATATTGAAGTACATATGATTTATAACTGCATAATTCTGATTATCTCATCTTCTCATTAGCGTACATGAAATCTTACACCTCGTTGAGATTCTGCCAACCATTCTTCCATGAAATTCATGGACAGGACGACAACAACAACATGAAATCTTACCGTTTTCATGGCCGTTCAAATGGCTACTATTACTGTATTTCTGCGTCCACCTCTCATTTAAAAAAGTTTTAAAACTAGCTCTCGTCGGTCGATCTCACTTTTATGAACAGATTATTGGAATTAATTGCTGTTATATATTTTTTGCATATAAACATTTTATCGTGAATTTTTAAGGATATTTATCAGATTCCGTCTAGCACCGCTTGTATTTGAAAAATTTTACGGAATTTATGACATTTAAATCCCAATTAAAAAAAATGCAGTCATTGCTCTCTTCCAAACAAGAGACATTAACTTTAGAATCATTGAAACGGTCAGCCTTATTTATATAAACGTTTTTATCCAAAAGTGCGAAAAACATTGAAAAAATTTAAATGTTTGTTCCGAAGTGTCGTAAGTTTCGGTGAATGTGAGATAAAGATGCTATGAGAAATTTCCGACACCTGAGCCTGCAGGAGATATAAAACCAATTCTAACCAATATGAGAAGCCTGGGAAGTACCACAGAAGAGTTTCTGAGAGTGTTGCTACCTTGACCCCTCCCCCTGTCTTACGAAAATAAGGAATAAGATCATGTGTGTTAAAAAAGACTTATACCTTTCAGCATCTATGGCGAAGGATTTAGTAGCCATCACTTTTGACACTGTATTAATTCAGCGAATTTAGAACTGAATCACACAAAATTCTGAAGACTGGTTGCTGCAAATGAGGCAAACGGGCCCTTCTGAGTTAATACGAAAACTTCCAGTATTTCTTAATATTTTGAGTTTTTAATGGTTTCAGCATATTTAAAAGTCAATTATTTCACTATGTTTTAACTGCAGTCGATATTTTTTAGTAGCCTGACATTTTTTGCCATGATTATGTGTTTTTCTATTTTCTTGAGTGTTGAAAAAGACGAGAATAAATTGGCCATCTTGAAAACAGAGCTTTATTTGGATAAAGGTCTTACGTCACACTCGATCAATTTACTTTATGGAGAGTAGTTTGTTCATCAGTTCTTCTTCTTCTACTTCATAACGCTTGGCTTCCCTTTGGTGCCTTCTGCTCCAACTCAAAAATGTTTCATCAGTTATTCATTTTAAATATAGCTATCTCGTAATTACTCACAGGGTGTCGCCTGTTAACCATCGTCTTCTAATTTTACATATGGGGAATATATAGTTACATATGGAGGTTGTTTGTGAATGCATACAAACGTTTATACACAATAGCGATAGAATTTTTTTCAATGGTATGTGACCGTACGTCAAGAAAGTGAATTTGTGCAAAGCATTGGTAATGTTTCGACCATACGCCAGTTACATGGTTTTTTGGATGCTGAATATACCAGGGTTTTTTTAACTGGATTCACCAGAGGGGAATTTCGTGGTTTCAGAACGGATAAGTTGACCTTAGACTGATAGATTTCTGACGCAATAAGCTCTCGAATTTACGCATTCATATGAAGCGCAAAAAGAGTCAGTTTAATAAAAAAGAAAGTTAATAAATAGAAATGGCATTATAAAGGCTACAAATCTTTTAGAACCAGACCAATGGTTCATAAAAACGTACGTAAATTAAAAGATCATAAAAACGCTAGTCTACTGTGCAACAAAAGTCTCAAGGGGGGGCGGGAACTACCACGCTGTTGAATTCAGACTAGCGTGAAAAAATCAAATATAGATTTCATGTAAGCGCATGGAAAACATTAGAAGCATTCCTATACTTATATTTATTAAGTGCAGTAATAATTCATGTACATAAGATAACTCAATTTTCCATTTCACATATTAAGTGAATAAAAAAAATCCCTTGAATTTCCATTGAATAAAAAAGTCTGATGTGTACACCACAAGACTTCCTTTTACGAAATATTAAATTATACGCATTTTGCATTTTATTTAAACTTATTGGATTGAATTAAATCTAGTTCCTAGATAGCGCATAAAACACAATAGAATAAATGAACTCTTTAAAATTCACTGTATTTGTTTACATAGCGACACTCTGGCGCTGGCTTCACTTAACAACATTACATCTTGTTCATTTTATAACTCAAAGAGTGCACAAAAATTATGTATATCATCTGAAGACTTATCTAATCGTTGCTACATGCTCTATTCAAATACTATAATAAATTTAAAACGATGTATGAAAGAAATTTAAAAAAAAAGAAAAACAGTTTTTCACAAACGATTTAGTATTTCTTATTCAATTAATTCAGTTCTCTCTTCGCGACAAGGCAAAAATACATAAAAACTCAAAATATCTATATTAAAAATTACGAAGTAAATCTTAAACACTAATTTGCTCGAATAGATTCCAGAATGGATTAAGCATTATTTAATTCGCAATTATAAAAGAAGGCGTTATCTTTGTTGTTGCGAAGCTTATATTTTCTAGATTGGCAACAAATCCATTCTGCTAAGTTTCAAATGTAAACAAATATGGCGGCTATGTAAAAATAATTAGGCTTAGCCGGACTTAAACAACTTTTACATTGTTGATAATTCTACAAATATTGCATGCAGATTTACTAAAGGCATAAAAACTTTAACTGGATGATAAGAACAACGTAATTCAATCATTTTTAAAGCAAAAAATACGTACGTACATACTCACAGAGGCTACGAAACAATCTCTTCGGAATCTATTTTAAATCAGTTTTATAATTTTTTGGGGGAAAAAGAGTCCTTTATTTTGTCCTTACGTTCAGATACCACGCAAAAACATCGTTAAATTCCATTCGATAGCGGTCAAAATGGGTATTTTTGTTGAAATACAATACCCGAAATTTTTCGCGATTACAATTCTTCCTTTTTATTTCGTACAAGGAAGTAAAAAAATCCGTTCTTAACTCATCCTGTTGTAAATGATACGCTTGATCTCAGAGTAGAATGAAGCTAATCAATTTATCTTAAGCAAACAAACCCATTAAAAATAATAAAAATTATAATCAGTTCCAAATCAGCATTAGTAATTAATTGAATTATTTTCACTTCTCACTTATTAACCATTCTAGCATATTATTAGCTGTAATAATAATTTTTATGCAAAGGATTTTCACGATACGTTTAAAGTTATTTCACGTTTCTCTCCCTGGATAAAAACGTTGAGAAAGTCTACACTAGAATATAGTGCAGAAAATGCATGTATTTTATCCTAAATTTATCAGAAACTAACATTTTATAATTTATTAGAAATTTCGTATTTTATTAATCATGAGTTAAATCTATTCCATAAAAGACTTATTGAATTTAAATATTTTATGATCGAGTTGGTAATCTACAAAAATAGAGCATAACATCACTTGCTTTTTACGTATCAAGTGATATTCTTTTCTTATATTGTCTCACAAATGCGTCAGCGTAACCGGAAATTGCTTTTCTAAAGTAGCGAAGTTTTTTAAAAAAAAAAAAATAAAAAGCTTCCTGATAATAAGTTTTCATCTGAGAATAAATCTTCCGCAGGTGAACTTAAATGACTGTAGTTGAAGAAATATGTTTCTATAAAAACTTCTTTGGGCTCCTGTTGTGAGGTTGCCTATAGGAAAGTCTGTTTAAACGTCTCAGATTTCAGTTACATTCGTCTTCGTATTTTACAGTTTCAACACTTTATTTGACTATGTATAAATTTTCTTAAATATTTCATTGACTTTCCAATAATTGTATAGTTGATGCTTTAAAGATCGCTTTTTTTATAAACATAGCCATTTTTATAGAAAAATTGAATAAAAATTTTCTACTTAAAACGTGCTATTATTTTTAATTTAGAATATAAAGTATGTTGATAAAGAAGGTTATCGAATTTTATGAGGAAGCCAACATGTGCAGAGATTCCGCTCATAAAATTTCCCTTTTCTGTGCGCAGATTATTGCTAAGTATGCTGAATTCTAATATTTTTCCCCAGTTATGAAATTTTAATAGAAAGTGCGGGGGTGGCTGGCAATATTTAATGCTATATACATCTGAGTGACGATACAGATTCTATCTGCACTATAAAAAATTGTTCAAATCAGAATCACCATTCTATGTGTTAATATTGTAAATAACATTTTTAAGGCTTATAAATCTGGTTCGTTACTTGAATAATGCAACGCACACCTGGGCTACCTGCAAATAATTTCATAACGTGCGCAAACAGAATGCAGTACAGCAAATACTCCGTAATAAATGAAAATCTGTCAAATCTCTAAAGCAATATACCATATACAAATAGTGCTGCATCTAATTTTCCTAATGAGATCTAAAATATCTGAATCTTTTTTTCAACCATGATATTGCAAATTTGTTTACACATAATTTCAGTGCATAACTTTTGTAGGTTTCAGTGTGGTAATATAAAAGCTGCAGGCAATACAAAGCGATACCTTAGCACAGGAGTAAACAGTAAAGAAGCTAAAATCACGAAATACTTTTAATTTTTCCTCGTTGCAAGTAACTGAAGTGGTTGGTTGTATACGCATTTCATGGTTTTCGTCTGGAAAATAAAGAAATAGAAATAAATTATAATTTCCCATTTTAAGTTCTCAGTAACTTCCTTACCTTTAGGCAGAGATCCTTTATGTGCTTCTTTATAAATAGATAATTCGAAAAATAACTTTTTTTTTTAACTTCATTTGAAACGCTGTTTACAAAACATCGCCCAAAAGCCTACTCTTAAAATAACTTTTATTCTTCATTATTAGAAGTTTCTTTTAACTTAATATAAGATGCAATTTTATTTGTCTAAAGGTATTCAAATATAAGACTTACTGGAGCTTATCTGATTGTGGTGACTATGTTAATTCCCTTTTAAGTCTTTCTTTGAGAGCTTTTTTATACTCTTAGGCAGTATTCGACTGTAAGTGTTCCTAGAGCTCATCTGATAAAGGTGACTGTTCGGAAAAAAATGATATCAGAAATTTTCTGAACCCGTGCTTCAGTGAAGAAAAGCAGTGGTCAAGCGGATAAAACTGATTAACACTGTTAGTTCGACCCAGGTTAAAATCCTAGCGAACGGACTGGCTGCATGGGCGTTTTTGTGTTTTTCTTCATGTGGGGAATGCGAACCAGTATCACACAGAAAGACTTCAACTTAGGTATTTCCTTCAGGGTTACATTAGGTTGTATGAATATGGCAAATCACATGACAGCTATCTGCCTAAGGGGCGATGCCTTTGTGGAGAACCTTCTAAGAAAAGCTTGTTTGTATTCACGTTATACATTTTTAAAACCATGAAAACCATTCATGCAGGCAGCCCGTTCGACTGAGATGGAGCTCCAGTATTCAAATTCTTAAAATTCGACCCAGGTCTTAAATTACTCGGCTATTGCTGGGGCTTTTAGTCCTAGTGTGCTTTACCGTAAACGAAATAAATCCATTTATTCAACCGTACATAAATTATCTGCAAGCACTGAAGTTGGTAACATTTTTAGTCCAAAGGGATGTATGTAGTCCCGAAGGACTATTACTTTCGTTTGGGCGTTTTGCGTCGTTTCACAAAAATGTCCGATTCACTTTTCAATTTAGTGCTTATGTTTCTTTGTTGGTAATTGAAGTTGCATTGGGTTGGCTATTAGAATTTTTGGAATTGTACTGTGTTGGTTATTGGGTCTGTACTGGATGGATTAATGGAATTGTATTGGGTTGACTATTGGAATTATATTGGGTTGGTTTTTGTGTTCGTATTGGGTTTAGTTTAATGTTTGTTTTGTTCGGCAAGTTATTATATTATTACGCAAGATCCCTTTGGACGTAATCTAAAATCTGAATCCTTTCAGATTTTTTTT
>KK118848.1:116619-135398 GCA_000611955.2 Stegodyphus mimosarum
TTTTTTTTAATTTGTTGTATGTAATATTATTGTTATTTATTTTTTTTATTATTATTATTAATGTTTTTCAATGTTACCTTTATTTTTTTATTTATTTTATCAAGAAAGGATTTATAAAGGTTACAGTTTTCCTTAATGCGTTAAAAGCTGCGGGTCCATGATATTGCAGAAAACGCAAAATTCTTCAAAATTTTAATAATTTTACATCAGTTAAACAAATGCATTTTTTTATCTAGATTTACTTTTCGTTTATTAGCGTTAAGTTATGTAATTAGCAATAAAAGTTATTCAATGAGAATTCTTTTCGATTTTACACAAAAAGTACATGAAAGAGATCTCGAAAGATTGGTTAATATTTCCTCATCTCCGAACATTATAGTAACCCTCCCTTGAAGGTGAGGTAACTCTATTGTATTTGCACAAAAGAACTTCATGCGGCTTCGTGAGATTAAAGGAAGAAGGGGGATAAGGAGTGTCTGCAGACATTACAATGGAAAAGGTCACGGTCTTCGGAATAGAAAACCGCTATTCTTGACGACGGATTGGAGAAGTTGTTTTGGGAAATGCATGAAGTTCGCTGTTTAATGCACTCGCGAATGTATTATATTCACGCAAGTTTGAGGTTTGATAGAGAGAAACAGAACTTATTATATATGCAGTAAACATATCCGTAGCGTGCAAAATTATGAACTTTTAATTTATTCTAAGGTAACTAGGATTATGAAAGAAACGTAGACAGGATAGTATGGGCCATCTATATTAACAGAAAATATAACGTGACATGGAGAGGTAGTCAGTCATCTTGGGGGGGGGAGGAACCTTATCATCCTTTCTTTTTTTTTCTATGAGAATTAAATAATAAGAAAGTAATATTTTACTAAAGCTTCTCCTATCAAAGTCATTTCCTTTCCAGTCATTTTCAGTTTGGCTACACACTGCTATTGGCGCATTAGTATACACAAGGACGTTTTAAAATCATAAGTTTTCAATATCTGTCTGTGATTCACTCTGTTCTTGTCCTTTGTTTTAGTTGCATCAAGATTCAATTAAAAGGCCTTTTATTTCTTTTTGCCTGTTTTTAATTTAATCCCAAAAGGGTTTTGCGTTGACTCACTTTAAAAACGTTCACTGTCAGTGCATCATTTAATTTTTCCTTTGAGTCTGTTGTCATTCAGAAAAATGTATGATAGTTACCTTTCAAATTTAATCTGGGTTATTGATTAATAAACTAAGCAAATTTAGAAGGAGATGCAGCTTTTAAGAATATTATTTTTTAACTTTTTAATCTTATTGATTTAAATAAAAATTCCTGGTATATCTAAAAACATTAAATATTTTTATACAATTATGTTATATATGTTTTCACTTTTCAAATATACAGAAGATATATAATGCTTCCATATTAGTCTAAATATATATTCATCTAGTGTCCTATAAAATGTTTTCTTATTCCATCCGGACCATCTCTATTGTTATAATAAACCATTGTAAACTTTAAAAGAGTTCTTTTGGATGACCCACAATCTGAACCCCTTCAGATTTTTTTTTCTTTTCTAATTTTATTTTCACGTTTTGCATATTTTAATTTCTTCAATACAGCTAAAATTTTGACCTAATTACATTTTGACCTAATTTCTAAATCAGCGTAAGTCTAAATTGTCGTAAATTAATCCGCATTTAAATGGAAGTTAACCGTACCGTTTAGATTTTCATAAAGAAATATCTATTACAGGGCTGACTATAGCCAGGCACGTGATTCACGTGAGGCTGCCGCAGGCGAGCAGTGCAGCTTTTATGCAGGTAAAATGTATGAATAAAATATGGTAAACTAAAACAACTCACTGTCTAAAGGAAAGTAATTAATTTATTTCATCGCAAATTTTTGAGACGTTTCTTTACGTTTGAAACCTACTTCACTATTAATATGATGTAAATATAGTTTGGTTTGTTTGATTATGGCAAGCACTCGAAGGCTATCTCCCTAAGGGGAGGGATGCCTTCGTGGAGGACTTATAAAGGTCAACTGGCTCGTATGCACGTTACATGTGGAAAACTACGAAAACGCCCATGCAGCCAGCCCGTTCGCCGGAATTCGAACTCCGACCGAACTACCAGCATTCAGCGACTTTAACGCTCGGCCGCTGGTGGGCGATATAAACATGGACTTGTGCCTTTTGAAAAGTCTAGTTGCGATTTTCGAACTTTCCTGAATTCCAACATGCGTCTCTTACTGAAATGAAGTTTAGCCATCCCTGATCTATTATTTAAATGGCTTATTCTGTTGCACTAATAATTATTGTATTGTTACCATTTAGAAGAGAAAGGAAACATCTTGCATTACTCTGAGATTTATTCTGTAACAGTCTGATCTTGTGCGTAGATCATTAAGAGAATACTTATTTCACTAAAGATGTTTTTCAAATAAATGTATGTATTTTTAAAGAAATTTTTACGTTCAAAATTAAGTCTTAATTTTCTTGCTTTTTAAAAACCTCAGTTCATTTCAGTTTGAAACATCATTTGCTGGTATTGTAAGATGTAGCGTGTTGTATGATTTTTCTGATACTATTGTGAGTATTGGACTCGAATTACTGCTAACAGAGGTCTTTCACTCTGTTGTTTTCTTATTATTGACGTGTTGGTAGGCTTAGTGATATAAATTTCAAACACCTTCCACGTACAATTTTTTAAGCGCTGATAAAACGAAAAATCCTTGGAAATTATTCAACTTCCGTACAGTTTCTTGAAAACTTCAAAATTAAGCAGGATTAAAGTACGATTCCAAATTTTAAAAAAATTAGGAAGGAATAAACATAATTATTTTCGTTTATTATTCATAAAACGTTTCTTCATTGCCACTTTACATCGCATTCTACTACCTTAGAAAATGGGTATTGTAAAATACATAGTATTTAACTCATAGATAACGCAGCGAAAATTGTTTATATTTACTTGAATATTTTTCAGTCATGAACGATATTTCGATATTTTCAATTGAAATACGCTTACACTTTTATCAAGAGTATCCAGAATAAATCTCTAAATTTTTATCAAAAATACCTCAATACAAAAAATGTTTCCTACCTTTACATGCAAAATGCATAATTTACGAATATATTCGAAAGTAGAGATGTTATATTAGATCATTCTTTATGCTACTAGAGGCATAGTACTTTGCGAATAATCAAAATCTAAGTCGATCTGGCGAAATCAAAGGCTGACACGGTAACAGATTCTTAGTGAAGAAATTTGAGAACAAACTTAGATTGACTCTATATATTTCTTGAAATAATAATAAATTTATCCTCAGAAGCTGCACATTTTAGTATTAATAGTTTCATGTTAAGTGAATTAACGTTCATAATTAAAGTTTTAGCTAGTCTCCTTATTTCTTATGAAAATTTATATTAAACGTATCTGCATGATACTTATGTGATTACGTAATTTTGAAGCAACTGGCGCCGCTGCTTAATTCGCAAAGTGCTGTAGACTTTAAAAGCAATGCAATTTCCCTTCTTCCCCCAATAAAATTTGAAAACTATTAGCACAGACTATACCTACAGGGAACAGATTTTGCCAAGCATATCTTTTCAACATATATGGTTTTGTTTGGCTTTGCAAAATGCATAATTGCCGTGTTTACAAAACATTCTTCCCTAAACTCGCTAATTTATATCGAAAACATATTGCTAATTGCGAATATAAACTGCATGAAAAGAATAGGCATAAAGATTAAAATATTTGTATTATTAATATATAAACAACGGTTTCTTAAATTTCAGCAGCTATTGCAGAATAGAGTAGTAATAACAGCTGTTATTAATATTATTTAAATTAATAAAAAAAATTATGCATCAGTCACCAGAAATTTTGCTTTTAAAACTTGCTTTTGAAAAACTAAACCTAAATTTCTTTATAAACTGTTACGTCTATGCAAATCGTTTGCGCTTGAGCAAAAACAATGAAAATTTCTTAATGTATTTGGTAAATAGTTCCTGACAATTGAAATTAAAAAAAAATACTGGGTTATTTCTATAGAATTTGTTTCTTAGTACGTAAGTTTTGACTTCCTTTGGCTTTTCACTCAGATTCTAAAATGCTTGCGAAAGTTTCACAAATTTTTTTTGTCAATTATCAGATAAATTTCAGACAAGCTCAGTCCGTGTAAACTACACCCAAATAAGATATTTTAATCAAAAGTTAAGTTTGCTGACTCTTATTCTTTCTTAGATATGCATAGAAGGGTAACAGATTCAAACAGAAAGCTTGGTCTGTGTTTATTTAACATCACTTACTATTAATATCACTAATTATAGTAAAATACCCAAAATTAATTTTTGCCGTTGTCACTTTATATTGCATATTATGTCCAAGATTATGTGCACTGAAATTTGGATTTCTCAGAACTGGTTAAATAAAACTGAATGAATTTATTTTAGGATAATTCATAATATCAAAATTAAAATACAGATTGAAACATCGAACATGAATGGATGCAGTACGCATTATGAAACCAATGCAAGCGCATTAGAAATGCGCATTTTGAAGTCTGGAATTGTTTTTGGTAAAGGAAGCATGTGCATAAGATCTTTCACATAACCCGACAGAACCTCCAGTGCTTTGCCGAAAGCAATTCCAGAACTCGGAATACGTATGCTCTTGCGTTGGTTACTCCAGATATGCTTCAGAATGTATGGCGTAAAATGGACTACCGCTTAGGTGTTGTCCGTGTTACCAAGGGGAATGACAGGGACATTTATAAAGTATGTAAACAAAATTTTGAACTTCCTTATACATTTTGGTTCTTATCGATGAATTCTTTTCAATTAAATAGTTATAGCCATTTGCAATCGCTATAATCATTTTGAATCCCCTGTATACAACAATGCATTTTCGTTTTTACTATGGCGTGGTTAGTTAGTTTTGGAAATTAAATCAAACTCTTTATCAGTTTAGTCCTTGAAACACCGCGATACGTAGAAGGATGATTCGCCGTACAATAGCTCTTGTAAGAGTGTATTGTAAGCAGGGCTGTGGATTCGGCAGGGAAAATGACCGACCGACTCTGTCTCCTGGAGTTTTAAAGACTCCGACTCCCTCATATAGATGTAAACATATACACTTTTTTTATAACTTATTGTTTTTAAATATAAAAAATAGTAGATATACAGAAAAAAATTGATGACATAGCAGATTATTTACATTACTTAGCATTTATTATGAAATGGAAAATCTGGCATTAGTAATTTCCAAGAAACAGTATAGCTTCAGAAAGATCTTCTTTGATTGAGGACCGTAGATCCGATTTGATAAACTTCAGAGCTGAAAATAATCTTTCCACACTAACTTTGAGTAGAAAGAAAAGCTGTTACTGCTAGGGCTACTTCTTTTAACTTTTCAGGATTGACTTGTGTAAGTTCTAAAAGAGGTGTCTTACAAAAAAGCGATCATATTTCTGTATTTCTTCAAGGGCTGTGTAGAAATCTTGTTTTTATTTATTCATTTTTATATGTAAAGGCTCTTGGGTCTTTATTTCCATTCATTTTGCCTTAGCCTTTTCAATATTGACCAAATATTTCTCAAAATCTAATTCATCATTGGCACACTCAGTTGCAATGTCTGCAGTATGACTGTCCTGACATCAATACTCCAACTGATCTGAGAATAATTTCATTTTTAGTGAAAGTTCATAGATGGCTTTCTTTGCCTTTTTAATTTTTTCGTTATCCAACAAATTTTGGTGTTTTGGATTTACATATATTGAACTCAGCAAGATATCATTATCTAGCAAACTAGTTTCTCATTTCTTCGCTGAGGAAGTGATTTTTTCTGCAATAAAAACCTCCCATTTTAGAAAGAACAAACATCACATTCTTCAGAAATTCTCGCAGAAACAAGCCTCTTGTTAATTCTTCAGATTGTAGCTTTTTTGTGGCTATACACGTTGTAGAAAGAAGAGTTTCCAATTCTGCAACATCATTCCACAGTCTTTCTGTTAGTAAATCATTAGGGTTATCTACATCTTCTAAAAAAGTTCTTAATTCTAACAATGTCTTTATCATCACATTTGTACTCCCCATAACGTTGCTTGATTGCTTCTTTTCCTGCTCGCCTCCTAAGAATTGTACTAGCTTTGGGAATCCTCGCTGCTGTTGCTGCTCGCCCAAATTTACCAATGAGATTTGTACCATGAGGTTCAAGCCATCTCTAACAGCAAGCTGTAAGATGTGGACTGCACAACGCATTTGCTTGATTTGGCAGAGTTTTGATGCCTCTTCAGCAACATCAACTAAACATCATCTATCCTCCTCCCTTATATTTATTTATTAATATGCCAATAAAATAGGAAATAACTAAATATTCATTAATGTATATAGTCCATAAATAAAAATAATAACTCATTTTGTCGTTATTATTATTATTATTATTATCATTTTGAAATCATTTAATTTCATTTCAAATTCAAACTGTCCAACAAAAACTAGAGTCGACGTGTTTTTAGCGACTCCAGCTCCGACTCCTTTTACCCAAAAATCTACCTAACTCCGATTTCGACTTCATGACTCTAAATCAAGCCCTGAATTGTAGGTTCCGTATACGATTTAATTCAGTAGATTTAGCTTGCCAGTTCATTTCCTTATTGGTTTTCAAGCATTTGATGAGCTAGGTTTGTACCAGATGAACGCTCAGTATCATTCATAGTCAAGTTCACGTATTCTTCTAAGAAGACTTAATATACCTCTAAAGAGATCATCCTAATATACAAGACAACACTAAGACTTCATCCCAATATACTGGATAAATCGGGGATTCGATGTTAAACGCGTGTATAAGAATTACATTCCCCGATCTTTATTTCTGTCATACCATCAGATATGCACAGTTTCAATACGTTTCTGGCCTCTTATCGGCATAAACGAATTTATAATCTCATGTTAGTGTACACTCGTCATGATGTCTGCACTCATTCTGCTTTGGCTTATAGATTCTAGGTCTGATGGCCTCTGCGCCAGTTCAGAAGGTCTTTGTTGTCGTGAATTAGGTCACTGAAACATATACCATCAGCTTTCAGCAATAGGACTTTCTTTTTAAGCTTTCTTTGTGCAGTTTGTCACAATATAAAAATTTACTGTGATTACAAGCGCTAAAATTTATTGTCTGTACGTAAGTTCTTTTTGCGTCAGGCAGTAACTGGTGCAAATCAATCTTATAAAGCAGTTGTTTCTCTTCTTGTTTCGATTTCTTAGCAGCAGTTTCATATTTTTAAAGTGTTTCCAAATGTGAGTCATTTACTTATGTTACGTCTTGTTTGCTCTTCCATAACTGTTTGCCGTGTTTCTAAACGGTCAACAACTTCCACTTCAAAGATTCTCTACAATGATATTGAATGATAGAATCTAGTGTTAAATCTACAAACACTGAAATTAAACTCTGAAGTAGAGAAATTCGTGAGGGAATGTACTTTATACAAGGCACTTGCCACACTTTTAGATAATGATGGGGAAATATTTGCATTTCAGAAATAGCTCGATCAAATTGCATTGGACAGTAATAATTAGACTAGCCTTTTACCCTGATTCCATGGAAAAGCAAATCATTTTTATGTAAGTAAATATCTTGGACACTTATTTGAGTTTATCTATATATTTATATACCTGCATCTATCTATCTATATCTCTCTATATATATATATGTATGTATAATTGAAACAATGGAAAGAAAATGACAAAAAAAATTAAATTTCCACCTAAATACCGGCATAAATAACAGATAAAGCAAAACATTTGTAAGAGAAAAATCTTTTTAGCTCTCTTTGGTAAACCTAGCAAAGGACAAGAAGCGAAACAAACACTATTTAAATGATGGGATATACAAAATATGGAAGGATCGTGTAAAATTGAAACTTAATCAGGGAGCAAACTACAATTTTATATGATCAACTGCTTTTCTAATTTTATTTTTAGATAAATTTTCTTAAAAAATTCTCACAATTTGCTTAAGATAAATAATTATAAACTAAAACCCGTTACAAAATCAAATCTGCTCTAAAATGGCCAGAACAAAACAATATTAGCATGTAATAGAAAATCTAGAATTGTAACACAAGATCTAACGAAACTATAATACGAAATCCGCTGTACAAATTATAATTTTCATGCTGAACGAAAACATAGTATTTCATTTTTATCCTTTTATTCTGCATAAAACTTCCGAAATCAATATCGCCTTATTTTCTGCTACACATTAAATACATATATCAAATAAAATGACGCCTACTTTCCAGATTTAATTTTTATTTGATTAAGAAATAGCAAATTTCATATGCATATTTATGCTTAGTGAAAAAAATCCTAGTGTCAAAGATTTATATTCTTTGTAGGAATAGAATAAAAAAATTTATCCTTTATTTGCTATTATTTGATTCCATGTTTGTAATGCATCACTTGTAATCGGATTCATTATGTAAATTCCACATTTCGCAGTTTTATTCGTCGTATAATTTTCTGGAAAGTTAAACTTCTCTTATTTTTTATTTCTACTAAGCGTTTCATTTTTGAACCCTTCCGCTGCTTCTTACTGTAAAACCATTTCAAAAAAATAATGCATAGAAGTAGAAATTTATGGAAATTTTGTTTTTAAATTAATAGACAGTGAGAATTTTAATAATAAAAAAATAACTTCTACGAAACGTAATGACAAACTAATCTTTTTTTTTTCAATGGCTTGCCTTTAGCCGATTTCGGATTGGCCACTATTAAGGCCAGAAGTCGTGATCACTTTATTATGGAGACACCTACATACAACGGTTATTTCGATTTTTATCTTCTTTTTCTTAAACGAAGGTCATTCATTTCTGTTCCGTGTTGTGCTATTCGATAATTTGTATTTCTAAAAATATCGTAATTGAAACAAAAAAAAAAATATGTTAGCCGAAATTTGTTTAAAAATATTAAACAATGCGAAGAATTTTAGAATTTTTAATAATTTTTTTAATTAAATTTAGGAAATTATATTTTCAAAATTTCTTGGTATAACTGGTATATAGTGATGGTAAATCATTTGCTTTAGTATATTAGCGAGCCAAAATTCAAGAAAAATGAGTGTAATAAAACGTTAATACACCTGATTATCTCACTCCAGCGGAACTGACAAGGCGCCGCAATGGCGAGTTACAGATAATGATATCCAAGCAGATTTGGTGGATGGCGCTCTAGGCGACATCAAGTGATAAACCATTTGGAATGAACTTCACTTCATTTTCTAGTTGCTCCGTAAAATCAGGTGCTCTCACAAAAGAAAAACTAATGGATTAAATAGAAGTCTGCAAATATTTCATCAAACTTGTAAATAAATATATATTTTTAGATACGACATTTTTCATGATTGATCTTCTTAAGGAATATCCGATTATAGAAAAAACTTGATCTTTTCTGGGAATTCTTCATTAGTTACGATCAAATTAATAGTGGAGTAGGTACAATACCGTAAATGTTTTGGTCAACAGCAATAAGTTCTAAGATTTCAGTTCGAAAGTACGCTTTGATAACGTAAATATCGAAAACATAAATTTACCTGTCTTAAAAAGGCATCAGAAAGCAGAAGTTAAAAATCATTGGGTTGTAGAAGTTGCGTTAAAATCCAACAGCGTCTTTAGAGTTAAGCATCAAATTCAATTAATTTTATTTATTACTACTTACGATGACGAAACGCCGCGTTTAAAGTATTCGCTGAAGGAAAGAGTATTGAAAATTCTTTTCGGTAATTCATCATAAAAATTTCAAAATAGTTCTAGGATCTTCAAACTTGGAGATGTTTTGCAAATTCATCACAGAGTTTGAAATTTTCGAAATCCAATATGAACTTTTATATACATTTTATAAATTTAAAATAGGAGAAAAAAATATACAACACTAATGCACTTTAAAATTTATAAAAATATAAAATAAAATATATGAATATTATAACATAAATATTCTTGTATAATTACAAGAATAAGATCTACAACGATATTTGTATAGAGAGAGCCGTCTCAACATTCTCCAGTTTCAGAAGTGGTCTGAGCAATATCCAATTAAAAATATGTATGCTGTTAGCGACAGGGCACCTGCTTTTGCTTTATCTGTTTGGTGTACATGCTTAGAGAAAATATGAGGGGTACAAGGCCGATGCTAGATTTTTTTTCGCGACTCCAAAATTTTGCCATCCGTTTCCTTCCTAAATTCTAAAAAAATTGTCGCCCTCAAATTCTGCCGCCCGCTGCGGTTGCAACGGTTGCATATGCTTTGGCACCGGCCCTGTGAGGAAATGATCCCGCCTTCTTGGCATGCTTTCGTGGTGTAGTGGTCAGCACGGTTGGCTCGTATTCGAGAGGTCCGGGGTTCGAGTCCTGGCGAGGGCATTGCTAATTTTTCATCTCTCCTACTTCGAAATAACCTAATGTTTCTACAATGCGTGCATCACCATTCATCAAAAACAGTTAAAAATGGCTGATATCGAAGAAGGTAACTCGATGTCATGTAGTCACGAGCGTCAGCGTTTACTCCTGACTAGAATGTTCGCCATCAGCAATGAAATTTCATGTGATTTGATGATTCTAAAAGTCTTTGAAATGCCAATATCATCGCTATAGTTCATTGATCGAAGAGTTGACTGGAATTACCGTTGAAGGATGCGGGATATGGCGTAAAAATGTAACCGCTGTTGAAAGTCGTTGTCTTCTGATGTGTAATTATATGACTATCTGCGCATTTTTGATGTGCTGCTACCGTTTCTCTGAAATTGTGACATTCTTGAGTGGTTATCGAAACTGTTGCCTGTGAATAAGGTATGATTATCACTTGGCTCAGAATTCTCTGATTTTGCCCCAGATTTTAGTGAAACCCATCTATAATTTCTCATGCTCTTGTTTTTTTCTTTAAGAAAAAAAAAAGTAAGTGGGAAGAGGGTTCAAGGGTCAAATAAGAAATATTGCATGTGAAATTCCTTTGAATAAACCGAGCTGTGCTATGAGCATCATTACCGACATTGTATATATGGCTGATTGCTTTTAATGTAATTGATTTATTGTGCGTTTTAGCTCTAACCTGAAAGCATCATAATTCAACATCTCATAAGTAGTACAAGAACTGGTGTGAGTTTTAAAACCTTATTTCTACGCTAGAATGTCCTTCTTAAACTGCATTCGTTAGTTAATTATTGTTTTTAGTCAGATGTCATATAATTATTAAATTATATGTGAGATGTTCATGAAAATGATATTCATGAATTTTTTAAAAATTACTAGAATCACCAATTGTTGACAATACTTATACTTCTCCAGGAGTTCAAATGATAATGGCTTGCTTAATAGACTACTTGAATAGAATTCTTGTAGTTTCTATGTAACATTGATACGACTTTGTTTCTTTTGAGGAATCCTTAAGTAATGTAGATAATACTAGACAGTTTATTACGCTTTGCCGTAATAAACTGCCTAGCTACCTACGAATTCAGGGTGTTAAAGGAGAAACAAAGTTTGCCTATCTGATTGTATTCACAAAAATCTTTGAAAATATTCTACCCGTCAAATGAATATTTCTGGTTTTATGCACAGAGTGAATAGCAACAAATTTTAGATCTAAATATAGCATATTATAATCCCTCTGAATATTTAAAAATAATGATATAACAATTTCGATGTAAATATTCTACACTGCCGTAATTTCCATGATACAGAAACATAGTTTAAAGGAACGTTTCATTTCTACCTACGTATAGCTGTATATATGCATGTTTTCAAAACTAAAAGAATTCTTCCATTTGCTGAATTACATCTAGACTTGCTATGAATACAGTTTGAATATAACACAAAAAATATACTATACAACAGTCATGTTATACAGGCACGACAAGGCCTGAGGTTTAAAACAGAGGTAGCGAGATTGAACGAAAACGCTAATGATGAGTAAAGTTCCTCTCTAACAACCATACAGTTCTCACAGCGTGCCTTCATATTGGAAATAAGCCAATTTATGAATCCCTTTGCCACTGTGTCCCATTTCTGCAGCGACGCTGTCTTCAGTTCCTGGAATTCCTGGAATGTGCCTTCCTCTGCGAAGAGTAAGGCAAATTTCAATTGCCATCCCAAAAGCATCCTAGACATGTTCAATAATATTTGTCTGGAGAGATAAGGCTAATTCATCCAGTTAATATCATCATTTTTCAAAAACATGTCTATCAAATTAGAACTGTGTGAGGAGCATTGTTGTCCATAAAAATGAACTGAGGGCTAGCTGCAACCTGCAAATTGTAAGCCAAAGATGAAAATAACTATGATGTATATTAAGATGACTCTGTCCGTTGAAATGAGTTGCAATCTTTATCACCAATAAGATTTTCTGTAAGAGTAGTTTGTGCTGAGTTACCTGTAATTACAAGGACCTGACAGATATGCTGGCAAATTGGATCGTCAGTGATTTTCAGTGAAGATGCAGCAGCCAGTTCAGTTGTGCATCGGTTCTCAAAATAGCATAATTCACTTTGCTGGTGTAAATATCTTTGGCCTAAATGGGTCTGATTTCGAGGTTTTGGGTACGTTCTCTTATTATGAACCGCCGCATGAGAGATAATACACTTTGTTGTTTCCATCAATTTCTCAGTATTATTATTCCTCATCTTCATTTCATTCAGCTTTTTCATATCTCAATCTTTCACTCTTTTATCTTTTTTTGAATGTGGAGCAAGAACAACACGGTTCATTGCTTCTTCTGGGATGTAAACTGTACCATGAGAAACAACATAATCTTCAAAATGTTGCTAGAAACGCAATCTTTCTAATCCAGAGCATATGTAGATGACCTAGCTTTTGCAAGGTGGAAATTTGTCACCTCAAAAGTTGCAACGATTTCAAAATATCTCAATATCATTGCGTGTGATTGTGAACGCGACATGACTGTGCGACTTCAGAGTATTTATTTCTGACCTCAAAATTCTGCCTATCGGCTGTTTACTAAAATGCTTCTTTATCCTGTACGTTGTTTTTCCTCCCCTAAATTTGAATAGGTAAATACTTTTTTTCTTTAGAATATCCTATAATACTGCTCGAAACAAGTCTCTTCGTCATGTTTTCTGTCTTTATTAAAAATAAAAATAATACCTCCAAAATGATTAAACGTGTCTCTTTGTAAATGAGCATATTTTTTGTTATTAACCTTGAAAGATTTAAGGAGCGTATGATTTTTGTATATGAGCTTATGGTCATCAGTAATGATCTGAGTTATATTTTTTATTCTTTTTTACGAAAACATCTTTCCTTCTTGAAAGTGCTACACTGGAATTAGACATTCTTATCTTAGAAATTACGTTTTTAAGCCTTTTTAAATATTGCGAACAGGGTTTACATTCTCATATAACGGCTTATCTTAACTACTTATCGCCGAACGTTTTCTGTCTGCATAATAGATTAAAGAATTATTAGCAAGGAATTGCCAAAATCAGCACCGTAGCGCTTCGCTACAGTGTAAGGCTTGTGACATTGCTATTCAGAGAACTATCAAAAATGAGAAATAACTTTTAAAAAATTGATGGTGGGAAACAGAGTATTAACAAATTGTACTATAGTCTGCATCATATTTTTGTTATGCAGTTACACTGAAATTGAAGGTTTTACAAAGGACTGTTAATAAATTATTGAGGGTGTTGTTGGTAAATAAATAAGTATTTGCTAATTGTTCATAAGTATTCAGGTGCAAATGACTGGCATTCTGTTGTATTAGTTATTCGTGGTTGTTTATAATATTTGAGAAAGGATTGTGGCAGTAGTCTAAAGTAGTAGTTCTGAGCCTTTTTTGGATCCAGATGCTCTGCAATTTGGCCCACTTTCTATTTGCGGCACACTGTTTCATATATCTTTTTATTTACCAATGAAGCATTTTTTTCCGCTGGACAACCAGAAAATTTCGTAGCACTTACGTTTAGAACCACTGTTTTAAAATTTATATACATTTCTTTTAGAACCACTATTTTAAAATTTATATACATTTCTTTTAGAACCAGTATTTTAAATTTTATATATATTTCTTTGTTCAAAAATAAAATATTCAAGTCGTGCCCTAATTTTGAATTAATACAGAAAATTGAGGCAACGTATGTGTGTTCATACTTAAAGTATGCTATCAGAGGAGGAAACAGAACTGTATACTAAATATTTAATGAAATAATTTCTTTTATTGCTTAAATTACATCTTATTTTAAACTGTAAATTCTAGGAAGGGCAGAAGTGCATGAGTAACGAACTTGTGCTACCATATCTCATCTAAAAGAATTCTATAAATTTATTTGTTACAATATTTCGAATTTTTCTTGATAATATTCTATTGCATAAATCCTTGTGGAATAAGCCTTTCCCGTAAGATAATTTTAAGTATTCCAATGTTTCATATATTCATTATTTCTTGCGCTACATTTGATATCTACATACTATCTTGAAGATTATCATTTTCCGTTGAATGATTCCAGCTTTCAGACTCACCTAAGTCAAGGAAATAAAAAACGGTTAGGAAAAATATAAATCTTCTTTCAGAAAAGTGAGGCAATGTTGAAACTCTTTTCAAACAGTTCTCTCAAATAACAAATATTCCATATTTTAAGTAGTACACTACAAACAAAAACTGCCGATTTTAAAACAAGCAAATAAAAACTTAATAAAATCTATGTTTTTCTTGCAGAAAATATTTAACTCACCTCATTATCTGATACTATCTACCCATAGTTCTTGTTCACTTGTTAAGTATTTTCTCCTTCCTATTTGCATGCTTCGCGGTGTAACTGTGGTACACTTGGCGCCTATTCGAGGGGTCTAGGTTCGAGTTCCGGCGAGAGCATTGCTCAGTTTTTTGTGTCTCATAGTTCAAAACTATCCTGTCATTATAAGCTGTTTTGTCTTTTGTTTAGGAATGTAATTGTTGTACTACCCAGAATATGTGGTTGTGCGTTGTAATCAATAGATGTATTAATTAAATACGTTCTCAGTTCAATGGAATTCTAAGCTCCCCAGTTTAATTCATTTTAGTTTTATTTATCACAAATGAGGTACTGTTGTAAATTTCTTTTGCAGAATGAATAGTTTTCCATGTTCCGTTTTAAAAACCTTGCTTACTTTTTTGCATGATTTACGTGAATTGAGGTCTTATGGGCATGGGGGCCAAGGAATAGCTGCATTACATATAGTCTATCTTTTGGGATATGTAACACGGAGGTGGTTAGGCTTTTTGCTAAGGTTGTTGTTGTGACTTATCTCACTTCTCTGACAGTAACATCAGAACAAGCCCACGAAATCCATCGTGGCAAGGAGAGCAAGATTGCGCCTGTCGTTGGCAAGAGCCTTGAGCTGCATACATGTGACAGTAGGATTTCGTTCAGTTCCTCCCCAGTTTCCAGGGACAGCACCGCGGGAACGGATCTGAGGATCTCTCACCCCTCTTCTACTACCATCAACCTCTCGAGAGTTGATAGGTTGATAACTACATAGATGATAACGAAAAGGCATTGATAGGTTTATTCCAAAGCGCTAAAGGTTTCTTCTTCTACTACTTCTTTTCTTTGCTTGTCTAGGTTAGGTACTCAACTTTCTGTGACATCGGGTAGCAATAAAACTGATAGTTTTCATTTCTTTTATGAATCTGGCAATAAATATTCTACAATAAAAGTATTTAGATCATATCACATTTTGCAAAATTTATACAGTTTTACCTAGAATAATTTCTTTTATTTCGAATATTATTGCGTATGATTTTCCATTGCATTATGTTCTACATTTTTATAACTTTGTATTCATGATTGAAGTGGCGTACCACTTAAACGTCATCTATAATGCGATTGGATAAGCCAATGTGCTTCTTTATCTCTAGTTGAAATAAAAATTTATCATTGTAGCACCTCGAAAAACCGAAAATCCAGGTGATCATTCAAAAAACCCGACTGGTATGGAGCATTTCCACTAAGAACAACACATTTGCGGGGGCACGCTTGAATGCTCCGCTGCTCAAGTGCCTCCCATTCAGTTTCGCTTCACATGTTAGAGAAATAAATAAATAAATGTTTTCAAAGTAAGAGAAACATTATCTCGAGGTCTTCGATGCGAGAGAATCCAAACAGGAATCAAAGTACTGCGCACAGAATAAGTTAACCAGCCGACCTCTATTCTAAGAAATCATTTATATGCTCAACAGTGGATAGGTTTTTCTGGTCATTAAAAAAATCACTTTCAACACACTGTTTAACAAGCGAAAATTAAATAAAAAGTCTTTTGTATCAGTTGCTTAAGAAATATATTTGGTGAATGTAGCTTAAGAATCCAAACAAAAAGAGTTGTTTTATAATAGTTCGCTACTGTGGTTGCTGTTCAGCAATTATCACAGCAGTCGAGCATTATCCGTCTAGCAACTGGGACTGTGTTATGAATAATAATGTAATTAGCATATTTTCTGTTTGTAATACATTCTTTTTATAAAATAGCTAGTTAGTTTCGTGAAAATACAATAATCCCTCATTATCTGACGGGGTTAGTTTCTTGTAGCGTTGCGCGGTTATAATAAGGCCGTAGAATTCGACGGGTTTACAGTATTAGATATTCATGATTAATATAGCCGAGATGATAACAATAAAGGTAGAGAGAAAAGGTTTATTAAAGTATGCTAATTAGATTTAAAACTGTAAAACAATTTAATTAAAAGTGTAATCAATAAGCCAATAACTAAGTAAAAAAAAACTATGTTATGGAGCTTTATTGCCTGTTTTATTCCCGTCTTAGCGAAACTTTGTAGTTTCGGTAATACTTTTGCAACCTTAAGTCTTTGTAAGGTTCACTAAATTCCAGATGCCCCTTTTAAACTTCTCTTTCCTTGAGAGCATTCAGTTCGAAACTGCCATCAGTTAACTGTCGTGCTAAAGAAAAGATCTAAAGAAATCTTACTTGATACCTTCCCCCCCCTTTTTTTTTCATCTAATATTTCTTTGTTCTGAATGTTGTAAGCTTCCAGTATGAACTTGTGATGATCGTGGCGTAAGATCATTTTCTTCTATATCTATTTCGTTCACTGTTCAAAACCTATTCCTATAATATTTTATGCCGTGACTACTAAAAAAGCTAACCGTAATGTTTATATCTGACGTTCTACCATCAGTTTCAATTTAAGGCCATAATTTGCCCCGACAAGCATTTATTGTAGAAACTTTCGTTATTAGAATCTACGGAATGAAACGGTTTCCATAATCCATCTTACAACTTTCATCACCAGTATACCAGAAGCTGGTGTGGCCACATGTCTGGGAAGAACTCCGAAGTAAAGACAAGAGAGGCTGGAAATAGAACCCTAAATACTGTAGATACATTAAAAAAAAAAAAAAAAAAAAAATATGAAGCTAAAGCAACAAACTCCGCAAAATTTTAGTATATGGTGGGGATGAGAGTATATATTTGAGTTTTACTTGTTTGTTTTTAGTTTAAATTTCATACTTTGTTTCAGTTTTACTTGACTGCGGTTAACGGAATAACCTTATATAGTTAAGTCATAATGGATCTTTAGGATTTTAATGAAGCAGATATTGTAATATTTTTCTTTCATGGTTAACAAAAAGAAAAATATTCAAATTTTTACAAACTCTCGTTGTATCAGCACTTTGTGGAATTGATTATAACCTATCTTGTTGAGTTCATCCTTTCTCAGATGCATGGTCCAGCTGAGTAATAGTCAGGACTAACACGCTGTGTTTAATTCAGTTTTATCTAGGCGCAAATATATGATATTTTATTGAATTTGAAGTCGCAGCCCATGATTAACTAAATGAGAAGTTAGTCAGCAAGTGAATTAACCGCAATCTAGATAGCTGATAATTGATCACATCTTTCTTTAGCGTTTCAATAACCCATTTAAAGCCGTGCAGTGTCTTCCTCTGGTATTTGGATAAGGATCAGGTGCTAGAGCAACTTCTGTCCTGAAATTTAATCAGTCCTTTCTGGACTTTTCAGTCCTGGAATCTAATTGGTCACTCCTTTTAGACGATAGATGTATAATAGATGTCGCCAAAATCCGACACATCTGAACCATTCAAGTTCCTTATATGGAACTCCGAATGTACAATAGGCACAGTTAAAAGGTTTTATTTTTCTAGTAATCGTGTTACGTAGACATTAGTAATTAAAAAAATACAGTAAATGTTTTTGGAAAATAAATGACAAGAATTTCCCACGTTAAACGTTGTCTAATTTCTAAAGCATTGGAGTAATTAATTATATTACGTATTTCAAAGAAAATGCTCTAGAAATATTTTCCTATCAGATTATAGTTTAGTATAGGTTCTCGAAAAATTTATCGAAAAATGAAGCAGATTTACTGGCTATTCCACTTTCGCCTGTCAAAAAAGTATGCCTTTGAAACGTCTGCCATTTTCATCCGTTTTGACCGCTTGATATTTCCTCCATTGTTAACACGTAGTAAAAAATGGTAAATGATATATTTTCGTTCGCATTATTTTCCTTCCACATTGTCATTCTCTTCATGCTACTTGTTGTACCGAGATTGTGATAACGGTTTTCAGATCGCGTCCTGACTCAGGCGGATTATATTCTAAGCGCTTCACTTATAGGTGTGCTACTTGAACCGGAATACAACCATTTGACAAATGAAGCTTGAACAGTTTTTCCTTCCCTCTGTACTGCTTGCATGTGCTTTTCGTTTTTTTTTTTTTTTTTTTTTTTTTTTTTTTTTTTTTTTTTTTTTTTTTTTTTTTTTTTTTTTTTT
>KK118848.1:141732-156145 GCA_000611955.2 Stegodyphus mimosarum
TTTTTTACCTTTAATTTCAACAATACATATCCTAAAACTGTTCTTTATTGCTTCCTTAAGTACGCATCGTCTCAAGGAAACGTGTAGAAATGTATTCCATCAGATTTCGACGAAATCTTACTCCTTACTTGCAATCCTTAATCCGCAGTATCGATACGCCATTAGAGAAAATTTTAAAAAAAATTGGTTCTGAAAAGAGCCTTTTGTAATTAAAAAGTACAAAATTGATAAGTTAGAAATAACACAACCAAAGCACGTTAGAAGCTAACAAGATTTCGGTAGATTCAAACAAACAACCAAATCAAAACAACCAATGACTGAAAAGAAAAGGAGCATGCGCAGTTTTACTGATTGTGTTTCCACATCGCCACCGCTACGAGCGCTGCGGTCGTTACGAAGCGCAAATTCTCCCATTGAAGTGCCGACGCTTTACTTACATACATTTATAAGGCCTACATGACGAACAGGCTCGCGTAGGGTTGTTTATTTTTATTCGCCAGTATTTTCTCCCACGCCAACGGTACACTATTGAGCATGGGCAGTAAGCGAAATTCGTAACATTGATCAACTCAATGTACGGTTTGCCATTATGCGCACGGGGAAAATAAAAAGGAATTCTAATTACAGTTCTAAATAAATAGCCAAATAAATGTGAAATTCGTAACAATGTTCTCTAAAACTTTAACGAATTTTTCATTAACAAACTCAGATTTCAAAGCCAGCAATACCAACGTTGTACAGAAAAACATTTTATCTCCAGCGCGTGAGAGCGTGTACCGAAATTTCTAAAGATATGCTCAATTTAAAATTATTTTGCGATATTGCTGTTGAACTGAATTTTATGGTTTAAGTGCGAAGAACATGGTATTTAACAAATAAAGGTAACACACAAAATGTTAAATAAACGCCCCTTTGGACGTAATCTAAAATCTGAAACCTTTCAGATTTTTTTTTATTAATTTATAGAGTTGTTTCGAGTTTTTAATGCCTTGTCGCGAAGTGAGAACTGAATTAACTGAATTAGAAATACTCAATCGTCTGTGAAAAACTATATTTTTTAACACATGATTTTAGATTTATTATAGTATTTGAATAGAACATGTGGCAACGGTTAGGTAATTCTTCAGATATACATAATTTTTGTGCATTCCGAATTATAAAATGAATGAGAGGTAACGCTGTTAAGTAAACGTAGTGCCAGAGTGTCGCTATGGTAAACAAATGTAGTAAATTTTAAAGAGTTCGTTTATTGTGTTGTGATTTATGCGCTATCCGCGAATTAGATTTAATTCAGTCCAATAAGTTTAAATTAAGTGCAAAATGCGTATAATTTAATATTCCGTACAAGGAAGTCATGTGGTTTACACATCAGATTTTTTTTAATTCTTTATCCAAATCTGATATTTATAAACTAGATATTTATCTGGAGATCTAATTGCAATCGAATATTATTGTGAAAAAACAAGTTCTTTCAAGCAGGGAACAAATTGTTTGTGACTGACTATAATCGGAGACAGCTTCTATTTTTATCAATTACTGATTTTATGGCTTCAGAGTCTGTGTAGCACTTTTCCTTATTCGTCTTTCTTCAATGTACAATGTTTATACGTAATGCTAAATTATTTCAAAATGAAACCATTTCTTTCGAACCTGTATCTTAACTAAGGAAATTTGTCAACTAAGGAAATTTTCTGTGCGATTTTCTATAGGTGGTATTGTTGAAATGATTTCTGCTGCAACTATTGACAAAGGAAAGAGGAATCGTTTTTAAGGAAATAAATTTCTTTTCCTTTTAAAATTCGCACTTTGTGATGTAGATTTTAAATAGTAAATATTTTTTCAGTATTATGTGTGTTTATCATATGTGCATTTCTAAATATTGAAGTTTTATTTATGCTGGGAACGTTCCATCTTTTTTACTTCCTTGTACGAAGTAAAGAAATTATTGCAATCGCAAAAAGTTTCGGGAATATACATTTTGACCGCTCCTGAATCCATCTGAACATTGTTTTTACATGACATCTATATGTACGGACAGAATAAAAGTCCCTTTTTCCCAAAATTGATTAAAAATTGGATTTAAAATGGATTAAGAAAAGATTTTTTATTTACCTCTTTACGTACGTACCTATGTTTGTATCTTGCCTAACAGAAAAACTAGTAGTCTCAGAACGTTGGAATTTTGTATATGGGAGTGATGTAACATGTGGTTGTGCACCTCCGTTTTTGGTTGATATCGGCCACACCAATATATATACCGACTCTGTTATTCTTCTGTGTGAGCTCAGTTTTTTTATTCTTATATGTTGGTAAATTATGCATTTTTTTGCTTTAAATGTGGTTGAATTATGGTCTTTTTATGTTCCGTTTAAGGTTTTTATGTCTTTAATTAATTTGCATGCAATAGCTGTAGAATTATCAACAATTTAAAAGTTGTTTAAGTGTTACTAAGCGTAACAGAGCAGCATTTGTTTATATTTGTAACTTAGCAGGATAGTGAATTAAGTCAGTTTCTGCACCTTCAGTGCCTTTTTCCCGTGTGAGACCAAATGTAAACTTTCAGTTTTGTTCAGCGAAAAATCTACCTTCTTGCCCGCTGGCCGAATTGCTTGTTTGTGTGTAGAAACTCTAATTGTAAAAAAAAATTAAGCTGTTTTAACTGTATTTTTTTTTTGTTTGTTTTTCTACATTTTTCCATTTTTAATGAAGATGTTTTGAGATTTATGCATTTTTGCCTTGCCGCGAAGTGAGAACTCAATTAATTGAATGAGAAATATATCTCTAATGAAATTTGAGGAAGTAGATTTAAATGAAAGGCAGCAAAAATGTATATAATTTAATAGGCCGTAAAAGGAAGTCATGTGTTGTCCACATCAGACTTTTATGTACGTAGTATTTAAAGTTAGTCTATGTTTCTAATCACATAAGATTAATTTAAACTATTTTTTAAGTGTATTTGTATTATTCTTTGAAATCAGCTCCTAGAATTTATTTATTTATTTATTAGGTATTAAACATAATGATTTTGGATTGTTGTGAGATTTTATTACAAAATTCGCTTATTAAATTGCATTTGGTTAAAATGGAATTTCATATTAAAAATTTGAGTTCTTGTTGGTAGATTTTGTTGGTTTTTGATAAAATTCGAATTTTATATTCTGAAATCCGCATGAACATCACGTCTATACTCTGTTTATAGTTGTAGAAGTTAACATTGCACATCTGTTAAAATATTCGCAATCGATCTTTTTCATCATGCATACTTCGATGTCAGCCTGAACAAATGTTTTTTTAGCATTTTAAATTTCTCCTTAATAACATACCGAATTCTGTTTTATAGTTTTCTGTTTGAAAACTGTGAATCTGTTCGAAAACCAAATTAAGATTTTTGTATGTTTGTTTTTGTACAAATAAATATATATTTACTCACAGAAATAACTCAGTTGCAGAAAGTGCATAAAACCCTTTCAAAGGAAGAATTTAAATGACAGAAGCTAGTATAAAATCTAAGAATATCATCAGCTTTCACTGCTGCTTTACGGAGTTTTCTTTGTGTCTTATCATTAGAAAAAATAAAATAATCAGAAAACATAGTCCCTAACAATAGAACAATAAGCTTAGTTTTTCATTGCATCTTGCAGTAGCAATCTTAGCGAACGAGATTTAATTATTAGCTTTTGGTGATAACGCAGTTGAGTGTTTATCTTTATATGAAAATGTTTCACTTTTAATTTATCAATTTTATCGTTAGAAATTCTGGAATATAGGTAAACATCTGGTTTATTTTCCTTCATGATATAGACTAAATTTATTATTTAAGAAAAACCGTAGTAGGTTTTTTATAACCAAAACTAGATGAATAGGGTTTAAATTTAGGCGGACTGTTGTAGCGGATCTGACTTCGATGCTTCTCAATTTTGAATAAAATCGCAGTTCCTGTAGGTGTTCCAAATAAGATTAGCTTCAGCATTTTAATTTATTACTTAATTATCTGTAAAGTAATTCATTAATTTTTATTTACCACCTTATTTAATATTAATAATCATTATTTATTAGCCCAAGGGGCGTTAGTCTAGAAGGGCTATTATTATCGAAACAGCATTATGCGTTGAGTCACCAAAAGCGTTGAACCACTTTTTTCAGGTTGTTGGTACCAACTATTACCGCCCTACATTATATTTAAAGAAATTAAATGATAAAGAAGCTGCATGAATGTATGTATGTTTCTAGCACTGTGAAAAAAACAACGGTATCTAGAGCCGTTAAACTTTGAATAACGTAATCCTGCACCGAATATGGGCACCTGAAAGCCTGAATCTATTTCATATTTTGTAAAATTTAAGCGAATTTTTTATTAAAAAAATGCAATGATTTCAAAGCCAGCAATAATAGCAACAGTGTATGGAAAAAAAATTATCTCCAGCGCGAGAGACTGTATAAGAAATTCTAAAGATATGCTGTTTTTAAATAGTTTAGCCCAAAAGGGCGTTAGCCCAAATGCTTTCGAAACGTGTATGTGTGTGTAAAGGAAAAAAAAATCTCTTTTGTCGTAATATAAAATCTGAAAGCTTTCAGATTTAATTTTGTGTGTGTGTGTATTTTATGATATTTACTTAACTTTATCTGCCTTTTCCGGCGGCATCGGTCATTGTAATTTTAGAAATAAAATCTTGGTAGCAGTAATATATGACAAAACCCTGATTGTCAAAGTAAGCCATAATAATTCTGATTTATCATGTATTTCCCTACGGTTTCTCGCTTTTATAATGAGCGTAATATAAAAATAAATATACAGCACAAATAACCGTAAATTTTGATTCAGCGATGTGTTTGATTGATTACCTGATTAATTATTAATGTGTTTGATTACCTGAAGAGTCGAAATCGCATACTCCGGAGGGACAGAAACGGATAAAAAAAAATGAGCGGCTAAAAAGCATTTCTTCCACTATCCAAAAGCACAGCACTTTTGTGAAACATTTCATAAACTGAAATGTCATAATATAAATGCACAACTGATTTACCTAAGGAAAAATTTCAAATCTTTCGCCATCCCCCCGCTCCAAAAAAATCTTCCTAATCAAAGGAAATAATTCTGAAACGATACTGAACGTGTATGGTATATAGGCAAAAATGAAATGATGCGACGAAATCTATTATCTCTTCAAAATCAATTGTGTTATCGTGGCATTATTTCATAAAACAAGCTTTGGACTGTGTTTACATTATTTAGCCTCCTTCATGAAAGCGAAAATTATTCTCTTCTTTTTCCTTTTTCCGTTAGCTAATCTCGATTCTGTGACTTCGATTTTTCGCATTGCTAAGTAGCGTTAGTCGAAGTTTTGCTTAGAAAGAGGTAAAAACAGTTATAAAGAACTTACACATAGGGTTAAAAAGAATGGTTGCCTTAAGATGTCAAACTCCAATGTGATAAATCATATTTTTATGATAAATTTAAACTGAACATGTTATGTATGTTTTTCGATATAAACCGTAAAACTTAGCAAAATTGAAATTTCAGTTATATAGTTGCTGAAAATAAAATAATAAAAACACATTCTTAACGCAATGCGTAAACAATTATTCTGCCCCGAAGTACGTAACTACATAGAACTTATGTTGATATAGTTGCTGAATAATTGAATTTTAATGTAAAATTTCTTGTTCTAACAACAACTATTGATGAAAAGAAAATTATGATCTGCATATAATACTGAAAAACTAATTTGCGTTTTTAGCCGAAATGGGCGTTAGCTTGGAAGGGCTATTAGCCCCAAAATGGCATTTCGCGTCAAATCACTTTAAATGTCCGAATCACTTTTCACATCGTTGCCACCATATATTATTGACGTATATTATACTTAAAGAAACTAAATAATGAAGCATCTACATGAATGTATGTATGTTTCTCACATTGTGACAAAAGAACGGTACCTAGAGTCATCAAATTTTGAATAACATAGTCCTCCACCCGAACATGGGCACCTGGAAGCTCGAACTTGGAATTTCGAATTTGTTTTATTATCTATTCCGTACTTTGTAAAACTTTAACAAATTTTGTATTAAATCTTCAACAGTTTCAGAGCGAACAGCGGCAACACTGTCGGAAATAAAACATTTTTATCTCCAGTTTGCGAGATTGTCTGTCGAAAATTCTAAAAATACGCAGTTTTTAAATATTTTAACACAATGTGGCCGTTAGCCCAAATGCTCTCGAAACGTGTATGTGTTTGCAAATGAAAAACACGCCCATTTGGGCGTAATATAAAGTCTGAAAGTTTTCAGAATTTGTTTTAACATCTCCGAAATTAAAGACTTTTAATGGCAGTCTATTTGAAAACTAGCAGTTTAGCAGGTTTCTTGGATAATAAATAAATAATCTTAAATTTTGCTGAATAGCAGTTTTTGCTAGATCATATGGATGATGAACGACCTGGCAATTAAGTTCACCATAACATGACGGGACTCTTTAAAATGGTACGTTTCTAACTTGGAAAAAAAATTACTTATTTAACTCTGGAAAATGGTATGGCTGGATTAGATACAGTTCTCAGGCTAAAACGCTGCGAAAATTTATTGATTTGTTGTGAAAATTTATAGGTCAGTTTACTTTCAGTTAAAGGAACGACAACTGCGCAAATAATTCTCTGACGTTCAAGAGTACAACAGAGAGGTATAAAACAATTCTCAACTGACCTTCAGAATATAGCGAGTGAGGAGTTAACTCTTTTCAGTTAATTTATTATACAGAAATTTTTAAAACGGTAGCCACAGATTTTTTTTATATTGGTGATCCCATACAATTGGTTTAAAATGTAGAGTTTGTCTAAAGGAAATAGAGAATTCCATGAAAATTCCAACACTAGACATAGGAGGATTCTGTAAATACAAAATCTAACATTTTATATGGACCTCATGGAACGAAAAGTCCAATTAATAAAATGTTAAATATACTTAAATGAAATAAATGCGAAGAATTTCATATCTTCACTTGTAAAATTACAGGTATTAGTAATTAATATATTGTTTGAAGCCTGCTCGTAAATTAATAACTAGCACTGTTTTATTCAGTAGCCAAACTGAGCAGCTTTGTTTTTCAGTCTTTTCCCCTAAAATCTGGTTGAAATCGCTGAGCGGTAGACTGTGAAAAATTGTCTAAGCAATAAATTGATTCTCGAATACCTCCGCGAATTTAACACATAAACGTACGGTAGTTTGCCATATTTAATTTATTAAATTATACTGAGTAATTTTATGAACTGAAGATTTTGCTCTACGAGGACTGTATAAAAAGTAGATTTTTAAATTAGAGAATTCCTTTGCGCAGCACTGCTGAAACTATGTATATTAAAAAAAATGTGTCCACCTTATTTAAACCTCGTAATTATATGTATACTAGCCGCTGCGCGGCCAGCCGTCGTCTGGCTTTTAAGTGTACCGGGAAAATGCCTAAAAAGAACACCAAACATTAAATTTAAAAACTGCACAGAATTTTACTCTGCAGATCAATTTTATCGAAAAAGAAACAAACAACAACGGAAAAAAAAATTCAGTTAAAAATGCATTACATATAAAAAGCATATACAACGAAATAAGCAATATCCCTTTATACAAATATTAATTATCCTAATAAATAAATTAACCAACTTCCCTTTGCAAAATCTTAAGAACTCAAATGGTATAAACAGATTAAGAACTTAAACAGATTAAAAAATATCATGCAAAACTTCTTTATAATTAAAACATAATATTACAATAAAATAAGCAATATCCCTTGATACAAATGTTAATTATCCTAATAAAGTAATTAAACAATTTACCGTTGCAAAAAGAAACGACTTTTTAATTTCTTAAATTTTTCAGTCTCTTAAAAACAGTAACATAATAAATACGATGAAAAATTGATGCCAAACCGAAATTTTTAAAAGAATGAAACTATTCAAAATGATGCAAATTCATCAAAAATCTATCAACAACAATAAGAAAGGAAAATTGTTGCCAAAACTACATTTTAAAATATTTGAGATGTGAGAAGTGTATTCGGAAGCTTCTTTTAAAAAATTTTTAAAAAATACAAAATATTATTATTTTTCTAAAATTCTTTTTTTAAAAGAAGTCGAAAGGATTAAAGTTCAACGTGTCCAAAAATCAAAGGAAAATAAACAGCACATTTTTTAAAAGAAGTTTTTTTAAAAAAAAATTCCGCTGAAAAGGTGTTAAGCTCACCTTCCTAAATAAATTCGTATTTAATCGATTTATTGAAATACGAAATTTATTTTAAGTTCGTAAAATAGCTAAGTGTCTACGCTTGACGACGATGTAAAAATGAAATGTATAGAGTGAAATCTCGCTTTCCTGTAGCCCATTATGTCTCAAAATGACGCGATTTGGTCACAAAACATAAAATTAAAAAATTCTAATTCGAATTTCGAAAAAATCGCTTCGAGGTGCAGTAGCTCTTGTGTAGATACACCTGTGTACCAAATTTCGTGGCCCTGGGCCTATTAGCTTACTCGCAACACGAACGAAAGACACACACACACACAGAACTCTTTGTTTTATTATATGTAGAGATGTTCAGGATTAGTGTTCAAAGGAATAAATCCTGTGACTATTTTTTAAACGCTTAAATACGTTTCACTGCATCCATATTTCATCTATCCTGTATAGCGTCATCTCTTCCTTTTAATGTCAAAATATTCGGCTTTCACCTATGTACGCAAACTGGCATTTTCAAGGGCAGACGTTTCATTATTATAGTTATTCTTCTCCTCCCAACTCTAGCACTGAAATCGATTTCCTTCACTCCCATATCCCCCGTCAGCCTCGCCTGTCTGTAAAATCTTGAAATGGAAACTGCTATTGTGTACGAGGAGTTCATAAAATGTTAACTGGAACTATAGTTTCTTTGTGTGATTTTTTAGCATCAAAGGAGGGCAATACTCTCGTTTGAGTTATGCAATTTGTCATAATATTATATGTCTAAGGCTGCCTTTCTGAAACAGCTATGTAGTCTAGTTGAGGCATTTTCCTTGAGTCAGACTATTATTATCCTTTTATTTATTTATTTTATTAAAATTCGAAACGAAGGCATAAAGTGCCATGGCGGTCCCCTGCCTTCAATTGATGAGGTCGTTGAAGTTGTCTGTTTTGAGGCATATATTCCTTTCAGTCATACATTTTTCTCCCTTTCATCTGGAATTACCTCTGAGTTTATGGTCACAAAAGCTATGGCCATATATTACTCATAAACTATGTAAGTTGTAGATTTCTGATTACATCTGCTTTGAAAGAGATACATGGATTATAGGAGACACAGAAGGTGTTTACGCATTTTTTAGAACGATGTTGATAAAGAATTTTTTTAAAAAGTTTTGGAATGAAACTTTCTGACAACAGCTCGTTATTTGAAATGAGAAATATCATCTGTTCAATTTATTCTTGTTTCAAAATATCGCATGTAAACAAGCTGTGGATTGTAGGATATGTTTTTGCACTTTCCGAAAAGAAATATTTCTGTTCCATATTTCTTAAATTTCTAAGTGCAAAATAAGCAACATTCTTATGGGAAAGGGAAAAACTGTTAATCATTACTTTTACATGGAAAGAAGGCTCCAAACCAATCCCGAAAAAAGTACATACTGCTTTTAATGTTTCTAAAGTTATGTCTTTGGTAAAAAGAAAAAAAAAATCGCGTGACGCTGAAATCCATTGCAAAGTCTTTAAATGTATTTGTAGCAGTAATAAATAAACCAATAAGCAAAAATTTACAATTTAAAGAAGAACTGCTTTTGCCGAGGTATGTGGCTCAACACAGAACCATTTGTAGACTCCTGTATGAAAACTATTTCGTAGGAGATAACTCGAAATTTATTGTCACCGTTACTGGAAGCATGGGTTTGCCTAAATGACTGCAACAGCAACAACAAAAATATTTATTATGGACAACGAAAAGAGAAAAAATGTACAAACCGTGTTTCATCAATGCAACGAGAGTTTCAGTAAGGGGCTTATGATTGTCGGAGGATTCTGTTACAGTGGGAAGTTAAAAATTAAGAGCCTGGAAAAAGTGCTAATATAAACTCAACGTTCTATCGGAGAAAATTTTTGCTTACGATATATACAGAACGAATTCCATTTCTTTGTACCTATTATTTTCAAGACAAAGCAAAATGTCATACTTCAAAAAGTAACGCTGCATTCTTTGAAGAAATGAAGACTGATACAGATAATGCATATGTATGTACCTTTTCAACGTATTTCTGCGATACCCCCTGACTTTTCACCTATGAACTCTTCTGTCTTTAGTCTCTTGCAAAAGAGCCTCTTCTAAGCGCAAACCACAACGATTTATGAACTGTGGAAAACAGTGGAAGAAGAATGGAAGTCAACAGCCCTGGAAATTGTACGAGAAGGCCATCTGTCATGGAAATCACGATGCAGTAGTAAAAAGGCTATCAGATCGAATGCTTAAAAAATATCTTTTACATTTTAAACATTTATTAAACTGCCCCGAAATCGTGCTAAAAATGAATAAACGCCCTCTGTATGTCTGTAAAGAACGCAAAAGTAGATTCATTTGACTTCGTAACACTGTAAAGAGTTCGAGAGACAATTCTGTGGTTTAGTTTTAATTACTATTTGCAGTGTAACTTTTTTTATCTGTCGTCATTCCTTTTGCGTTGTCTGAATTTTATCTTGCTTCAGCGCGTTTCTCTCATCCCCTTAGTGAGCAAATAGTTCTTGACGAAACAGCATGAAGGTCATTTTCTATATTTTAGATATAATCCTTTAATTAATGAAAAATAATTTTTTACAGTAGTTTCCCAATTTTATTCACAGTTTTATGGGTTTTTTTAATTAAACACTTGTTTTGGTGGGCAAATTATATTCTTGAGTGCATGTAACACAATTTATAAAAGTCTTTCTACACTAGTTATCATAAATTAAGGAAAAAATCACAAAAATAGCTGTAACTCCCTCAAAAATAAGCCAAACCACGTAAAATTTGAGTATGTTGCCAAGTAAGAGTAACTGCAATATAATATATATTATAAAACAATTATATTATAAAAGCAATATATTATAAAGCTGCAATATGCAAATTAATGGCGCTGCACTCGAAACACGTCATCTGCGAGGAGCATACAAGTCCATGTTTGAGAGCAAGACCACATATTTCACTGTGATAGTGACATCAGAAATGAGGTAGCCAATCCGTAACAATGATCTCTAGGCATCATTTGCCTGCAGAACTACGATGCAGAGCCATTGGGAGACTAGAGGCAAGACAAAGTCAAACAGAAGTGGCTTAGATGGTTAAATGTGAGTCCTTTTGTGGTTCATAGACTTTGGAGGCAATTTCAAACCACAGATTCGGCATCTAGGAGGTTCAGCCAAGGACGGCCAACTGCTACGACGAGCGCCGATGACCGATATTTGACATTATGTGCACGCAGGAATAGAACCGCTGTTCCGACTCTTCTTAGTTCCTCCCTTGCTGCAACCACCGGAAGGTTGGTGTGAACGTCAACTGTGCGTAGAAGGCTTCACGAAGGTGGTCTGTTTGACAGGCGACTAGCCATTTACGTGCCCCTCACCTCACGCCACAGGAGGGGCAGTTTGCAGCGGGCACCACTACATGTCCATTGGACGCCTGATCAATGGAGGGCTGTTCTCTTTACGGATGAGTCCAAGTTTAGTCGAGAAAGCGATAGTTGGCCTTATTTGATATGGAAAGAACCTGGAACCCGTTATTATCCGTCAAACATCCGTAAAAGAGATGCATACGGAAGAGGAAGTGTCTGTGTTTGGCTTGGCATCTCTTTGGATGGATATACAGACAGACCTCCATGTCTTTCCAAGGGAACCATCAATGCTCAAGTTTATAGAGACGACATCCTTGATGTTTATGTGCGCCCATATGCCAGGGCAATAAATAGGTGATGCTTTCCTGTTACAGGACGGCAACGCAAGACCACACAGGGTTCGCATCGTAGATGATTATCTTCAACAGGAAACAATTATGCGCATGGAGTGACCAGCTCGATCCCCGGACTTGAATCCTATCGAGCACCTTTGGGATGCTTTAGGGAGACGTGTAGCTGCTCTCAATCTGCCCCCTCAGACCCTTCTCGCGCTTGCAACTGCATTGCAAGAGCAATGGTTCTCACTTCCTATGGAACTGATAGACCGCATAATTGAAAGCATCACACATCGCTGTATCTGCTGTATTGCTTCTAGAGGAGATCATATTCCATATTGAAGGTACTTTTCCTATAGCAAACTGACACCTTCGATTTGTTCATTTTATACATTTGCTAATTTCTATATTACCATAATTGTCTGGTAATTTCTTTTTATGTTATTTGATACCTTACTGCTAGAAATTTAAAATTTTCCGAGAAATATCTCATGATTTACATATATGCAGGAATATAAGGCAAGTTCAGGAAGTTCTAATCATAAACACGATGTAATACTTGTGAGATGATGAAACGTGGTGAAATAATTGCATTTATTGATAAGAATTCATTAACATATCATTGAAGTCTGTGGTGATGAAGCACCTTTGCATTACCATCAGGGGGAGTCAAAAAATTGGCTGCCGATGTTTTAGACATTGTACAGCGAGCGTCACTTGAAGATATTCTCAGACCGGGTTGCGTTATGGATGTGACCAGTGAGGAAATGTATGCTAAAGTCTAAGAAGGTGTGATATGAAAAACAGAAGAGGGGTGCATATACCCCTCTTCTGTGTTGAATAAAAAAAAATCTGAAAGTTTTCAGATTTTATATTACGCCCAAAAGGACTTTTTTTTAACATTTTGTATGTTACTTTTATTTATTAAATATCATGTTCTTCGCACCTAAATCATAAAACTCAGTTCAACAGCAGTATCACAAAATAATTTAAAAAGAACAAATGTTTAGAATTTACGATGCACAATCTCGCGCACTGGATGGAAAAAAAAAATTTTTTTTTCATGCAGTGTTGACATTGTTCGCCTTGAAATTTCTGAGCTCGTTAATCAAAAATGCGTTAAAGTTTTACAGAATATGACATAGATAATAAAACGAATTCCAAATTCTAGCTTCCAGATACCCGTTCATTTATTAGCAATAGTTCTGACTAATGTTGATTATCACATTGTTGGAGAATTATGTTATTCAAAATTTGATGGGTCTAGATACCGTTGTTTTGTCACAATGCGAGAAGCATACATACATTTATGCAGATTCTCTATTATTTAATTTCTTTAAATAAAATACAGGGCGATAATATTTGGTAGCAACAATTTGAAAAGTGATTCAACGCAAAATGCCAAAACGAAATTAATATCCGTTCTGGGGAAAAGTGCCTCTTTGGGTGGAAAACTTGCATTCACGCAATAGTGCCTCAACGCATAAGACTCGGATTTCTGAGACTGCTGTTCAGCAACTCAGATTTGAGCTTGTTCCCCAACCATTGTATTTACCAGATATAGTCCCCAAGTGATTTCCTTTTATTTCAAAAACTGAAACATTATTTTGAATGGATCATGTTAAAGCGACGACTGTGATTTGATGGATGACGTTCAAGAATAGTTTGAAGGCTGTAACAAAAACATTTGTTCTTGTTGTAATCCGATGCGTAATCAATCGCTATGCCAAATGCATTGCAGTCAAAGGGAACTGCACAGAAGAGCTAAAAAATAATTTTACAATTTTTTCTTAACATATCTATGTTAGGCTTATTGGACGCCTTCATAAACTGGAGATAGAAAATTTCGTTTATTAGGGCTAGAATTAGGTTATAAAATTAATGACCGTATGATCTAGAAATTTGAAATATGACAGTTGATTTATGATTCACACGGGCATCCCAAGTTTGGCTATAATTTAATCATTTCTATGAATTTTGAATCATCGCATGTTTTGTTGTAAAATAATCATTTTTACGAGTTTTCAATTATAGCCTTTAAATCCAACTTTCTGATTTTAGTCGCTACGCAATTGTTCCATTTTCATTCTTTCAGTTTCAAAAAATGGCAAGATATTATGTAACTTGCTGTTGACATTGTAGACTTTTCAATAGGTAGTTTGCTAACGGATCATAAAGCAGCATTTTTATGGCATATTGAACAGGAATATTTTTAAGATGCTATTTGTTTGTTGTGTCAGTTCAAATAAATCATGCAATAGCCCAAAAGGATTCTACATTCTCAAATTTAAACCGTGTTGAAATCGTAACATGTAAAACTGTCAAACGACTTTAATCAAAACATATAAAAACAAATCCGTATAAAAGGAAAATTAGGTGTTTGCATTTACTACTCATCCAGTTATCAACAATGGTCTTGACTAATGCTAATTATCACATTGTTTACATTAAAAAACATTAAAAAAAGCATCAACAATCCCCCCCCCCCCA
>KK118848.1:156163-175923 GCA_000611955.2 Stegodyphus mimosarum
CCCCCCCCCCCCAGATTATCAACAACTTGTGTTTGTTATTCCTTACTCTGAAATGGTTGAAGAAGCACTTCTGTCTGTTTAATGATTACGTTTTGCCAAATAGGAACTTGCTAAATAGGAACCTGAAACAATTGTTACTCTCTTTCTTTACTTAGTATCTATCGTCCAATATTTGTAACTGGCTTGCCAAAGCGGAGTACTGCTTCTTCTTCCGGCAGGTGTAACATATAATCTCTAATACTGGTTCCCTTGTATTGATCCCCCCCCCGTTTTAAACCATAATTGTTGAATCACCAACGCCCTACCATAGCTGAAAGTGAGATTTATCGCGCTGAGGCACACATGGGTGTCGAATCTGACCCGGATGTTTCAGGGAAAGGGAGCGCAGCTCTGTTGGGGTCTTTTCGAGGACAAAGAAAAAGTTTTTTTACCGAGTGAGGCGAGGTTTCAGCTGCCCACCTTATAAATTGATTTCGGTGCAAGTGGTAAAGGAACCTTCTCTGTATAGCATCTGTGTTCTACAGAGCTCAGTTTAATTAATTTGTATTGTGTAGATCTTTCTGACGGATAAAAAAATTACATTATTGTATTATTTTTATTTGAAAAAATTACAATTTAGCAGTCTATTCTATAAATTTAAAAAGAATTTATAATTAATCAATGAGCAGTAAATTAAGAACTGATTTCCTACTTTTTAGATTAATGTAAATAAGTACGTGAATATATATTGTAGTGGTTTTTTTAATTTTTATATTACGGTGGTATATTAGTATCATGACCTTTTTTTTTACATTAAAAAGTTTAGGCTTTCCGCTTTTCTTATCACGTTTCATTTTGTTATTCTATCGGTCTGTTAACTACTCATGTAGCTCTATAATGGTCAGTTGTAAGGAGTGTCACCATTCTCTTGGGCGAAAGATCTTTTAATTTATCTTACGCGTTATAATACTAGTTCATTCTTAATCAGCGTAACAGATTAGGAGGATGTTTCAGACGCTACAGGAATTTAAGTGTTTTCTTCTTTTTTGTGTGTGTGTTATATTTAAATGAAATAAATTGCTGTATTTGTGGTTAATGCATAATTTTTGAGACAGTTACATCTTTGGAGTAAATAAATAAAGAAATAAATGAGACGCTTTTAATTGCGTATTTTATGCATTTCGATTGCAGAATAATCGTTTGCGAGCTGCTAGCAGTGAGATTTGTACATTTTGTTTCTTGTATTATTAACTTTAATATTCGCCGAAAATCATATTATGAACAAGAGGAAATTGGTGTGCCTAGATATTTATTTCATAATTAAATAGTCCTCCTCCCAAGGTATAAGATTTCCCTCTCACTTTTTTAATTCTTTGATGCAATTCTGTGCTATTTTTTGATACCGTGTTAGAATCATCTAATACGTTGTATCGATAAACTGTATCTTTGAAATGATCATATGCTAATCTTAAATAGCTTAATTATATCTCTATCTTCAGCAATGATTACGATTTCCCAGAATTTTCATTTGGTTGTAGAATATGTTATTGTTATTTCTCGTGTGTTCATATTATACGGCTCTGAATATGGATATTGTGTTTGATCCAGAATGCTCTGTCTTTCTCTCTCTCTCTAAAAAACCGAATTGAATCTTTTTTTATGGAATTTTTGTGCTTAATTGGAAAGGACAATGAAATTAAAATATTGGTTACAGTTCTTTAATTAATTCAAACCTGAGCCCTAATCTTTAATTTAATTTTGAAAACTTAAGGTTTTTGCCAAATTTTGTCATCGAGTAACTAAATGCCTTTCAACAGATTAATTCAGCAAATATATTGCATATAAGTAACATTTTGACACTCTGCAAAAACTATTTCTCGTAAAATCAGGTAATAAAAAATAAAAAAAAAACTAATGTTTACCATATTTATATAAGAAATTTCTATGAAATTAGTATTTGTGACTGTGACAAACTGTTCGCATTCAGTGTTCACCGCATTAATCTTTTATTAAATACAATCAACTTGAACTAATAAACAATTTTTAGCTGTCGTTGTTTAACGTACTAAACGTGTTTGGAATCTGCAGGTTTTTTTTTTTTTTTTTTTTTTTAAAAAATTTAGGGATAGAAATAAATTATGTGTCATTTCTTTGGCACAATACGATTTCATCGAAGTATTCAAATGTTCTTTTATTATTTAAGTCATTTTTGACCGAAATGTTTTTTATTGAGTTGTTTCAGGGAATTTTCCTTCTCTTCGGAGGAGAAAGTGAACGTAATATCGAGAGATTTGCATGGCTGAAGATTGTCAAAAAGTAAATATGCCGCTTATACTTCACTAAGGTCTTACGTTGTTCGATGCATATCATTAACTACGATTAAGGTTAAGAATTTAACAAAAAGGAATGCAGTGCTGGCGGATTTTCTGGCGTAGTAGCAATATTATTCTGTTTCCTCTTGCTCAAAAGAAAGCCCGCGGGACTGATGCCTACTGGTCCTTGTTAAGGCTTTTAAAACTCTTAAGCCTTTACAAGCGATGATGCGTGATGAATTTTCTAAAAATGGGACAACGACGTGAACGCACGATGATTCATCTTCGGCCAACAGCGGTCAGGTAGTTAGTACAGGAAATAATTATTCCAAAAGTTTTTTCATTTGATTGTCAATTAGAATGAGTTAAATAGTAAAGAATGACGGTAAACAGCTTTCGTCATTTCCTGTCATCTGTATTACTTCCATATAAAAGAAGGAAAAAGAAATTGCTCTAGGATGGAAAATTTTAATTGTATGGAAGAGTTGGATTTAGGTCGCTGCTTCTTTTTCTCTTTTCTTAATGTGCGCTATCAGGGCATTCGCTAATTTGTGGATAAGTTTGCTGTATTTAAATTTAATTGTAAGCCCTCTACATTTTTTACCTCTTTCCAAAGGTCTATTTTTTTCCCCTTTAACCTCCTTTCCCATGGAATGAGTGAAATTTTCAGATGTTCTTTCCCAGTTTCCAAAAAATATCACGAACTGAAGTTCTGAGTAGTTTATAATCGATTATTTATGTTATCAATTAATGAAGAATCTGTGCGTATCTTTCTTGCACAATGCAAAAAGGCAGCATGTAGAGCCACTAATTTTTTTCTAAAAATTTTCTAAATTTTGAACACATAACAATCATCCATTTGAACGTGTGAACTTCAAAGCCCGAATTTTGAATTTCGATTTGCTTTTTATTTATTCCATATTTTGCGCGAATTTAATGAATTTTTGATGAATAAACTGCAAGATTTAAAAACAATATTTTGCTACTCGCCAATGCGTAAAATATTTGTTTCAAATTTAATTCGAAGAACTCAGGGATTTAAAGAAATGTATTGCCATTCTGCAAAGCATAAGATATGTGTTTTCAAATTCAGTCAATAAATTCGATGATTCAAAGGAGATTCTAAAGATATTGCTGCCATTACCCAAGAAAAGAATATTTTTATCTTTCACTCGCCAGTGTGTTACCACTCAGAAAGGCGTAAGAACTTAAAATTTAATCTGTCTGAAAACAAACGAAGCAATTTAAAAGCAATCATTTCAGTTCTTATCTTTATTTTAATTATTCATTAAGTGAACTTGTGAAATTAAACCAATCGGACGTATTAAATTCATTATATATTATTATGAGAATTTTTTTATAAATAAGAAAGATTAAGAATAATATTTAAATGGTTCCTGTAAACATTAAGTTTTTGATTGTAAATCGGGCAGCTTAGTGCTTTCCTAACTACCCTATTCTTAATGTGTTGCCTGCGCAAAATATTGCACTTTAGCTTTAAGTAAATAAACTGTCATTTAACTTCGATTCAACATGATGATATGTATTTGTATGATACATTTTTCTTCTCTATGCGAACGTCTATAAAAAGAATATGCGATTTAGAAGCGCGATTTTTTCTGAATTTTTCGTGCGGTTTGCACTCGGCGCCAAATAGTTTGTTTTTATGCGATGTGTACATTTGAAAATGTTGCATTACTGCTTTTGACATCTGAGATGTTACGTACTGTGAATCTCAGTTCAGCAGAAAAGCAGAAATATAATGAGCAGATAGCGACTGTACCTGTCATCCGTATCCTCTCTTACTACGAATAGATTTAAGAAGGGATTCGTATTGAATTTTTTTATTCTAACAGATTTACGAACTAACGCGTTTCTAATCTTCCAGCTTCTCTTTTTATATAAGGTAGCTGGATTCCTTCTCAAAAGCTACTCTTCGCGCATAGGATTAAACGAAAATTAAATAAGATAAAAAATTGAGAGGATGTTTGACGAGGTTAATACCTTGATTTACTAACTGGATTTAGAAGAATTCGTCGCGGTAATGCAATTACATTTCTATTTTCTTAACATCTGGCAGTTTCTGTTCTTAACATTTTATTTCCGGATCCGTTTGATCCTTTAATTGCGCATTTAAAGATATAAGTGTATATTTTTTTCCTCCCCCTGCTTAACTTTTTTCTAAGCGTTTCAATAAATAATTATCTTATTAAAAGATCAATGTTACTGTATATCGCTACATGAAAATATTGATTCATGCGTTTTGCATTGAGAAGCAGTTTGACAATTTGATACTTTTTATATGTTACTGGTAATGTATGGAACGCTGGCATTTTATAGAATGCCTGGAGTGTTTAGGCAAAGTATGAAATATAAAAATTATTATCTACTTTGCCTAGACATTCAAATGCTGTTTAGGCAAAGTATGAGAAAAGGATCATGATGAGGCTATTATTTAAAAGACGTCCGTTCCTCAAAAATACAAATGTTATTTTGAAAAATAATGAGACTGCCATTAAAAAACTTTTATGCAAAATACGTAAAAAAAAATAGTGAGACAATCTTGGTGCGCCATAACAAATTTGCATTCTCTATCTGACTGAGAGTGGAAATCAATAAGACCTACCTGACAACGGCAATTAAATTCGAAAAAATAAATCTTGGGTTTCGCAACAGTGCCTTTTTTTAATATCTTATTGCTTTTTTGTGGCAGGGATCACAAAGATGGAAGTACAGTTCAATATCATAACGTTTTTATATGTAACATTTTTGCATTTGGTTGAGAGTTCTTTCAACATTCTGTCACGTCCTTCGTGTCCAATAGGCAAATGAGTTTCAAGAAGGAATGAAATAACTCATCGGGTCTGTGACGTAACACTGGATAGATAGTACTGACGCTTCTTTAACAGGATAAATGAGTTTACTCTGATTTTCCACAAACAAAGCATCATAGCACTTCAGCAACCAATATTCCCGTGGTTCATTCTTAGTAGTCATTTTGCCATTTTTTTACGTCATTTATTAACTTCAGGTAAGTAGAATCAGGTATTCGAAACGAATCAGAAGTGTATTTCATACTTTGCTGGTTTGTTATTTGGCATTCTATGGAATGCCTAGGCAATGTGCAAAATATTTAATCATACAATTGCCGCCCAGTTTTCAGCATTCTTTAGAATGCCGGGTTTCATACATATACAATTTTTAAGAATTTTAAATAGTTATATGTTTGTTTATTCAGTTGTTTTTTCGAGTGAGGTTCCTTGTTGTATGATTCTGTAGCTATTTGACAATTTTTATACAATTTTTAGTGAATTTAAAACAGTTATATGTTTGCTTATTTAACTTTTTATTTCTACTGCGTTTCTTTGTTATATGATTGAAACTCTACATGATTGAAACATCTAATACACCGATTGGTTGGTTGTGATTGTCTTGCTTACTGGGGATATAGCCACTTTTAAAGATCTAAAAATCATCTTTCATTGATGGCTTTGTTTGTAAGATAAGCACAAGACATTTTGATAGCCATCGTCTGGGTTGCTTTTGAACAAAATTTGGATCATTTTTGAATGTTAAACATTAATGTCGTACATGATATTCTTTCTGATTTTCCATAATAACAAATAGTTTGCAAATTAATTCAGTAATTGATATATTATTATTCCACTGACACAACAGCAATCAAATTGACATATTTAATTTTAAAATATGGCTTAAGCACGTTGACTAACTGTTAAATGTGCTTAGCTAAAAGTGGTATTTAATTTCCTCCGCAACAAAGATAAAAACTATAACTGACATGGTCACATTTGGATTTAGGATGCAGTTTTGATTATGTAAAGGCTTCAAGTTGCCTTAGTAGGGAAACATGCTCATATATACGCCATGCAATACTAGTTATATATTTTCCTATAATGGCATACTTTTACTATTGCACGTTGTGTACTATTATGTATAATCATAGCACTACTGCGTTATTATAATCGTTTTTCTGCATTACAAAACAATATAGTAATTATATGTTTTCCTGCAAAATCAGATTTGTCGTGAGAATCACGAAAACTTTTCTTTGGCAAAAGTTTGGCCTAAGTCAGAAAGAAATCCACTTGATAATCTTAAAATCCATGATGTGTTGTTTCTTTATGTTTCATCTTTTATTTTAATGATGTGCAATTTGCTTTGCTTTGATATGTTTCCGGAATAACATCGAATATTATTATTTCAGAATTGGTGATGGCAGAGCCAGAAACAACAAATGGAACTCCTAATTCATCGACACTACCGCGCAGTGCGAGGAGGTGTCGAATCCCTCGGTTGAACCGTTCCACTTCTGCTAGACTGAAAGGGGACCTCTTAGAGTCCATAAAATGCGAGAATCGTCCCAAGTCCATGACTCTGTCCTCTCCTAGGGATTATCCATGGCAGTTAGAAGGCCGCTATGGAGATATGGGATCCGTGGCATCTATGCCCTTTTCCATTGACGACGACAGTTCCGTGAAGAGCTTTGGGAGCTTTGTAAGCTACACTTCTTTTGCTAGTCAGAGCCAAGGCACAGAGGCATCTTTGTCGCGGCCCATCAGCCGGTCGCATTATGGGAAGAAGTATATCCTGCATTGTGATCGACACCTTGCAAAACAGGAAGAATATTTGACGCCGACGCAGAGGAAAGACAAAGAAATACGTCAATTAAAATCAGCGCTCATGAAACAGACGAAACGATGTGAAGAGAAAGAAATGGAGATTGAGACTCTAAAAGCCGAACTGCAGAGACTTCAAGATACTATCGCTGAAGTAAATATCCGTATATTTTTTCCTCTTTCTTATTTGAAATTATTATTTCAGAGGTCACTAGAATTTTTAAAAGGGATACTTTTCACCTCCTTCATTTGGGTCAGAATAAGTCTAATGAGGTTGCTTGGGAAGATAACTGTGAAATACTTTGCGATTCAATTTAAGCATATAATTATTATTCGAACCATTCAGATTTTGTTCCAATAAAAGTGCAGTTTGCAAAGATTTGCCAGTATTTAAATAGTAATTCATTTATTTATATGAAAATCGAGTTTCTGATCCAGCTGTTATATTCAAAATTTCCTTTGAAAACACCGATTAAAAGTTATTTATGCTTGAATTGATGCAGTATTACTCGAAGGAGAATATCAACAATTAACATTCTATTTTATATCCTTCTTTCACAGCCATTCTTCTCATTATCCTTCTGTTTGTGAAATAACTGTAGATGCGTTGCATTTACACTCATGTCCATAAATTAAGGATAATTCGGAGTCATGCGGAAATCGAACTCTAAAATAAATATATCACCTGTAAAATCACTGCACACATCTTCAAGAATCATATGCAAATTTCAAGAAGTAACCAGGTGACACCGATGGTACGTCACAATGACGAGAGTGTAAGAGAGTGCTATATAAGGAATACAGACAAAGACGTAAAATTGTTCGCAGGCGCTTTATAACCCAACTGGAAGTATCAGACGAACTTGGAATTGCTCCGAGTGTCATCTCCAGACTTTGGCAACAATTCCAAGATGATGGTAATGTGAGTAGACGTTACAGCACAGGTCGCCCCAGAGTTACAATGCCGAATGATGACCGGTATTTGGCAGTTACTGCCAAAAGAAACAGGCGGAGCACAGCCTCAGACCTGTCTCGTCAGCTCTCTTCAGCCACTGGTACGACAATTTCAAGGCAGACTGTGTACAGACGCTTAGGGCAGATTGGTCTATATTGAGATTGGTCTAGACGCTTAGGGCAAATTTCTCGTAGACCTGTCAGATGCGTTCCACTTACTGCAATTCACTGTCGCCTGCGGTTAGCCTGGAGTAGAGAGCATGCATTGTGGACACCGCAACAGTGGGCTTGGGTGATGTTTTCCGACGAGTCCAGGTTTAGCTTGCAGTCTGATTCTCTCCGGACTTTCATATGGAGAGCTCCAGGTACCCGTTACCACCAAAAAAACATCATTGAACGACACCGTTACGGAGGTGCAGAAGTGCTCATTTGGGGTGGAATTATTCTGGGTTCCAGAACTGAGTTGCATGTTCAAATTGGAACCATGACAAACCAAATCTATCGGGACGTCATTCTGGAACAATATGTATGTTTGTTTCGGGGCGCCATGGGCGCACAATTTGTGTTTATGGATGACAACGCCCGTCCTCACCGTGCAAACATCGCAAGCGAATGCCTTCAGTCGGAGGATATCACCCGTATGGACTGGCCAGCATTCTCACCGGACTTGAATTCAGTAGAGCACATGTGGGACATGCTTGGCCGACGAGTTGCAGCCCGTCAACCTCCTCTTACATGTCTACCGGAACTTCGGAGAGCATTGCTTTTTGAGTGGTGTAATATCCCCCAAGATCAGATCGATAATTTGATACTCAGCACGTCTAGGCGTTGTACGGACTGTATTGCATCGTCTGGGAGACATACAATGTATTAAAAATCATACTAACCATTTAATATTGCTTTTTTGTAAATAGGTTGTTCTGTAATTTGCTCCAGGGAGAAAAAGTCGTTAATTTTTTTAATAATATCAAACATATAGCATCTTTTTTTGCTCTTTACCTTTTGTTTAATAAATAAGCTTTACAAATAAGTCAAATTTGTTTTGCTTCTAACGCTTCCTTTGCCTGATTTTGCATTATCCTTAATTTATGGACATGAGTGTAGTTCCAGAAATCAGTGATGATGTCAAAGGGGATTCAGAGTTATTTCTTTCGCAAGCATTGAATATAATCTTTATTGGCATTCAGGTGAAACAGAGTGCAAAACACTTATCTTTTTCACTTAATTCTTTTGTTGAATCGTCTATCCTGTTATATAATATAGCAGTTCTTTCTTTATTAATGACTGTTATTTTACACAGACCTATTTCAGAGCATGTTTTACGAATGTTATATGAATTTATATAATTATGGAGATGAAACTCCAGGTTTGAAATGTACTTTGACTTAATATACTATAAATGAAGTGTAAAACACATTAAACCAAATGAGAACAAAAACAAAAGTTTTCTTAGAAAACAAGGAATATCTTCAGTTATTGATATATACTAAAATTACAAGCTTAAAAAATACAGAGCATTCATTTTAAACGCGTTTTATTGTAAACTGCATCTAAATTACTCTAACTAAACTTTGTGGAACTAAAATTAGATAACTCTGATTGTAAAGGTTTTTCGTAATGTCAGGGAACGTTAAGTTTAAAAATTAACTTTTCATATTTGCCTATTCTCTGGAAATTAACGTTAACAATCCAGATATCAGTAATCCAGCCCTTATTTTCGCCAGAGCAATTTTAGATATTGAAGATCACCACAAGGATCTGTCATAACTGTTAGGTGGCGATTGCTGCTGCATTATCTGTTCTTGAGCGTTTGGTAGTTGCTGGTAAGGCATTTCGGAGCTTAGTATTAGAACAACCATCGTAGCAGAAGTTACCAAACGTCCAGAATGCACCAAACTGTGCCAACCATCTACATCAAAATTCTTCTCTCCATTTTCGTGCGCGATTTTGTTGTTGTATTTCAGGTTCCAGTGTTTTTTACAGATAAATCTAGTTATTTTTATCTTAACTTTAAAATATTCACTTGAGAAATTTGCCTGTAACAAAAAACAATGCGTAGACGTTTTGCTGGAATACATATTTTGCCGCAATACCGATAAAGGGAACAGTGCTTTGAATATGTTCTAAAGCGATCGCCACGAAATTTCCAGCAGAACGAAAGAAACAAAAACCCACATGTAAGTACGTTTATTGATTGATTGTTGGAATAAATGGGGACTCGGCGTCTAGGAGATTTTCGAGGCTGACGATATATATCTAGGTGACTAAAGTAGTTTATTTAGCTATTGGTGAAGGTACATTAGTGACTATTTACATTGGTGACTATTTGCAAATGAAAAAAAGAGTGATAATCAAGAAGTTATGTCTTTGTTATCTAATCATTACGTCTTAGTCGAAAACACAACAGCTCATCTTATCTTCCATCATCCATCTCCCTGGCGATACCGTAGTCGTGTTGAGTTGTTGCAGTCCTGCTATTCACATTTGGGCATCCTGACGCGACAGGGCCTCCTGGCGATGATGGAGTTACAGCAAAATCTGAAATGAGTAATAATATATATATATATAAAGCGTTGTCTTGGAACGTTCTGAGGGAAAAAAAAGAAACGTCATTTTCATTGAGTGTCAATGGATCATCTTGGAATGTCTTGAGGGGGTAAAAATGTTATTTTTGCAGACCGTCTTAAATGTTCAAGCGTCTTTAAGAGAGCATATCTGGAACTTCTTGCCAAGGAAAAAAATTGAACATCTTAATACATCTTGTACATAAAAAAATTCTATGCAGAGGAAAAAAAATTTTTTTTCAACTAATTAAAGAAAAGGATGAATAAAAAAAGAATGAAAGGTAGTAAATACTAAATTGAATGTCCAAAGAGTTCATTGTTGAAAAGGCCATGGTTTCATCAGATCAACAGCTGTGGAAGTTTTATTAGAGCCTTCATGTATTCCAACTTTCTCTACCTCATAGCGGTCATTTGGCTTAATAGCTGTGATTTTGTAGGGTCCAAAAAATCGGGGTTTGAGTTTGATTCGAGTTACAAATTGGAGTGCGTTGAAGTGCGATTTGATCACCAGCTTTGTATAAGGGTAATTTTTTGTGGCGTTTGTTATATTGACGTTTGTTTTTCCGCTTCTTTTTTCTCGCCTTCTTTAGTTTCGTTTGTTCCGTCTTTGCTTTCTGTATCAGCGTCTTTGTCATCAAGTTTTCTAGCTGATTTCTGCTTTTCAACCTTCTCTTCTTCTTCGGTGGTCTCTGTAGGTTCTTCGTTTCACACGGTTTCTTTTTCTTGTCTGTTGCAGGGTATGTTACTGAAGTTTTTCTAGTGGAATTAGCAGTCAATTCATCATAAAATGTGAGCTGAGATTGTTCTTTGGGAAAATGCTTCTTTTCAGAATATCCTTCTGCAATGGCGTTTTTCATCGATTGCTTCGAATCTATGTCTGTTGTGCTTAAGTTTCCTTATTGCACTAATTCATCGTTGACAGCATCATTTTCATTTGTAACAGAATCTGCATCACTCAGGACGTCGTCAGAATTCACAATCGGGGAATCATTGCCACTTTCTTTGACTGTAGGTGAAGTGTCCAGTTTGCTCACATTCTGTACTGTAACAGGAACTATACTAACAAGATCAATTTCTGATTTTGGAAGTGAAAAACAAGAATTCACAACTTTTCCGAATCCTTTTTCAGAACCACTTTCAATGCAATGAGCATTTTTATGCCCTTCAGAATCGCTTTGAGAGTTCTTGTTTTCTGCTTCTATTAGTTTATACCATGCTTTCCAATAGAAAATTTAGCTTGTTGGATACAATCACTTCCAATAATTGAGTCAACATATAGTAAATTATCATCAACAACTTCAATGTCAGTTTTAAAATTTATATTTTGAAACAACTTGTGAAATATCCTATTGGGTGCACAATGCTATCACCAAGTCCTGATAATGTTATCGAAGATTTTTGAAGCGCTGGAGAACCAATTTTTTTATGTGTTGATGTGTTAATTATAGTAGCTTGACTGCCAGTGTCAATCAATGAGGGAATAATAACGTCAGAAATATTGATGTGAATCATCCTGTCTCTGGTTTTTGTGACGATGTAGGTGATGCGCGACTCGATTTCTGAATATGAGTAGATGATTTATGCTCATACGAATTGCATGAAAAACGTTTGAGCTGTTTATGATAACAATTAGAACTTTTATGGCCTTGTAGCAAACTATAGGTTGGAAAGGCTTTTGAGAAATTTTGTTCTCTAAGTGATGAGAATTATTTTGTTTAAATTTCTGATCACTAGAAAATTTAGTATGTTTGGAAGCAGACACAAGCTTTTCATAAATTTTTAACTTAAAGTCCTTATGAGTGGTGTAGCACCAGGGTGCCTGGGCAAAACAGCCCTACCCCTTGTAGAATTGATAGGTTGTTTCGAATTATAATATACTCATTAACCTGGAAAAGACATATACAAGCAAAACAAAAACAATAAAGAGAAAAGGAAGTGCAGACTTATGGAAAGATACGAGAGACACATATGCAAGACTGAAACATGATAAATACTAAATACAAAACATACAAAAACATACAGTACGATAAAATTGACAAGTACACTAGTCGTTAACATTTAAGATGGCCATGGGCCTTTTACAATTACTGTCATTAAAATTATAGTCATAAGTACGAATTACTGGATTTTCAATATTGGGCAGATTTGCATAGAATTTGCGGGCAAGCCGGCAGTAAAATTTACAAATTTCCTCGACTTTAAGCTCCTCATGTATCTTGCTGTATACCAAGGAGCATTGGTTATCTGTCTGAGTATAAGATTCTGCACTCTTTGCAGTCTTTTTCTGGAGCTTTTGCATGAGTAAGCCCACACAGGGCAAGCATAACATAAGATGGGACGCAACACGGTTTTGTAAATGAGCAACTTGTTGTCTATGGAAAGTACACTGTTTCGAGCAATTAAGGATTAAGGAGTGTAGAAATTTTTAACTTATCTTTGAATTCACTTACAGTTTTACAACCATATAATAAAATTTTGTTAGGGTTTTCTGGAATACCATTTATCATATAATCAGAAATACAAGACATATCAATTTGACCTCTAGAACCAATTTCTCTCATAACAATAAAATAATTGAATAAGGATTCGTTTGGCTTAAGACGTCTTTTAAACATTAGTTTGTGCAAATCTGCACTGTTAAGCTTAGAGGAAAATTCTTCTAACAAATTTTCTTTTAGCGCAGAAAAAGTTTTAACACCATGTAACGAATTTACAAAGGTTTTAGCAGAGCCTTATAAGCATTTCTTTTTTTTTTTTTTTTGTAAATATAATCTTGTGAACGTCTTCGTAATGATATTCAGTTGAAATAATTCTTCTAGGTCGTTTAAAAAAGATTCGATTAAATTATCAGAAGAACGATCAAAAGATTTAATACAGTTATATAAATCACGGAAAGTTATACTGAATTCCAGTTCATTTACCATCGATGACATACCAGGTGAATGATCCTGCGGCCCAGGTACCCTGGTGCTAGCACCTACAGTCGTGACCGTTATTCGATGTTTATGTAAACAAATTCGGGAGCTGGAAGTCTGCGCGTTTTGGCTAGTTGCCAAGTTCGAACAAAAAATTGACTGTGTGTTTGTTTGAGACTCTTATTTTATTTTTGGAAATTAATTTTTGCTCTGGTTTTTTTGTAATTCATCACTGTCGGAATCAGAATCGGAAATAGTAGTTTCTAATAACAGATCGAAATCCGTTAAAGCTTTCACAGTTGTAGTATAACATTCATCAGCAGAAATGGCACATTCTAAATTCAAAACATTAAGAATCGAAATTAGATCTGCCAGAGCGAAAATATTTAATAATTAATTTAAATCAAACGTTCCTTAACTTCGGCATTGTGAAAAGAGCTATCGAGGCCTGTGAATTCACAAAGTCGTTTGCGATTTGCACGGTCACCTTCTTGACCATGCACAAATTTATGCAGTAACTTAACTGCTTTTGTAGAAGATGATTTTAAAGATTTAGTTATATGTGGTATATCATTTAAAGTTGGCATTGTCACAATTTAAATATTTCGAAGAACACAAGTCATGCACAAGTTAATACAGTAAAATGAAAATTCAGTTTCGAATTCAAAACAAAAGTTCTGGTTTTAACACAAGTTCTGGCGACAAAAATATAGTTTTACTTCATCAAAATTAAATTCAAAAGATTCTTTACTTTCACTTCATCTAAACTGAATTCAAAAGATTCTTTAATTGATTCTTAAAGAACAGCTTACCTTCATTGAAGAACCGATCGAAGTCCCCATGTGGACTCGGCGTCTAGGGGATTTTCTAGGCTGACGATACATTTCTAGGTGACTAAAGTAGTTTATTTAGCTATTGGTGAAGGTACATTAGTGACTATTTACAAATAAAAAAAAGAGTGGTAATCAAGAAGTTACATCTTTGTTGTCTAATCATTACGGCTTCGTCGAAAACACAACAGTTCGTCTTATCTTCTATCATCCGTCTCCCTCGCGGTACCGTAGCCGTGTTGCAGTCCTGCTATTCACATAAATACCCAGCTCAAAACTAAAATTATGTATATAATAATCAGTAAGCACATAATAAATAATGTTTTTGTAGTCATCATTCTTTTTATTCTGTAAAAAATTGCGAAACTGTGTCAAGGTTTTTTGGGTAATGCGCAAGACCTGCTTATCTTCTGCGCATTTTATACAATTCACCATGTTATATTTAGTTATGACTCCAGCGAATGTAAAGTTTTTTGTGTGGTATGAAACACAAACACCATACGATGTTTATTACAAATAAAGTAGAACTTTGGGAAAATCTCGTTTGAAATTTTAATTTGTCTTTATGCAGCTTGCGGGATTTATATAGTATCTGCTGACCTACATTTTATGACATACAGAGAAACAGAAAAATTGCTCAAATTGTTTGCTGGCAGTGGCTCAAAGAAAGAGATATGTATAAGGAAAGTAATGAATAAATAAAAACATGCAAAATCAGCTAAAAATATGAATTATTTACGGTTATCTAAGGAAAAAGAATTGAATTATATGAGTGCCTAGTGAAGGAACAAATCAAAATTTTCTTAAGAAATTTAGGATTAGATTACGTCTGTGATCAAACTGAAGATTAATTAATTAAATGGCTGCATGCTTTACAGTGAATGGTAAAACGTATCCTGTAGATAAGCAAGCGCTTGCTAACACGGGTTTCGCTAAATTAATTTAAAATGAAAAAATAAGTCCAGAACATTTTCGCAATGCACATGAAACGCGCTAGTCTGGAAATGCATGCTAGGATGCTTAAATTAATTTATTAAGGCAAAGTGCATGACAGCTATCCTCGCAGCTACTTGAAAAATAGAACTTTTCAGATTAAAATCAACCATACTCTTTCATCCAGGAAAAGAATTAAAAGTGGAGTGCCTCAAGGCAGTGCACTGGCACCTTACTACTTTGCAATATTCATTAATGATATGCCACATCCATTAAATGCCAATATTTTCTTATATGCAGATGACACTGCAATTTTAACCAAGTCTCTACAGCCACAACTTGCTATTAGCAAACTGGAAACCTCTGTTAATATAATAGCCCATTTTTGCAAAATTTGGAAGCTTAAAATAAATCCCACCAAAAGTCATATCTTGCTTTTTAGAAGGTACAAGAAATACACTCCTGTTGAAATCAACATAAAGATTAATGATCAACCCATCACTGTTGTTACTTCCACTAAATATCTTGGAATTCATCTGGACTCCCAACTTCTGTTCAAGGAACAAACAGAAAATGCTCTAAGAAAAGCCATAGCTGCTAAAATTGCACTTAAACCACTCATAGAAAGAAATGCAAAATTGCATGTTCATCTTAAGAAAAGAATTTACATTTCACTAATTCGGCCAATTCTGCTTTATGCAATACCCATTTGGGCAACTGTTTGCAAGACACACAGAAAAAAGTTACAAATTTTTCAAAATAAGATACTTAGAGAAATAATCAATGCACCCTGGTTCATAAGAAATTTGCAAATCCACCAAGAGCTCAAAGTAAAACCAATAGCTGACCAAATTCTTTCTACCAGCCACAATTTCTATACAAGAATTGAAAATTCTAAATATCAACATATTAAAGATCTCATCAACTATGATCCTAGATTAGAAATTGCAGCAAAAAGGCCACGCTCAATCTTCCATAATAGCAAATGGTGATAATTTCAGTGAATGTTTTGTAATATTATAAATATGAACTTTGCGTAACTTATTTTGACAAAGATGAACTTTGTGTTACTATTTATTCAACTATATAATCAAGATCCTGTTTGACCCACAGGCATGCCTAAATAATGCATTTGGCGTACTTAAGTGCATCAATTATTTCTCAAAACGTAGCTGAAATAACTAAATATTTAAAGCCAAAGCTTTTTTTCTTGGTTTATTCCCTTAAAAAGTATTATGATCGGACTGTTAATTCTTCTTCAATGACCTATGTAAGACTAATGCAAAATAGCATCTCGTCAATGCAGGGGTTTCGCGTAAATGCACAGAAGGGATGAGTAATTGTTTATCGAGTATACCAATGTTGAGAGAAGACAAAACTACACAATTATAAATATTTATCATCGCTGGTACTTTCCTAATCAAATCCACATCGTAAATTAAATTAATATTCGAAGAAGAACGCCTTCTAATGGCGTTACAAATTAATCGTTTGAGAATTTACCCAACATCGAGTTCCCAGCTTCTCCTAGTTAGCACGGGGAGCAAAAATATTATTTAATAAATCGAGCGTACCCGTATGAATTTATGTACTGTTAAATGTAATCTGTTATATCTATGCTTAAACAATAAAACAATAGGAAATAATTTAAAAGCATAAAAATGCAGATATGATCTTGGTGCCTGTGAAACGGATCCATCATATGACCTTTGGCAGGAACGTGTTATGAACTCTGGGTGCTGAAGATACAAAATCGCAACAAAAAACGTCAAAATATCGTGTTTTGTGCTAAACTTCTTCAGTGCTGCAAAGATGCACAATCGTATTGCGTAATTTTCATCGGACTTTCATTTATTTTTTCTTTAACCCATATTTATTGATATGAAGGATATTTCAAAAGCAGGATGAGGCATTTAGCTTAAGCTACATACATTTTAATGTAACCACGAATAACTGGGCAAAATCTCTTTTCCGACAATCTATTGGCCCCAGTGATTTCTAATGGTTAACCTGAACTTGTACTCCAGTTATGTTAAGTAATCACTGTGATTACTACAAGTCTCGTTTAAAGTCATGGTATTACGCTAAGGCTAGAAGTGTCATCTGTGCTGTTGGATGCAAAAAAATATGCCTCAGCTCTTGCTGAAGACCACTCATCACAGTACTGCATATATAATGAATTGCATATGCTAAGTTGGTCGCTAAGTCGCAATTTTCGGATTACCAATTACTTTTCAATTTTGCATAATTCCAAAAAATTCTCCGGTTTTTACATATGCATTCTTCTCTTTTCCTTAGCTCCACAGAAAGAAGAAAGGGGGCATGCAAAGATGTTGTGTTTAACTATCCGATCTCATTTCTTAACGGCTTTTGCCGAGGATTAGGTAACCTAAATTTATCATTGAACACAGAGAGGATTTGGTTCAACGAATTTTGTTAATAATTTATTTTTATGAAAAACAATACCGTACAGCATTTTTACACAATGATGTTTAGTAAAATTTTGCTGTAGCACTTGCATCAGATATCTTTATTTCTTTTCATTTAAGATTTGTTTGTAAAAATACTGTTTATTTAATCGTTTTCTTAATCTGAAATGAAAATTGTACTTTATCTTTCTGATCATGTTCAATAGAAAATGTCTTTTGTATCATATATTTTTAGGAATGCCAAATAAATTTGACTTGACACTGAGTTAAATTATATTTTCTTAGTTTAGGCTGTCTAGTACAGATCATAAATAATATATTGAAGTTCAGAAATTATGTGATATTTTGATTTCGTTTCCGTATTCTAATTATTAACTTCCTTCTTTTTTTAGTTACGAGATGGAAAACACAATCTGATGAATTCCTCTCAAGAAAGTGACCACTTAGACAGTATGAATACAAAAAATTCAGCGTCTGAAATTAGTTTTGAAAGTAATGATACTGATAGAAGCGATATGCAGAATACTGTAACTATGAACAATGATGACAGTGGAGTATCGAATGTTTTATCAATGAGTCCAAGAAATAGTTCCGAATTCGATGATCTTGATCGCCATCACAGTAAAGTTACAACAGCTGATAAAGCTGTGTGCACAGATCTGTCTCTTTTTGACTTTTCTGCTCCTGTAAACAAGACTGAAATAAATCACATAACAACTGCAAACCACTCTCAAAGGAATTTCAATGAGTGTTCTGTTGCAGAAAACTGTAAGGATAATGGTTCGCAACTTGAGAAGCTTGCCGTTGCAGCTTCACCTAGATTATCGCAGGAATTTGAAAGGTTTCTGACTACGTATAAACAAGAGTTAGAACAATTGAAAGCACAGCACAGAGAACATTACCAGGATTTGAAAGAGAGATTTAATGAAAGGGTAGATGACCTACTTCAAAAGTTAACGGAAGCTAATTCAAGGTAATTTTTTTTATTTTCATTTTTATTTTCATTTTTTTTTATGTGGGATAGTTCAGAAGTTACCTTTCGGGGGAAAAAGATAGAGGCGTTTAGATATTGTTATTGTGATTTAAATTTGCTTTATTGTGCCCTTACCAACTTCGATGTATAAGCCTTTGATCGCTAACATCTAATTCAAATTCAGTCCATGTACGCTTCAAACTGATTCCGAAACATTTCCAGGTGCTTGAGTTCACGCTTTCATACATGCAATTTTTAAACCCCGAGATACTTACATTTTACCTTTGGCATACCACCCAGAAGAAATTAAATAGTACGTCTAGATAAAGGAATGGCGATGAGAATTTTGTTCCCAAAACGATGTTTTAATATAAATAGGGAATCTGAGGACAGCAAAAGTGTTATCATGAGTGGTATGACAGTGAAGCAAACTTCTATGAAAATAGGTACGGTAAAAGAAAATTATTTCAGTGGGGAAGGAGACTTTTATTTTTTTGATAAGTGTACCAATGGTATGTTTTATTTTTTTAATAAGTGTACCAATCTTTGTGAATTAGTTAATTAATCCTTTAGTTATAGCCCACCCAGATTTTCACCAAAAAATATCGCCAAGCATGGCGATGAATAATAGGATGTGGCAACCCATACCATTCCGTAAACGCAATGTAAACAATCATAAATTTCTAGTATTTTCTGCTTCTCGAGATTTCTGGAAAGCAGTAAGAGGATGGAATTACGAATATAGCTAACAGAGTGGTCAAATACATTTATTCAGTTTCAATACAAATTCCCGAAGTATCTATTTACTAGATGTTAAATGCACGTGCTCCTGTATTCTTACTTTTCTGGCATAGCTTTCTCTTAAAATTTGTCTCACGCTTTGCACGGTGAAATACAACAATTTTAACTATAATTCTACTAAAATTACCTATCTAAATACAAAATTCGTAACACTATCGGCGATTATTTAACACTCAGACACAGTGGGGAATACTGTTTTCGATGTAAAATCTTTGGCTACTTTAGAGGTAAAATTTTTGTATTTAGTTATGGTTTGCTGCTGTTAGTGGTGGTGTAATTAAGTATCGAGAGATCTCAAAGGAAAATTTAAGGGGGAGATTTCAAATAAACATAAAAGTTTGGGAAAGCTAGGCATTCGAAACAAATATTTTGCGTATGAATTAACAAGAGAGTATGAACTTTTTAGAGGATTTTTTTTTTTTTTTTTTTTTTT
>KK118848.1:175934-197739 GCA_000611955.2 Stegodyphus mimosarum
TTTTTTTTTTTTTTTATTAAGAATTGAATTTTTTCTACCCGGTGTGATCTCGTCAAATTCTGTTCTTTTCTTTTTATAGCCCGATACTTGTAGTTAAAGTTATTTGTTCAGGGCGAAATATCTAAAGGTTTTCGGCATTGTTCTTAAAATTAGTCCTTTTAACCTTAACTACTTTCATTAACCATTCCTTAATATTTTTTTATTTTAAAATCGTGTTATGGTAGTTGTAAATTTATTCCTATTATCCATGATTTCTGATGAAAACAAGATGGTCGCCATTTTTGAAACACGGAATTTCGTCGGAAATCTTAATAGCACAAAACACGGTATTTGGCGCCAAAAAAATTCGCGAGATTTTGAAGGTGGACTTATACTGAAGCTGTACTTTTGTGAATTTTGAGTTCCTAAGCACTTGTTTACAACTTTACTCTTTTAAAGTGTCTCGGACAATCCTCTATAAGATAAACATAAATTATTTTGCTTGCATAACACACACATTAATAAAATGTGAATGATTTATATCAATATATAAATTTCAGTACGTGGATGTGTACCTAATTATCTCAAGCATTACTTTTACAGTATATACTACAATATAATAATACTTTGCAGTATATAGCACTGAGCAAAAGAGAATGTTGTGAGCATCAAGTAATGAGATGGTGTAATATGTGCTATTCCATCGTTAGGCAGTGGCTTAGCTAGAGCTTTTGCCGCTCGGAGCGGTCCCCGAATTTGCCACCCGTCTTAATATACAAATAAATAACTAAAAAATTGGCAAAATGACGTATAAGGAGGTAAACTGTATGTTTATTTTACTAAAAAAATTTCTATTCAAACATTTTAAAATTAAATTATTATTTTGCTTGTTATTTTGTTCTCGAGACCATAGATGACATCGTAGAGGTCTACTTAATAAGCTCCAGTTGCTGTAATATAAACAGTGTAGAAAGATATCGTAAATGAAAAATAAATATTGATAGTTCTTAAGTACTTTTCTTAAATGAAAAATAAATATTTTGTTTTAAAATACTTTATAAATGATATTTTATTTAGAAAACCTTTCTCATAATAAGCAACGCTTACAGCAATAAGGAATGGTAGCAATAGTATTACAATATTTGCAACTTTGTTGTAAAGATTATATTTTAAAATCAACAGCAAAAATTCAAAAGGACTGCCTTTTCACGTTTTCGTTTTTTTTTTTTTTTTCCTAGCAATAAAGGAAATAAAGCTCTTAAGTACTTCTCACTTAACAAGGAATTCTTCATTATTAATGTCACCGTCATCATATTTTAGCGGATACTCGTAATTGTCATTCAAAAGTTTCGACGGAATAGAAAAACGTATAAAAGTGTATGTTAACTGTTGAAATTCGTGATGATGTATTTGAATGCTTTACCTCGATGATCCATGCAAAAAATGCCGCCCCCAAAACATTCATTCTAAAATATTTACAAACATTCAAAAATATTTATTCAAAATTTAAAAAAAAATTTTTCAGGCATAAATTCAGCGAATTGTCCTCTGCTGTTTGATGAAGAGCTACAGTTTTACTTGAGACTTCCATTTTGCATTATTTCAGTTCCATTTTTTTAATGATTTTTTGTTCTTTGAGTTCTAGACCAACCATGAAGGATAAGAAATTCAATAGTGGAATAGGTAATCTATTGATCTTTATACGGCAACCAGTTCGAGCCCTTTAGCCCACATATCTTTTCTGCATTAACTAAAGGAATGTTATTCTGAATTATAATAGAATGTTAGAAGATTACCGTTGCAGCTGATTGGGGCGTGGTCCTTCGGAGATAAAGCAAAATACATTTGTTCTAACTTGGTAGTGTAGAACTTAGATTAATATTAATACTTTGGTTATCTGGAAATAATTTCCGACAGATAAAAGTTTTAAAGTTTTGCCGCCGCATAGAAGGTAAAGTTTGCGTTCGAAAGGGTCATTTCGCTAACCAATTAGAGTGGCTAGAATTCTGCTGCTTGTTTTTCATAACAGATGCAGAGAAGGATTCAGTTTTCATCACAATTTGTCGGACAAAATGTCTTCGTGGGGAAAGTTGAGCAGATATATTTCGTTCAGCTGTTATGCTTGAACACGAATTAATTTGAGGATTATCTATCAAAAGCTTGTTAAACATTGCGAAACTTACGGAGCAGGCGAACGACGTTGGATAGTGATAATAACAGGCAAGGTTAAGTCTTCGCCATCGAATGGATTCTTGCGCCGTGCTGAAAATCTTAATTTTTGCTTTACGCAAAAAGAAATATTTCAGTTTTTTCTACCTCCGCTGACCCTTTCAAAGGCATAAATCTGTAACTGCAACTCTTGCATGAAACCTTTTTAAAGTAAATGGAAAAAAGATCTGACGGAAGCTTGTTGTCTATGAAATACAAATTAATTGCGAATAAGATGAATTTCGCATTTTTAAAACATTGAGCGGATTATGCAGTCGTGTGAAATTTCCTACAAAATAATACATGTTATTATAGCCTACTAATAAAAGCATAAAATCCTGTGCATTTTGATGCATCATAGTAACGCATGTGCTTGAAGAATGGGACTACAGGTTTTATTTTAGTAATATTAATTTTAAACACACGGGATTCCATAACTATAAAATCTAACTTTTATGTTTTCAGGGAAATAAAAATCCTGTTTATTAAAATATTCGTTTTATGTCACAGTAAGTTGAGTATAAGAAGTTCCATATATTTAAATGCAGTGTTCGCTGAGGCATTAAGAACGAATTTACTGACTTTTCAGTGACTTTATTGAAATTAAGTACTCCCTAAAATTGCGACAAAACTTAGAGGGTAACTGTAAAACAAAGGGCTCCTCTTCTACCTAGTATTGGTTCTATAGGGTATGAAATCGCTTTAGTAGTTACGAGTATCTGTAAAAATGCTAAGAAAAGTACAGAACGTTTTGTATTTAACTTGATAAATCGTAGTGAATTCCCCCCCCCCGTTCATTAGACATACAAAAAATTCCATTTTACTTTACTATGTCCTTCTACCTACAGCACTGAAACTATTTTCATAAATGCTTGGAAACAGTAGAAGTCTATTAAGTGTCCAGTTTTTGCAATTTGACGCAGTAATCTCTGAGGTGAATTTAGCATTTTTTCAGACACTTTATGTATTACATAAATAAAAAAAAATATGAATGCGGTATATATAGTATGCGGTCAAGGAGAATCCACAAAAGAAAATTAAAGTAGATCTGTAACTTTCCGAAATAATCTTCAAAGACAGATTTCTGTATATAATTTCGGTTTCACTTTCGTTTAGAGAACATCCAGTTTATGATATTTATTTGAGGTCAACAGCCTAAAAATGTTCTATTCATCCGAAAGCGATCAAATACTCTACTCTGTTGAATCTTTTGTTACGATACGTGAGTTTTTCTTAGTGAAACGTTCGAGGAAGCTTTCGTACTGATTAAGTACTCGTACTCAAATTTCGGTTAAATGCTGAATTATTAAATGCATTTCGCGAGAACTGATAGCGCTCTTGATGATTACGGAATAAGATTTTGTAACCTTGAAAGAGTTCCAGTTAGTGCAATATGTAAAAAGGTAAGGCCAACTGTAAGCATAGTCAACACGGGCAGCCGCCTAGGACACCGAACTTCGGAAAGCGCTAGGAAAGTTGCTTTCACGATCGAAATTAAAATTAAAGCCATTTGGCTTTGAATTATTATAACTCTCTTGAAATTTACACGGTGTGCAAACTGTGCTGATCGCCTAGGCCCACGAAATTGGGCTTTAGCTGGCCCTGTAGATTTATAGTATATAAGATCTTTAACAGAGCTGTATTGATTACACAATCCATAAGCTATACTAATTTCCTACAAAATTTCCTGAAATTTTCATGCATTCAGTATCTGATTTATAATTATCGAATCTGTAGACAAGAATATCCCTTCTTTCGCTGAATTTCTGTTAAAACTGAAGCTTTTATCTCATGCTTTGTTTCGGATCTTAGATCGTGCCTAGATTATCCAGGCTAATTTCGTCTAGTCAGGAATACAGTTTCCATCCATTGTTTATTCTAATTCATGTAATTTCAGGCTTACTGCATCCGGTTGCATCTCTTTGTTTAATCAGAGCTTTCATTGCTGCATATGTTACTTGTTTAAACACTTTTCACTTTAGACACTACCAAACAGTTGTTTCGAGCAGGGTAAACTTCACTCCTGTTGCTCCGGTAAGTAAGATGATCTATTCCTATTTTCAAAAACTTTGCAGAAAATGCTTGTAGGGCAGCTCTGTTGAGATTGTAAATAATTGTTGTCTTGTCACTTTTGAAATAGCATCCGTCGGAACAATGACTGTACTCCTGACACTCCTGGAAAACATTGCTAAAGTGTTATAGTATTTGCTACAGAATGGCCGTTGCGTCGTTTTGAGTAGCTTGAATTATCCGAAATCGTGATGCCCCAGTTCAACCTTTCCTACTTCAGGCTTTCTAGAGCTGGCAAATCATACTATTTAAGCTTTTACTTTTCTTTCTTTGGACGTTTACCCTTGGAGCATTGAAAATCGTGGCACTTCTGCTTTTCTTTCACACCATGAAAACATTCTCTATTTTTGTAACAAATATATAAGGAAAGAAAAGACGGGGGAAAATGGAAGAAAGCAAAAACTTTTCAAACAGCTTAAAGTTCTGTTTTGTACGGACCATACTAATTTCACTGCCTGCGCGATAAATCTGTTCTGCTACTTGGCCAATGAATGCTTATTATTGAGAAAATGCTCTCACTGTTTTCTTTACAAGCAGAAATTCAGATATTTTTAAATAGTCCGAAATAAATTGCGCGTGAAAGAAGGAAAACGGAAAAAAGGGACTTTCAAAGTGAATGAACAACGCTTATTTTTAGTCGGAAAATGGTGGCATATCCTCTATTTGAATATCATATGATGAACTTGGCAGATGGTCGTAAAAAACCCATTTCGATATAGATGACTCAACATTATCCCACAATGAAATACGCATTCAAAAAACAATCCGTAAAATAATGAATCTATTTTATTAAAAAGTGTGACAGTAGCATCACTTATGATTTTCATGAATCTTCAGCATTATATTTTTTAATTAATATCCTCAAAGTTCCTTATTATTTTGTTTTGATTTAAGGTGAAGAATTCTCAAAATATTTCAGCCAGTTATTCGTTAGAAATTAATGTGACCTTATATCTCAAGACAACAACATTGAATTGATCATATGAAAAAAAATCATATTTGCTGTATTACATTGCTTATCATAAATTAAGAAAAAGTCACAAAAATAGCGATAACTTCCTCAAAAATAGGCAAAACCGTGTAAAATTTGAATATGTCGCCAAGTAAGAGTAGCTGAATAAAATTGCAATTTGCAAATTAGTGGCGCTGCACTCGGAATACGCCATCTGTGAGGGGCATAAAAGTCCATGTTTGAGAGCAAGCCCACATAGCTCACTGTCATAGTGACATCAGAAATCTGAGATAACCAATTCGGAACAATGACCTCCAGGGATCATTTGCCTGCAGAACTACGATGGAGAGCCATTGGGAGACTAGAGACAGGACAAAGTCAAATAGAAGTGGCCAGATGGCTAAATGTGAGTCCTTCTGTGGTTCGTAGACTTTGGAGGCAATTTCAAACCACAGATTCGGCGTCTAGGAGGTTCAGCCAAGGACGCCAGCTGCTACGACGAGCGCCGATGACCGATATTTGACATTATGTGCACGCAGGAATAGAACCGCTACTCCGACTCTTCTTAGATCTTCCCATGCTGCAACCACCGGAAGGTTGGCGTGAACGTCAACTGCGCGTAGAAGGCTTCACGAAGGTGGTCTGTATGCGAGGCGACTAGCCATTTATGTGCCCCTCACCTCACGCCATAGGAGGGACAGTTTGCAGTGGGCACCAGAACATGTCCACTGGACGCCTGATCAATGGAGGGCTGTTCTCTTTACGGATGAATCCAGGTTTAGTCTAGAAAGCTATAGTTAGCGTTATTTGATATGGAAAGAACCTGGAACCCGTTATTATCCGTCAAACATCCGTAAAAGAGATGCATACGGAAGAGGAAGTGTCTGTGTTTGGCTTGGCATCTCTTTGGATGGATATACAGACAGACCTCCATGTCTTTCCAAGGGAACCATCAATGCTCAAGTTTATAGAGACGACATCCTTGATGCTTATGTGCGCCCATATGCCGGGGCAATAGGTGATGCTTTCCTGTTACAGGACGACAACGCAAGACCACACAGGGCTCGCATCGTAGATGATTATCTTCAACAGGAAACAATTATGCGCATGGAGTGACCAGCTCGATCCCCGGACTTGAAACCTATCAAGCACGTTTGAAATGCTTTAGGGAGACGTCTAGCTGCTCTCAATCCGCTGCCTCAAACCCTTGCCGCGCTTGCAACTGCTTTGCAAGAGCAATGGCTCTCGCTTCCTATGGAACTGATAGACCGCATATTTGAAAGCATCACACATCGCCGTATTGCTTCTAGAGACGATCATATTCCATATTGAAGGTACTTTTTCTATAGCAAACTGACACCTTCGATTTGTTCATTTTATACATGTGCTAATTTCTATACTACCATAATTGTCTGGTAATTTCTTTTTATATTATTGGATACCTTACTATGTGTCGTATATTGTGGGTAAGTTGTATAAAATTCTTACATGTAACTTTTTCAGTAATCTTGATTTTTGTGATTTTTCCTTAATTTATGATAAACAGATAATTTATGCTTTATGATGTATATATCAATAGCAGTAACACTGATATCGTATCTAAAATTTATCTGAACATGATCATTTCCAACGCATTTCGAAGTCACGTGCTTCCGGTCACATTTTCGGATTTAATATTGACCCCGAATGGAAAGGCTGAGATGTTATTCCCCTTGTCAGTCCCATCGTGATAAGCTCAAACAGGGCAGTTTTCAAAAAAGCCTTATCTGGGAAATCCTGAAGTGTGAATTATCATCTGAAATTTTATCCTTCAGGCTTTTTATCCTTTAGAATTGATTATATTTATAGGAAATATGGCAGATAAGATGAATTGGCATAACAGAGCTCAGTTTCTATTCCAACGATGCTTAGATTCTTTTCTCAAGCGCCAAAACGCTGTGTCGCGCTGAATAGTCAAAACGTGCTTTCATTCCGTTGGCACTGCACCACGAATTATGCTGTTCCAAAAGATGTCGCTTTACACATATCTTCTGTAAGAGAAAGTATGCTAACGCTGTATAATAGCCAAACTTATTTACTGCAAGTTTCACGCGTGTGATATAAATTTTTACGAACTTTTTTACCAGAAGGTGTATTTTTGATTCTTCCTAGACGGCACATGATCGATACTGAAACATTTTTAGAGCTAGTTCTAATATTTTTCATGATCATTCTTGGGGGATAGGGGTAGAGGAAGTAATTAATTTTCCATAAGTTTGCAAACATTCAATGTAAATCTTTTTTCAAGTACGCAGGGCCTGCGCTAGGCCTCTGCGAATTTTAAATTCTGCTACCCGTCTTCTTCCTCAATTCTAAAAGTTTTGAGATCCTAAAATTCCGCCGCACAGTGCAATTGCACCGGCTGTGGCGCCGGCCCTGCATGTACGTAAACTTTATCTACCATCACTGGGATTTAACATAAGTAATTGCAACAAGAACATTATATTTGGAAATTTAAATCAAGCTCTTTGAGACTCGGAACGCATTTACGTATGAAATGCAAATTTGTACATTTGTGAACAAAAAATAATTCTGAATGAGTATGAAATAGTCTTTTTCTTCGTTCTTCTTGCGTAAAGGTGAATGTAGGTTTGCTGCATGTTTGATTTTTCGATATGTATAACGTAAATACGAGCGAATTTCCCTTAGAAACACCTTTGCGAAGCAATCCTTTGTAAAGTAAGCTTTACAATAATCAGATAACTTAATATAGCATGACTTGAAGTCCCAAGTGCAATATATTGGTGTTTTGATAAAATTGTATTAATCAAATCACAAATTAATCACAAAAATATATTGTAGAAGGGGGAAAAATTAGGAAGTGGCTTATACTTAATTTTCCCAAATACTGTAAGAGAATAAATAATATTTTAAAATACGGAAAACAGATCTTAATGTGTAAAATCTTCTTGATCAGAAAGGGGACCTTATATTGTTAATTTTGTGTAGTAAATTCAAAAAATATTCATTGCTAATACCATAATATTTGTCTATTGATTTTCTTCTCTGGCTCTTCTGTTATACAACAGTTCAAACTTCATAGAAAAATTAACCGCCTTAGTACTTCTTATGTAATTGTTTTAACTTGCTTAGCAGAATTTGGACTTATAAAAATTACAACCGTAATTGAAGATTGACTAATTTTCGTCATCCAGGACTTTCGATTTACGTAGTTTTCCACTTCCAGCGTACTGATATTTTTTTAACATACCAGTCCTAAATAGTGGCTTTGTTTTTTCACTTAAAGCATTAACATGCAACATCGCATTTGTTTCACTACATCTTTGTTTTATTTCTTTAGTAGCATGGGCGTTTGAACCTTTGAATGACAGGATTTAGTTGGCGCATCAAAGACCTATCTCTCAGGAACTTTACAAATGTTTTCGAAATCGTAATCTTTTATTGAGAACGGCAGCTATTGTAGCCAATTTCTATCATTTCAGAATTTCAAAACTGACGCTTTTTTTTAATTCGTCCCATTTCAGCTGTTTGCTAGGACGTAGATAAGAAGGGTTCTCGTTTAAGCTTTCGACTCAGGGTCTTACAGATATGGAAGGCGTATTCAAAATGATTCGGGAATTCCTGCTACTTTCCCAAGATTAATTAATATATGTATATTTCTCTGTATTATATGCTATGCACAACAAAGCTATGGTACTCTGTTCATGTATTTATACACAAGACAGGGCACAGCCCTGGTACTTGCCTTCGTAACTTCATCATTTGACCGAAACATTGATAACGCTGGCATTGATGTTCAATAGGAGAAACATGATAACAGTGTATATTATATATATGAAGTTGGAACTAATTTTTCGCAAAGACCAAAAATTGAAATTCATAAATAATAAATTTAAATAATCCTATAAATGTAATAAAGCATTTAATAAATGTTAAAATCAAAACTTCTCAAACAAGCAATACTCAAATTCAAAACATCAATGAAATTTAAAGAAAAACTAGCCTAATAGAAGAGGAATTTAATCAAATTCAATGCCACTTCGTCAGGAGCAAAAAATACTGAAATCAACTGAAATCTCTCTTCCACAAAAATCCTTCCTTTTTTGTTTCTATTACCGATGAACCATTTCAGTATATTTTATTTATAATAGTTCAACCGAAAATTCTGGTCCTCCCCAAAGCAAAGGAAAAAAAAAAATTCTAACTAGAATCTTGTATCTTAAATACAGAGAATTAATTCTATTTAAAGAATTGAAAACGCAAGTGAAATAATAAAATACTTCAGTGAAAAATTCAAATAAAAATTTTTACCTTTAAAAAAAAGATCACGTAATCCAAAGAATTTAAAACGTAAGTTATGCCCGTTGTGTTGTGACGAGACTCTTGATAAAAATTGCAGCAAATGAAAATAACCATTCTTAAGAGCAGATATATTTAATTAGATTTTAAGCTCTACATTCACAAAACATAATAACACACGGACATAACAAAAGAAACAAAATTACACTAAACAAAACATGACTGATCGCTACGACTACTTCATTATTACCACGCTCCCAGAAGATCATGGGAGTAGCGCTAGCTGGCTAAGAATGTAGCGCCCTCTAGTGCGTCAAAAGAGAAGGCATTAGTAAATATACCCGTTACATCCTCCCCTACACCTCCTACGACCGTCCCGGCGAGGTGTGTAATTCTGGATAATTTTGCGTCTTTCCCAGGATTTTCATTATCGTTAGAAGTTTGTTTTGGAGGTCTACCACGTCTCCTTAAAGGCATTACAGGAGATTGGTTCTGTGTGACATTTTGAAATGGTGTAAGAGCTGATGCATGATATACACCTATAGCTTCATTAGGTTTGTCACAACTAGCTATGACAAATGATAAAGGTGATTTCTGGGACAGAATGGTATAAGGACCATCTTTCCTTGGCATGAACTTTGCAGTTTTGCTTTGGTTTGCTTTACTTAATGGGTGAAGTTTTACCCAAACCAAATCATTAGGTTTATACTTAGGGCTTGGTTTACGTAATTTGTCTGCATATGCTTTTCCACGATCTTGACTTTTCTCGATATTTTCTTTAATTTGTGACATATTCCTTTCAAAACGTTTTAAGTAAGGAGTAAATTCTGGAACAAAATTGTCATTGTGAATAACAGCTCGCAGGTCAGAAGTAATATCGTCTACAGTTCTTAATTCTCTGGCAAAGTTGAGATAAGCTGCAGTGCATCCAGTACTTTCACATTTTGCAGTGTTCATTGCAAATGTAATAGCAGGTAATTGCTCAGTCAACAATGTATGGTTGTTACCAACCATGAGTGCCAAACGAGGTTTCAAATCTCTGTTTTTACGTTCAACAGAATTTGCCTGCGGATGGTAAACTGGAATTAAACTTTGATTGACGTTTAGTACAAAGCACAACTGTTGAATGATTGCACTAACAAACTGAGTACCATTGTCACTTATTAGACGTCGTGGTAATCCGTATCTTAAGAAGACTTCATTGAGTAGTGTTAAGGCACATCCTTTAGCAGTAGCTTCCTTTAATGGGAATAACTCTACCCATTTTGTTGTACAATCTTCAACAATGAAGATCCACTTCATGCCGTCACTCGTTTTTGGTAAGGGCCCAAAAAGATCAACAGCTATGCTTTCAAAACGTTGAGCAGGTACAGGTGTCTGTAACAGACCAGCAGGTTTCTGGTTCGTTGCCTTATATCTGATACATTCTACACAATTTTTTACATAATCGGTAATATATTTTCTCATACCTGTCCAATAATATCTGGATGATATTCGAGAAAAGGTTCTGTCAGCTCCATAATGTGCAGCTGTGGGTGCATCATGATGTAATTTTAAAATTTGTTCTCTTTCATGGGATGGGACGACTAGTTGAGCCTCTTCCACCTCAGAGTGTGGAGAGTAGCGGTAGAGTACTCTTTGATTTAAGACGTACCCTCGTTCCGTCCAATTTGCAAAATCAACTTTTTTGTTGATATCTTCAAAACAATCTATGATCATCTTTAGTTCAAGATCTTTTAACTGTTCCGTCCTAAGGGCAGCAGCTGTTCTTGACGGGACATCAATAACAATAGTTTGTAATTCACAAGGTTCTTTGTCGTGGCACTCAGGTCGCGAAAGCATGTCGGCCACAACGTTGATTTGCCTGGAAAATAATCGATTTTCAAATTGAAACTTTGGATCTGAAGTGCCCATCTGGCTAACCTGTCAGTGGGTGACGATAAAATCATTAACCACTTTAATGGTTGGTGGTCAGATGCTACTGTAATATCTCTACCCTCAATATATCCTCGAAATTTGTTCAAAGCCCAGACAATAGCCAAAGCTTCTTTCTCTCTTTAGATTTTAAGCTCCATATTCACAAAACATAATAACACACGGACATAACAAAAGAAACAAAATTACACTAAACAAAACATGACTGATCGCTACGACTACTTCATTATTACCGCGCTCCCAGAGGACCATGGGAGTGGCGTTAGCTGGGTAAGAATGTAGCGTCCTCTAGTGCGTCAAAAGAGAAGGTATTAGTAAATATACCCGTTACAAAGTGAAATTATGAAACTTTAGTGAAAAGACAAAATTAAAACTCACAATGAGTAATTAACTTCGAGGACTTCATTACACAATCGAAATATGAATAAGATCTTTACAGTAGGGACGTTTAGATCTGCCATTTTGGATTCATTGCCGAAACTGTTGCGAGAAATTAATCGCTCAAAAGGGGGGGAATAGAATTTTGAAACCAAAAGAAAAACTTTTTAATACTTCTAATAAAATTTTAATTTTGAAAAAGAAAAAGAAATTTAAGTAAATTCTGATTCTTTTAAAACAAAATCGGAAATAAAGAATATCATTCAGTGTAAAAATTCAAGGATTTAAAGGAACTAATAACTGAAAAATTTTACTTCTCAAGTTTTCACAATTAAAAAAGCAATTTACCATCACCAAAATTGCAATAATTTCAATAAGCAAACAATAATTTCAGTATTTTTTGAAAAAAATTCCGCCATACTATAATTGAAATTCTTCTGCCTATAGTATATGCAAAAGTAAAGAAAGAACTGTTATTAACAAAATTTCTGCTTTTCACAAAAAATGAAGCATTTCTCTTTTCACTACAAATAACAGATTTGCCAATCTTTATGCCTTACCAAAATTTCATAAAAATCCTGTCAAATTTAGATGTATAACCAATAATACCAGAAACTTCAAGAAGAATTTTGATAATATTTTTACCAATCTACTTAAAACTATTTGTAATATAGTTTTCGAACAAGCTGACAAAAACTTCTGCTGGATTATTTACGACAGCTTGAAAATCATTGAAGTTAGAAATCTTAAAATTTACAATATTAATTGCTGTGACTTTGAAAACCTCTGCACGTCTCTACCACTCGAAGAAATCTACGAAAATCTTTTAGAAATCACAAATTTCTTTTCTTGAAATAATTAATATTCTGGATTTATAAAAAAATGGAAAGCATTTCTACATTTTTCGCTATAGAATAACTATATTAAACATTCAAAATTTCTTTACCTGCAAGCACAAGGAATTCGAAAGGGAAGTTAATATTCCACTCATCTTTGTAATTTATTCCTATTTTCGAAAGAATTCAAATTCCTCAAGAGCCTTTCTGATAACGATTTCAGTAAATTTGAACATATCTATAGATACATTGATGATCTCATTACTTTCAACAATTATAATCTCATCAAAAATAGCTACATGTACCCAAACTGTCTAAAACTTAATGTTAAAAAAATCTGGTGTAGTCTATACCCTATAATACTTTTTAAAAAGTATGAATTTTTTAGCTGAAAGCTTCAAATGAGAAGGATGTTTTAAAGGTTTATGGGATTTTTGATTATTTTTTCTCTTAATTACTTTTCTATTGTTAAAACAAGGGCCTTCTATATTCTAAGTCGTCATGATAAGCCCATGACATGAAGACGTTTTACTTTTCTAACAATAGTTCCTTTACATCCTTTCTCAAGCTTTTTATGCACTTTTAAATAAAAACATTTAAAAGTATAAAATTCCACTTTATGGATTTTTCTACTCGTTTCTACAAAATAACTATTAAAATCTTTTTTACCACTTTTTGAACCCTCTTTTTGACTCTACTATTTAAAAAAAGTAATTGATTCTAAAATTTAACTGAAGTTTTACACTGAATGACATTCTTTATTCCCATGCAGCCTTTTCAGTATTATCCAAATATTTCTCAAAATCTAATTCATCAATGGAAAAGGATGTATAGACTCAGTTGCAGTGTCTGCAATGTAAATGTCTTGATTTGAATACTCCAGTTGTTCTGAGAATAATTTCATTCTTAGTAAAATTTCATAGATGGCTTTCTTTGCCTTTTTAATCTATTCGTCATTCAACAAAATTCGATGCTTTGAATCTACATATATTGAACCCAGCATGATCTCATTGTCTAGCAAACTAGTTTCTCTTTTCTTCATTGAGGAAATGATTCCTTCTGCAATAGGCCATCGCATTTTAGAAAGAACAAACCTCACATTTTTACCTCACATTTTTCCATTCTCGTAGAAACAAGCCTCCTGTTAATTCTACAGATTATAGCTTTTTTGTGGCTATATACGGTGTAGAAAAAAGAATTTCCAATTTCGCAAGATCATTCCACAGTCTTTCTGTTAGTGAAACATTAGGGTTAACTACATGTTCTAAAAACGTTCTTAATTCTAACAACCTCTTTATCATCAAATATGCACTTCTCCATCGCGTTGCTTGATCAATAATTGTTTCTTTTCCTGCTCGCTTTCTAAGAATGACATCACTTTTGGGAGTCTGTGCTGCTATTGCTGTTTGCCTAAGTTTAACAATGAGATTTGTAGCATTGGATGTATTTTGCAAGCATGGGTTTCTTTTCCTTGTTATGAATAATGCTACAAAAATGCTATCTATGAGCTGAAGAAATAACTAAACGAATCAGTTTAATGAATACTGGCAAACATCACATCTGTCCTCTTCCCTTATATTTATTTATTAATATGTCAATCAAATGGAAAATAACTAAATATTATTAATGTATACAGTACTTAAATAAAAATAACTCAGTTTTTCATTAAATTTTCTTCAGTTCACTTTAATTTTATTTCAAACTGAAACTGTCTAACAAAAATTGGAGTCGGGGTCGGAGTCGACGTGTTTTCAGCGACTCCAGCTCCGACACCTTTTACCCAAAAATCTGCCTAATTCCGACTCCACAGCCTTGGAATTTTGCAAGTTTTCAAAGTGTACAACGTTTTAAGATACAATCATATCCCGTAACTTTGCAGTTTTGTGGCCATCGCGCTCCACCCAGGACTTGAAAGAGATCTGTTTTTCCTTGGATCCACCGAACTCACTCCGATGAATTTCTGGTTCTGGGATTACCTGAAATCTGAGGTGCACACATAAAATCCACGAGATTTATTAGAACTGAAAGATACCATGAAACGTGAAGGTATACAGATTCTTTCTGCGATGTTACGTTAGTCATTGTTGTCAGCAATTTCCCACATGCATTGCGTTATCGTCTGCGAAGGTGAGCACATTGAAAACTTATAATTCCAATAGAAGTTTTTTTTTTCTCTCTGCTCTTTAGTATTGTCACTGGACCTTTACACTACTCTTCTGTGCAAATGTTTTAAGCCGTCAATTTTTGTCATGCGTGTATGGTTCCTACGCCATTTATGAGTTTTCGATGCGCTTATCAATTTGGGCAGGAAAGACGTAGGTGTTTCCTTCGAAACTTTGAAATGTTTTGAATCACCAATCTGGAGAGCGTACCTTCAAGTAACTACATTTGAAATTTCATTTCGATTTATTGAGCAGATGGGCCACTAGAAGTTTATATATCGGGGAATATTTTGACCCTGTATATATATATATATATATAATTTCAAAATAAAAGTAATTAAAAGTAAATTAAAAAGTCTATGACTGGCGCTGAAGCTGCAGAGTAATAAACCAATAATCCATAGAGTTTGAAAATGAGAGTGTAAGTGATATGCCTTCTAAAGTAAGCATCCCGTTCAGTTTAATTGAGTTCTTAGTGAGAAACTTTAATTTTAATGATTATTTGCTATTTATTTTGTTTAACAGGATATATATTGATTAACTAACGTTTATCAATATATATACACACACATACGCGTGTGTGTGTGTTATATATTGACAAACGTATCCTATGAATAACTTCGTCTTTTCAATAGATGAAACTTAATTCAGTATTTCAAATCTCAAATACAAGTTATGTACGCAATCTCCTAAAAAATTCAGGAACAAAATCAAATTTAAATATCATAAAAAATATTTAACATTTTGAGATCGGGTATCTTTGAAACTAAGAAGTCGTTAAAATATTATCATTTTTTAATAAAACGTTTTTTAAACAGTTGAGTAATTATTAATTTACCAAATGGAGTAGTCGATTTATAACCCCGTAAAGAAACTTTATTACTCGTCGTCTCAGAAGTTGCTGCTTTTCTGTTTGCTAACTTCTAAAACAGTATCGCATATTTCGTATATGCTCCTGTGGTGTAAGGGGTTAGCACTTCCGATTAGTTAATGGGAAGATCTTTGATCTGAATTCCGGCGAGGGCACAATTTATTTCTTCTGTTAACTGCTAAAAAAATTTTAATGAATGTGCACAAAATTGTTCTGATGATTGGCATAAAATGCAGCATGGATGATTAGTTTAATAATACTGGATCACTGAATTATAATCAAGAGATTCAGATCGATTTTCAATTTAACTTACCGCGCTTGTCTAACACTGAAAAATTACGAAGTTAAGTCTGATAAATAGCAGAATTTAGCATTTATTATCTGTTATTTCAGTAACAAAGAGACAGCTTCAAAAGCAGAAATTAATTTGTCTGAATGTTTTACTCATTAGTTGCACCAGTCTCTTGCAAATAATGCAAAATAAGTTTGCATTTGCTAAGAAAGTCCATCTCTAGTAAATTACTAGTTCATCATAATTCAATATATGGAGAGAGAAGTTTTATCGAGTTGGACTGGAATTACATGAACTAAATATAGTATACATAATTTTTCTGTGTATGGATTGTAAGAAGTATGACTAGCTGAAAATCCATTTACTAGAAAGAAATCTGATATTTCCATCCCCTTAATTTGCATGGTTCTGATTTTCTGACAAATACCCGATGAAAATAAGTCATCTTCTAGAGAGAAATTTGGCATTTTCTCATCAATTTTCATCTCGGATATGTAAAAATATATTTAATGACTTTCACTAATCTACGAAAGATGAAATGTTATTGTGCTCATTTTACTTGAGCATGCATTACTTGCGGGTGCTGTCTAAATAATAATACTGATACACATTTTAGGCTGTTGAGAAAGGTTTATGACGTTTCTGAGATTATAATGCATTTTAGGCAACTAAATATGCATTTTGAGGACAAGAAACAGTGGCAATGGGAATCGCAGTAATTCACCGAATGAAAACACAATTACCTCTAGACCTACAAAGCCTCAAAATCGTCCTAGACTTCCCTGTAATCATATTTGTTCCTGTTAAAAGTAACAAGAGCGGGTATTCAAGATTGCCGAGAGAATGCTACGCCTAAAGGTCCAGATATGCCTGTCGAATAATGGAACGCTGAATGCAAATGGTTCATAAAATATATATATAGTTTATGTGTATATATATATATCGTAGCAAGTACACATTTGGGATATGTAAACGTTTTTTCTGGGGGGGCGGGAATGTGCTTCCCCTATTTTCATTTACATCTTAATTAAGAATTGCATTTTTACTTCCTTCTACGAAGTAAAAAGGAAGTATTGTAATCGCAAAAAATTTCGGGTATCGTATTTCAACGAAACTATCCATTTTGACCTCTATCGAATGCAATTTAACGATGTTTTTGCGTGACATCTGAACGTAAGGACAGAATAAAGGACTCCCCCCCCACATAAAAATTATAAAACTGATTTAAAATGGATTCAGAAGAGATTTTTTCGTGACGTCTGTGCGTACGTACTTACGTATGTATCAGCTATAACTCAAAAATGAGTAGCCTCAGAACGTTGAAATTTTATATATAGTACTGCTATAACATGTAGATGTGCATTTTGTATTTTGGTTGCAATCGGCAGCACCAAAAGTATATATATATATCCACTCTGTTACTCGGCTCGGTGAACTCAGTTTCTTTATTCTTATATGTTTGTAAATTGTTCGTTTTTTGCTTTAGAAATGATTGAATTATGTTGTTCTTATCATCCGGTTGAGGTTTTTATGCCTTTAGTTAATCTGCGTGTTATAATTGCAGAATTATCAGCAATTTAAAAGTTGTTTAAGTGTGGCTAAGCCTAATTTTTTTACCATAGCAACCATATTTGTTTACATTTGAAACTTAGCAGAAAGTGAATTAAGTCAGATTCTGCACGTTAAGTGTCTTTTTGCCGAGTAAGACATAAGTAAACTTTCAGTTTTACACCGAAAAATCTGCCTTCTTGCCCGCTGGCAGAATTGCTTGTTTTTGCGTAGAAATTGTAATTTTAATTGTAAATTCTTTAAAAAAATTGTTTTAACTGTATTTGGTGTTTTATGTTTCTCAATCTTTATTAAAGATATTTTGAGGTTTTATATATTTTTGCCTTGCCGCGAAGTGAGAACTGAATTAACTGAATTAAATAAATGAAATTCAAGAAAGTAAATTTAGAAATGCAGCAAAAATGCGTATAATTTAATATTCTGTACAAGGAAGTCACGTGGTGTATACATCACAGTGTTTTAATTTAACATTTACCCAATTTTAAGCTATAAAATTTTATATTTTGCCTATAAATGTTTTCTACTTTTTATAGGTACTTGGAATTAAGACCTTTGTTTGACAGAGCCCAAGATAAGATCCTGAACATCGAAAGTCAACTGAGTGAAGTACAAAAAGATATTGAAAATCAGGAAGATTATCATAATCAGATGTACCTCAAGATGTACAGGTGGAAAAATGTTTTCAAAGCTTGCCTCTGTGTTTCAGTATTAGGCCTGGCATATCGGCACTTGAGACCGTACATAAATGTGCCAGATATTTCTGTTATTCAGTATTATCTTTCTCCTTCATATGCTTATAATAACTTAAAATATCTAGCTAATTGGGTAGAATTTCGAATTCAAAATTAAATTAGAGTAGCTTTAATTAAAATTATTTAATAAAGAAATCTTTTTCACTGCAGAAGCAGTGCAAAATTTAGGAAAGACAAGTTTATATACACAGTCCAGTCACATTAATGTGACCATCTGTCAAAAGCCAGAATAACCACCTTTCGCAGAGCGGACTGCTGCGAGACGTGCAGGAAGAGAGTCACATAGGTCCCTGAAGGTGTTCTCTGGGATGTTGAGCCATGCCGACTCTAATGCCGTGGCCAGCTGCGCTAGATTACGCGGTTGAGGATCCATGCCGCGAACAACTCGATCGAGATGGTCCCACAGATGCTCGATTGGGTTTAAGTCAGGTGAGTTTGCTGGCCAGGGGAGGACGGTAAACTCATCCTGGTGCTCTTCGAACCACGCACGTACACTGGCAGCTGTATGGCACCTCGCATTGTCCTGCTGGAAGATGCCATCATCCTGAGGAAAAACAATGCGCATGTAGGGGTGAACATGGTCCGCAAGGACAGATGCGTACTTGTATTGATCCATTGTGCCTTCCACAATGATCAGTGAACCTAGAGAATGCCAGGAAAACATTCCCCAGACCATAATGCTCCCGCCTCCAGCTTGGACCGTTCCGGCAATGGTTGCAGGGTGGTTCCTTTCAGAGGTTTCACGCCTTATACGCCAACGTCCATCTGTCCGATGGAGCATAAAACGCGATTCATCCGAAAACGCAACCTGTCGCCACTCAGTGGACGTCCAGCTGCTGTACTGGCGTGCAAATTCTAGCCTTCGCCGTCGATGAACAGCAGTCAGCATAGGTGCACGAACCAGGCGTCTGCTTCGGAGGCCCAGACGCAGCAATGTTCGCTGAATAGTACTTTGGGAGACACTTTTGGTAGCCCCTTGGTTCATTTTGGTGGTCAGTTGCTCAACGGTAGCCCGTCTATCTGCCCGAACGCATCTCCGCAACCGTCGTTCGCCTCTGTCATCTATGGCCCGTGGTGCACCACATTTGCCACGTCGCTGATTTTGGACAGTCCCATTTTGCCATGCACGGTACACTTTTACCACGGCGGCACGCGAACAGTTCACAAACTCAGCCGTTTCGGAAATGCTTTCCACCCTTGCCCGAAAGCCAATGATCATGCCCTTTTGGAAGTCGGATAAATCGCTTCGTTTCTGCATTACGCCAACGATTGAAATGTTTTCCGAAGCCCTCACACACCCTTTATATACGCTCAACTGCACTGTGCTGCCACCTGCCTTCTGTGATTGGTTATTTAACTCTGACATGGAAAGTACGTGGTGGTCACATTAATGTGACTGGACTGTGTACCATTGTAAAGAATTATTAGAAGGGGAGTTAATTATAACCTTTTTTTTAATACTTAATTTAGATTTAAAATGTATTTTATTTGAATTTTCCCAGAATGTATTGGCGGAATACGTAGATTTAAGATAAAACTTGTAAATTCCTACATGCAATTTTTTTTTTAATAGACTTGCTCTCAGAGCTCCATGCCTTTGTTTATAAAGTATAGCATTATAATTTAATCATCAACATTTAAATTAATTTTACTGTGGGGAAATAATTTAAAGAAATTATAAATGTATCTGAATAATAATGTCAGGCTTAATTAATTTAATTGTAATCACGTGAATTGCTAATGCTTCAGTAGTTTATAAGTAACTTATAACTTTAAGGAAATAAAACTATTCCATTAGTACAAAATTAGCCACATAGTGTAAAAAGAATCAAATTAATATTTGTTATGCGCATAGTAAATTTAATTTTTCGGCACTGAAAGCTTATACAGATGCTCAGACACATTTATTAGATTTTGTTACCGGAAATACAATCAAAGGAATTAATTTCTTCTTACACCTTAACGTTAATTTAAATACATTAGTATTCCAAACGTACGTCCTAATTCACCCTTTGATAGGCGACGGAAATAAAAGCAAATTTTCCTATAGGTAAATGATTAAAATCTTCGTACCGACGGTTTTCCATTTGAACTTTGGACAAAAATGAAAATCCTGATTATTTGTATTTGATGAACATTTTCATGTGAATAGAATTGAAATTCTTTACCATTATGCATGATTTAAGTATGATTAGTAGCATTTACAAAAATTAATATAATTTATGACTTGCCTTGTTTCTCATTTAGATGCTTCTTGTAGGCGAGAATACATTTTATTTTTATTCTGATTTTTACTATTCCGTGCTTGTCCGAGTTAACATCTTCAGGAATATTCATTCAAGATAAGATTTGAACTTTCATTTAATTCTGTAACCTTTATAGTTTTATAATCAGATTCTTGAGTTTAGGTTCCATTAATTCCAAAAAATTATACAGCGTGATTATCTGATCAAGAAAATTAAGGCGTGCTCAATAATTAACTTTTTTTTTAGTCCAAAGGGGCTTTGTCCCTGAAGGACTATTGTTTTCGCTTTGTGATTTTGCGTCGGAAACATTAAAAGTCTGTATCACTTTTCAAACTGTTGCCACAAAATATTGCAGCTCTGTATTATATTTAAAGAAATTAAATAATGAAGAATGTGCATAAATATATGTATGTTTCTCGCATTGTGATAAAACGACGGTACCTAAAGCCATCGAATTTTGAATGCCGTAATCCTGCTGCGAATATAAGCATCTGGAAGCCCAAATTTGGAATTTTTTTTATTAACAATTTCATATTTTGTAAAACTTTAACGGATTTTTGATTAACAAACTCAAGGATTTCAAAGCGGCAACGTTGTACAGAAAAAACATTTTTATCTGCAGCGCGTGAGACTGTGTGTAGGAAATTCTAAAGATATGCTCAGTTTACAATGAGATACATTCCGGTGACGTCAGAGGTCACATGATGTAAGAACTGCTAATGTAAACAAACAAGCTTTTGGTGTGGTAGATGTGGTGAAAATTCGGATATTCGGCAACAGTTTATTCCAACAAGCCACCAAAATATGAGATGGTATTGACAGTTTAAGAATAATACTTGCCTATATAAAGGCAACAACTTTAGATGGCCAAGCATTTCTAAAGAAACAGTTACAATACATGTTGAGACGATTGGGATACTCATTTCTATGTACATCATAAAACCAAAACACACATTGAACATTTATAGTTTTATCAATAAAATTTTAAAGCTTTCTAGTTGATTTCATATAGTATTAATTAACTTTATGTTTTAAATTATTTCCAGTACTTTTTTGAAATCACATGAATCATTTGCAATAATAATTCTGTACGCTGCAAAACGAAATGCATAAAATAATGTTCATGTATGTTGTTGTTCTACACTGAAAAGAAAAATATAATTACTATTATAATTTTAAGTCACAATTTTATCAGCCTGACAAGCACAAGATGGTTTTCAAAATGGTAGACTCAAATGTCTGGAACATTATAAATA
>KK118848.1:198727-252581 GCA_000611955.2 Stegodyphus mimosarum
CGAAGATCATTATATTCTATAAATAAAATAAAAATACAAAATGTTTAAAAAACGCCCCTTTGGACGTAATTTAAAATCTGAAACCTTTCAGATTTTTCTTCTTTTTTTTTTAATGTTTTTATCTGTTAAAACGGAAACGGGATCAATTTCTGTAGTCTTAGAATTAATATTGTCGTCTTTACTTATAGCACACACATTACCTATCCTTGTTGCTAAAATGATGTAAAATATTCTAAGAACAATTTATCGCATTTAAAGCCCTTTATTTACAGTTTAGTCCAGATGGTTTGAGTTGGAGTAATACTACACTTGACTAATATTTAGCAAGTGTCATCGTAATACTGCCAGCATTCCAGTTTTTTTTTTTTTAACTGCTTTGACAAATCTGAAATTCAAGATTTAGAAAAATCGATAGGTTATGCAACTCAAATCACAGAAATAATTATAATCTTAATGTTAAAGACACTTGTTATGACAGACTTTTCTTCGAAGTGACAGTATTTTTTAATCATTTAGGAATAAGTATTTAAAGCATTATTATTAACTTAAACCTAAATTAATAATTTAATATGTCTTTTTTACCCTTGCCAATGTAGAAAAGAAATCTTTCAATGATATATTTAAATGATTCTAATAGAAAATGGCACTCGAGTATATTCTATAAAATAAAATCTACCAATTTAAATTTTTTAGAAATGGTATTAATTATTACAGTTCTGAATTCAATTAAATTAAATCTGTTTAAATATGCTTCACTATATTAATTTTAGCTAGCTAAAATCCCACATTAAAATTGCAATAATCATAAAAATAATCATAAAAATGATTAAACATGAAAATATTTAGCAGAAGTCTAATATATTTCTACAGTTAGTTTAATGACACATTTATCAGCAATGACAGAATAAAATGTTAAAGTAAAATTTAAGAAATTAGTTTATTAGCCAATATGAATTACTTTTCTTTTTCGGGCATTTCATCTAAAATTATTTTACTTTTCTAATTTAAAATTTCTTATTAAATTGTAATTATTTTTGAAAATGAATCGTAATTTTTATCACGAGTACTTATTCCTAGGAAAAATTCTTTGCTTAGGCAGATTAAATTTCTCCACATTCATTTTAACAGAGCAGAGTCACTAATTTGTTTCAGCACATTAATTTATTGAAGAATTGTTGTCTAAAATTAGTTAATTAACACGAGACGATCAAAAGTATCAATCTCCGTATATTTAAAAAAAAAAAAAAAAAAAAACCTAAAAATTTTATTTGATGGAATACTGATTTATCTTGGAAGGATAAGATAGTAACATTTTACTGTTGTCTCTTAAATTATAGATTTATTACTCAAAATCTGTCATAAATTTCATTACTACAGCACTCTTTTATAGTTTACTGATAAACCTCATGTAATTCTTCCATACGTATGTTTATACAAACTTGATGTTACAGTATTAACACAATTTAAGTTAAATGTTAATGATTTGAATTTTCAAATGATATATTTTTTTAATTGCTTTTCCGACTAAAAATTATTGAAGAATTCCTATGCATAATACAAATTATTACATAAAAATAAACAAAATAATAAAACTTTTTTATACATTGCAAGAGCATTTTTATGCTTGACCTATAAACTAATTCAACAGTATTCTAAGAAATTACTCGTAATTCAACTTTAGATTGATGTTCATTTTAGAGAAAACTTTGTGTTTCAAGAGAGACATGGGACATATATCTTTATTTCAACTAAAATAAATATTCTTTATAATTTTTCTACTTATTTCTATGAAATTAATGTCATTCTAAATCTGCATAATTTTAAATTTCAAATTGCCTCATGCTTCTCTTCCACATACATAATCTAAGAAATGTAGTTAAATAAATTTATTATTATTATAAATAGGAATAGATTAAATATAATTTTTATGCATGTTGGTATATTAATATTAATAAAATAACTACAAGTATTAATCTTTATAAATAACTATCCCCGTAATATGCAAAGGCCACATTTGGAAACTATTAGCGTTTTCAACAGATGTGATACATTGTGATTGCTTATACGGTTATTGTGAATGTGATAAATTTTCACTATCATCTTGTATGTCATGAGCTTGTTAAAGGTTGTTCCTACTTTTCTTCTTAATTTCAAGGATTTAATTCTAGTCATTTATTTTTATATTTTTGATACAAAGAAATTCATTTCATTTTGTGTACTTACATGTTTATCTCAACATCTCTGACTACGCAAATATTATTGTATAATATTTTGAATTAACTCTTCATTAAATACTTAACTGACATTAGAATGTTGCTTTTGTTTAGATATACTTAGACAAGGGAAAATAATCATAATCATAATTTCAAAAGACTGAAAAGAATGAATTACAAATTTCAGAAAGCATACATTTCTTTTATCAAGAATATAGTTTTTTTTTTAATCATAATGACAAATTTTGTGTGCATGATATTAGATTATTTCAAAATATAGATGGAAAATCCTTCATTTATACAGAAACTGTATTTTTATGTTAAAAAGTTTTTAAAAAAATTGTTAAAATTCCTTTTGAAAAAAAATATGAAATGAATAATTTTAAATAAACTGGAAAATTTGACAGATCCTTCAGACATTTCAGCTTTTACTTGTTACCAGATTTATTTTTAATGATTAGTAGCATACTTCTGGTAGTTTATTGTTTGCAATACTTCCTATTCATTTGAATTTTCTTGTTAACAAGCGGGTTTGCATCTTTTATTTGTCGAAAAATGATTGTTTCTGATGTGATTTTTGAATAAACTGTGATTCTATGATGCATATTATTGTGTCTTGATGAGTTATTAACATTACAAAATGCATAATTCTTTTCTGTTAAATAAAATATTCCATCAAACATTAAAACTCAAAAAATGTTTCTAAGTATTTCCTTATTATAATAGCCACCACATAGGCCTAGCAACTGAATCTAAAAATCAAAATGCACATTTTAAATTTGGCAATTAAATTTGCTAAGTTTAAGGATGAACTGTTGCCATCACTTTATTAAGAAAATATCCTTTTTAATTTCTTCGGAAATAGTGAGTAAAATCATATAGCATATTGTAAAAGGTTTTGATTAAAAATTAGCATTATTTTTTCCTTCAGCTGAATGTTATTTCACCTTCAAGTGAATCACTCAGTTGTGAGAATTTACACAAATTATTAGGAAAAGGAGAAAAAAACTGTTTGACCTAACCACATATACATTCTACATTATATACATTTTGGAAGGTTTCTAATTTTCAACAATAAAATAGTTTTAGAGACAACAGAAATTAAATATGCTATTAATGACATTAGTCATCTAGATGAACTTTGATCTAAATTTTTGAACTCTTACAACATTAAAATATTGCTTGATAATTATTTTCAAATTCAGTTATTTCAGGTACTCTATTTAGATGCCTTTTTTTTTTTAAATTGTATTTAGAAGCATTGCAAAGTAGTATTGGGCGACTGATTTTCAATTCAATAAGAAACTATGGAGAAGTTCTTTCTAACATCCTGGCAGAAAAGGCTTACTGATGTTTTATGCATGCCTTTTCGTATTTAATTTTCAGTTTTCATTTCTATTTAAATAAAACATAAAAAATTATTTGTTTTTACATGAGCTTGTTAAGTTTAAAAACTGGATCTAATCATTTGAGTTAAAAATATTTTATTTTATTAGTTCTCATTCATTGCATGAAATAATTAAGTTTTTTTAATTATGATTTTGCACATTTTTAGTTATGCATGATTTTATCCAGTGATAGTATATGTTTCCTCATAGGAAGGGCCAAGAAGCTGCTAGGTTTGAACAAGCTGATGAAGCTTTGGATTTTTCACAGCGCATGCCTAAACGTGTTTCTGTTCCTGATCTCTTAAGGCAGCTTCAACAGCTTGAACTGGAGCTGGATCAGACAAAACAGTTGTATAGGGAGGCTGCTAGAGGAATGGGAGACCGACAAGCAGAGTATACTCTGCGTTTCCTCAAAGATGCTGTCTTTTATTTCCTTACCAAGAAGGATAAAGAGCATCTAAAGGCCATCCAGAGTATTCTGGGGTTCACAGATGCCGAAAGGATGGCAGTGGCTAAAGCGATGAAACACAGGAGGCTGTGAGTGAATAATTAAGTATGTTCTCTTCTCTCATCTTCTCTTTTCCTTCTTTCTGGTTTTTGTTTGACTTAACATCTGTTTCTTCTTTTGCATGTTTCTTTTTTCTTTTGGGGAACCTTTTTTTTATATATTTTAGTTTTATTTTAGACCATGTGTAATTATTTGAAACAAACATTTCTCTCCATTCTTTAAAATCCAATACAACAAGCTAAGATAAAGCAGCTAAGTTAAAAAATATCAAAGAAAATATTCCAGACTGGTAAGAAAAAATTACATACATTGGTACAATCAGTGTATTTTTTAAATGAATAAGGCACTATTATCAAAATTTTAATAAAACTATATTCTACACTGAATTCTTTTTTAAGTATTTTATTCCTTAATAAACTAACTACTTGCTGCACTATATCATTGTTTCATATATCATTAAAATAGGTAGTGTATAAGAATACTATGAAAATAAAGGAAATGTACAAGTGTTACTTGCTTAAAAAAATTCAGTTATATTAAATAAGGGCATTGATATTTTGAAAAAAAAAATTGTAAACTCATATTTTAAACAAAAGTAATAAGTGAATTCATATTAAATGAAATAATAGCACCAAAATTGATACCTGAGTTTTAGTTTCAAATAATTTCATATATCTGTTGCTTATAATAATAATGATACAGAATTCACTAACAAAAAACATTCTATTTTCCTTTCCTAGACAACAACTAACAAATTACACCAATTCTTTGCTCATTATCTCTAGATAATAATTAAAAAAAAAATTTTTTTTTTAAACAAATCTTCTGGGAAGAACTTAGTGTTATTTTTAATAGACATTTTAAACTTTTAGTTTTCATCGTGTAATTTATTCACATATGTATTTGTGTTTATAAAACAGACTAATGATTGAAACAGCTGAACTCTGGTAGTTTTGCCTATATTAGAATCCGCATAAATGGGCTGGCTGCATGGATGTTTTCGTGCTTCATATTGTGAATATGAACAAGTTTAGAATAAAAGAGAAACACACCAATGTGATAATCAAAATCGCTGAAAAAAACCTTGTATTTTGCGTACATTTATTAAAACACTCAATCGATTTCGAGGGCAGCTACAGGTCCCTCCTCATCAGAAGAACGAAATTTCTAGAAAAGAAAAACCTCAGAAACAGCTTTTTATACCCTCAGGTAGTACCATACATGAGAGGCAATGCCATCTATCAGCAAAAATACTAACCAAGAATTATGTTAATAGAATTTTAAAAGCATTAGGAAGGACTAGATTGGACTTCAAAATCATTCACTAAACATGCTAAATCTTTGTGAATATGAAAAGCCTCAAGAAAATCCAATTCACCAACGGAAGAAGCCTTTTGGATAATTTTTGCAGATCCAAAGTCAAAATTATGATTAAATTTCCAACTATGATACACTATTGAAGACTTGTTAATTTCGCCCTTTCAGACATAAGATTCATGTTCCTTGATACGAAACTTTAACGCTCTTTTTGTTTGTCCAATATATCTCAAGCCACACTGAAATGATATGCTATAACTTCCCCAAGAATTAAAGTCAGAAATGCAATCCTTTAGAGTCGAACCATGAATTTTATTGAAAGGGGAGAAACTGGCGTGAAAATTGAATTTCTGGAGAATCCGTGAAACTTTATAACTAATAGAAGGATAAAATGGAAGCATGACAAGGTCATTAATATTATTCCTAACAGTGGAATGTCGTCTTTGATGGGAATCTGAAAATTTTTTAACGGCTTTATCAATGATCACGGGAGAAAATCCTCGGTCAATAGCAACTACTCTCAAATAATTAAGTTCATTGGTAAGCAAAGATTCTGAGGAACAAACTTTGAGTGCGCGAAATACATAATAGTAAAAAGAAGCCATTTTTTGCTTAACAGGGTGGCATGACTTAACATGGGGCAGTAAACAAACTGCAAAGGGTTTACAGTACACAGTAGTGCTAAAATCAATTTCATTGCAGATTTTAAGAATATCAAGGAAGGGGAGGGAATTGTTGGATTTAATTTCAAGAGTAAACTGGATGGCTGGATCAATTGAATTTATAATAGATAAAATCTCGGATAAATCTTCTTTATTACCGTCAAAAAGTGCGAAAGTTTTATCTACATAATGAACTCAGAGACGAAAAATAGTTTATCAAATAATTTTACCTCAAAATAGTGCATATAATTGTCAGCAAGTACAGGAATGAGAGAATTACCCATAGCTAATCCTTCAATTTGACGATAATATTCATTTTGGAAAACAGAGTGGGTTTGACTCAGAGAGACTTTAGTAAGCGAAACCAACTCATCAATTTCAGTATGTGTGAAATAGAATTCCCAAAGCCTAATTTCAAGACATTTTAGTGCTCCTTTGACTGGAACATTAGTAAACAGTGATTTGACATCAAATGAAACCATAATGGAACGCAGTGGAGAAATATCATTAAGTTTATCGATGACTTCAGAAAATTTTTTTACAGTGTGAATATTGGTTAGCAAGTAAAGGAGAAAATCTGGAAACTAAATATTTGGCCAAAAGATATGATGCTCTACCTATGTTGGAAACAATTGGTCGAAAAGGAGTACCAGTTTTGTGGACTTTTGGGAGAGCATAAAGCCTAGCACAGTTAGTAATAGGTGGAATAAGTGATTTCTTCAACTGCGTTGGGAGTATATGAGAAGATTTAATAGCTGTTTTAACTTTCGTGAAGTCCGAAGTTGAAGGATCTTTAGGGATCAAGCAGTATGGGCCTTCATTTTTCAGTTTAGAGACTCCAGCAATATATGTGTGTTTGTCCATAACAACGATCTGTCCACCGTTATCACCTTTAGAAATAACAATATTAGTATCAGAATGAATTTCACGTAAGGTCTCCCTTTCCTTTTTGCTAAGATTCAAACCCTAAGATTTGTTGTTAAAATTAACGTTATGAGTAATTAGGTAGCGGATTGTAACCTGTATGTACAAGTTTCCCACAAAGCCATCCTTTTTCTTAAGCAGATACCCATGGCATGCTTCGTGTATGCCGAACATGGAAACAAAACATAAACAGGTCAGCACAATTAGTTTTCATACATTAAAAAGAAAATCCCAGGTTATGTTTGAGATAGTCATTTGAGATATTTCATTGATGATATTTTTAACAAAACTCACGAGGACAGTTTCTAAGTATATCAGTATAATGTGTAACCAATGACAAACCATTCGCTTAAATTCCATTGTAATCATAAAAAACTCTCTACTAATTCAATTTCTGAAAAAGTCAAAACATGTTTGAAGAGACATGAAATAAAATTTATCATTATATTATTAAAAATATGAAACCGCTATAATTGAAGAACTATATAGGATGCTGTTTATTATGTCACAAGAAGCTAATAATAAATAAAAAGGCAGATTGAGAATTTCTTTCAGCTTCATTGTCTTCAATAATTTATGTACTCATTCATATTCTATACTCATGTGCCCAATACATGCAAAAGCAACACTCGCATATCTGTTAAAACATTCAGCATTTGTCTGATGTATTAGTTGTCTTAATATTTAATTATATTCTCTAAATGAAACATTCTACAGCAGTTTTTCTGTTTTTCAAAAATGATATACACATAGCAAACATAATCTTCAAAAACAGATTGAATTTATGAATGTTTAAAATAATTTTGTATCAATGCATGCTGAGAAGTGTAACTATAATCATCATAAGCTTATAATTCTCAATAACAATCAGTTTCATTATTAACTTACAGTATGAACATTTGAATTCATATTCAGTTCGAGTACTCAAATTAAAATGTAATATTTCTTCAACAAGATTTTTTAACAGTTGAAATAAGAAAATAATAAATTAAAAATACTTATTTTCTTCTTGTAATAAGAAAATGTTTTTCACTTTTATAAAAATGCCATAATATTTTTGCTTCTTTTATAGCTTTATACTAGAATTTTAATTAAAAGTTTTTCTGTGTCACTTCATAAGCTATAATAATAACAGTTGCAAATAAGATCACATCTACTGCATTTGAAGAAATATTATACACTGTCTGTCTGAAAAGTTCCGAGACAAGACTTTCTTTCAAGTAATATAATCATAACTGGAATGAAGATGGGAATGCAGGTCCTAGGTGTCATTGATTATTTGTGCAGGAGGATTCAACAGATTCATCCAGAATGATGGAAGGAGAGGAATTTCTTCTTGCTGCATGACAATACACCTGTTCACAGCTAGAGTAGTAGTGCAGTTTCTAACAAAAAGACATGTGCCAATTCTTAACCACCCTCCATATATATTCACCAGCACCAAATTTTCATAAGTAAAAAATGTGAAAAAATAAAAATTAAATTTTATAATTTTTATAAAACTGATGTTTTGAAGTTTTAAAATACCAAAGCAGGAATATTTGCACCATTTAAAACATTTTTGTAACTACAAGTACATGTCTACAACTAACAGTTTCAAAAATAAAAGGTCAATTAAGGAACCTTTGTGCACAGGGTGTACATTGAAGTTCTTAATTGGTTTCTGAATCAATGATGATGATGATACTGCTAAGAGCAGTTTTTGATTGATTGCTGTGATTACACTTGAATATCTCAGAACACTGCATATCTTTGCAAGTAACAAATTCAGATTACATCATTAGGCATCTTTACTTCTTTAGCACAGCTACTTTTAGATGTTAAATAAATATGCATTTAATAGAATAAGCAACACAAGTAAGAACAGAAAGGCAAAAATTAAATAAGTAGTCAATGACCACCTTAAAGAAAATGTAAAACATTTAAATCCCCCTCCAGAGAAAGACTAAAAAAAGAAATGCATTAGTCAAATTCTTTCAAACGGAAAAAGTTATCCTATTTCTTGAGAGATAGACATATTACCCCTTATTATTAATTATTAGAAGTTTTGATTTGAGTACTATTAGATATAGGGTTTCACTTTTACTTTTTGTAATTATGCAAGTATACATATCAGAAATATTACATAAATAACACATGAAAATCTTTAGTTCTGAATTTTTATGTGTTATTTATATGGTATTCTGATATATTTTCTTTAACCTCCCCCTTCCTGGAGAAAGATTAAAGAAAAAGAAAAAAAAAATGCATTAGTGTAATATCTTTCAAATAGAAAAAGTTACCTTATTTCTTGGGGGATACGCATGTCACCTTATTATTAGTAATTATTAAAAATTTTGATTTGAATGCTGTTAAAATACAGGATTTCACTTTTAGTTTTTGTAATTATGTAAGCATATTAATCAGCAAAACTACATAAAATCACAATTTAAAAGAAAGGCTTAGATTTTGAAACATCTGAATATTCCATCTATTATAAAATATAAAAGCAGTAATGTGAATGCAGACATGTAAACTTTCATTCCATCAGTTATAATTTCAATATAATAAATTTCTTTCAATTTCATTTTATCTCTTTACATAAAATATTTTAACATGCCCTGGCATACCCACACTGTAAGATCAGATCAATTAATAATAATTAAAAATATGCACTTCAAGGCTTTTGCCAGCCCTTCCTATCTGCGATTGTAACACATATTGTCATCACTGTACAGCACTTATTTCCCCTACTTCATTTGTATAGTTCAAGAATCCTTAATTCACACTTCTTTCATGAAGCAACACATATCAAGCAGAAATTAAGTGGAGGAAAAAAAAGTGAATCATCTGTTACAGCTGTCATTCCCATAGTTATGAGGCAAACTGGGCAACAGAAAATAAATTTGAAGTTTCTTTTTAAAATAAGACTTAGTCACAAATTAAGCCCACTGATTCATAAAAGAAGAATTCCTACGGTCTTTAAAAGTCCTAATTTTAATCATCTGGTATTTTTGTCTTCTTTTTATGATTGCCATTATGAATGAGAAATAAACAAAAACATTTTTTGGTAAACATAAAGAAACATTTTTTGGTGATCAATTGACATATGTGTATCTGATTAGTTAACTTCTGAATTTGTTCCTACTTCTAATATAAATGGTGTGATACTTGAGTTCTTAGGTACAAGGCCCTACCTCCATTGAAATATTAACATTTCAAAATTTATTTTTTCTTTTTGTCAATGAAACATTCATAAGCTGTTGCATCAAACACAACTTTTTCTTTTTGGTGAAATAAATAATACATTTGTTATGTGGCAATTTTAAAATCAATTTGAATACAAAATTTTTATTAGCATATCTGCAAATTTTTCGACAATTTTTATTTTTACAAACATAACCTTGATGAATATCATTAAAATAATAATATATCAATATTTAAGAAATAATATTAAAATAAAACATTTTAATATCTCTCTCATATCTGAAAGTGACCTGGTGACTTAGAAATATTTTAATTCTGAAAAATAAATAAGATAAATGCCATAAAGCATAGCTTCCAAAACACTTAGCAAAAGCAGAAAAGCTACTGTAATTATTTTTAAATTAATTCCATTTGTCGTCTTTTATATTTTTTCATTAAGAGTTTTTCCCATGTAATTGTTTCAAAATATTCAAATGTGTATCAGTTTCTCTTACACTTTTCTTTTCAGAATTTTATTCTCAAAAGTCTTCTAGCATTTTGCTGTTACAGAGTTGGCAAAAATAATTTTCCATTAGACCTTGCACTTCAGAAGATTTAGATGGATTTATTTGAAACCAAGATATATAGATGTATGATTCCATAAAAATACAACAAAATGAAAACTGAGTGTAATGTCCTACTAAGATCTTTAAAACCAGTCTATGGAATAAGGCTAAATTAGACAAGTTTTCATATATAAGAGACTGAATTTCATATTTAAGAGGATCTGAAAATTCAATATATTTTTTAAACTGTCCTTCCTACTTGAAAAAATTTAACTCCACGAAATACAACTTTTTTTTTAGTTTATGGCGATTTTATGAATTAATGTTACAAAATAATTGCAATTTTGAATTTAATTTTTTGCAAATTATTATATTATTGGACATTTTATATCAATAATAAAAAAAGTTGATACATTTTCTTTTACAGATTCTGTTCACCTTTTAAACTTTAGAAAAGTCACGTCGAGGCTACCATTCCATTAAGAAGGGCAAAAGAAGTCACAGGGCAGATGTGTATTTTCTGTACCATTTTTGGCACAGTTAAATAGTTTAAAAAATTCATGTCTGCTGCTTGTGATATTTCTAGTAGTCTAGAATTTACACAGTAAATCTAACAGAACAGTCAGAGGCATGCTGTTGTAAAAAATATACAATTTATTTAGTGAAGAGCTATAAAATTGCTAATGCAGCTATATTTGTAAAATATACTTGTATATAATTGTATTTGAATGCTTACTTTTTTTAAACATTTGATGAGAAAAAAATTTATTACATTTAACACAACAGAAGTTGCTTGAGAAATTGCCAGTTCATGTAACATGCTTATTATGGTCTAGTACACTTATATTTTAGGCATTCTTTGAAAAATAGCCTTTAATATTGGACATTCAATAAACTTTGATTACAGGTATTGTATTTTAATTGAATAAAATCTGATAAAAATAGCTTATTTATCCTAAATTGGGAGGGGGATATTACAAATGTTTATTAACCTGCCAATAAAAATTTTAAAACTACTGTTTTAATTTCAAAACTTATAGCAAAAAGTTATTAACAACTGCCTCATTTTTCTAAGGCTTTCAATATTTAATAATTAAAGTTATTACTGTGCAAATGTAATTTTTATGTACATCATGCAAGATCTTTTTACAAAACCCAGATAATTTTTACTGATAAAGAAGCATGTCTAAAAAATTTTGAATCATTTTGAAAATTTCTAATGTATTTTGTTATTAAAGAATTCTGTATTTACTATTACTACAATCTAAAACCAAAGAAACCTTTGTCATAATATAAGATGTAAAGATTAGATGCGGATTCACTAAAATAGGTCCTATTTTTATCATATTTTTCCCCCGGTAATTCTGCAGCTATTTGATTTACTCTCTGAAAGTATATTTAACATTTTAAAAGGAACTGGAATACAGCAGATTATGTATTACTTAATTTCCAAAGAGAATTTTTTTAGAGATTTACATTTATTCAGTATTAAAAGCAGATATATATTATGTGCTTTTCTTTCATTAAACAAGTTATGTAATTATTGTGTAAAAGTATTAATTTACAAACTATATTTTTGTGATATTTTTTATACGTATTCCACTTTCTGCAATGTATTTTGAAACTTATCTTTATTTTTACATACAGTATTATAAAACAGATTGCATTTAATGTTATTGCTATGTATTTGGGGGTTGTGCTTTTTTTATATTTTCTCTTATTTATGTTAAACTATATATTTCAACTGAATCGCAAATTTGAATATGAAAGTACTGGATAGCATTTGTTCCTACGATCTGATTTATTCTGTACATAAAACTCATGTAATATGTACATTCATTAAACATAACAGAAAAACAGACTGTGGTATATGTACATGTCTGATACATTGAATACACAAGGCAAACTAGTAAAATATGCATGTAAAACCTGATCTGCTTGATTGTAAAATCAAGTCATTTATTGTTATTAAAGCAATATATTGAGCAAGTTATGGTGTCTTTAATATGTGATAAATATTAAATAAACACACACATCTAGTTTATTACATTTTAAAATAGATTTAATCTCTAAAAATGTTTCATATACTTATCGAAATTCTCTGGAGTGCAAAAATTGGAATACTTAAATTTTAATTAATGCAGTCAAAAAGCTTTAGTTTGAAAAATCAGATATTTTTATTATTATTTTTTTCCAATGGCGGGTACTGGCCTATAAAGGCACTGGCCACTACTAAGGCCAAAAGTGGTGGCCATTTTATTGTGGAGGCACCTAATAGGTGGCCACTATTACCTCCTATGAAGAGATAGACAATTTTACATCCATGCCTTCACCAAGATTTGAACCCAGATCCTTTGGTATTGCAGTTAGGCTTCTACCTGTCTGGGTGGTTATATTTTTATAATCCATAAGAATTAGCAGTTTAATTATATTCTAATGAGATATTACCCAAGTGAAAAAAAATACATTAATACTGAAAATAAACAGATTAAAAACTTAAATTAATTAAATTTCAACTAGAGATGTGCATACAAAAAATTTAAAAATTTTAAAAAGGAAGTAAAATGTAAAAATGCTAAAAAGTTCATGTTTCAAATGCAGAACATCTCTCATAGCATATATATTCATGGCAAACAAATTCCGACAAAAATCTTCATGGCATATCATTCTAACGAGATATTAGAATCTGTGACAAATCAACTGATAAAATGCTATTTTAATATTAAAAAATGCATTAATACTGAAAATAAAGAGGTTAAAAACTTAAATGAATTAAACTTGCAATTAGAGATGTGCATAGTAAAAAAAGGAAAATCTTTTAAAGTAAGTAAAATCTAAAGATGGTGAACATCTCTGAAATGAAAAAATCCTCATGGCATATATGATATGACTTAACTTGAAAAATTTAAACGATTATTCTATTTATAATTAATCTACATTATTCAAGTAATTCTTACAGAAATTAAATGAATTTTCAGAACAGTTTTAAATAATCTTTATTTAAAAAGTTTTTTTTTTTTTTTTAGGCGAAGGGGGGTATTATTTACAATTCATATATTCCATTCTATATGTTTTTACAGATTTATAATTACATGGTTACATAATTAGTTTCACCTAAAATAGAGAACATTTATACTGAAACATTTTTAAAAATCTGGAATACATATTGATAAACTTCACACAATAAATTTCACCATGAACATGAAATTTGGTAGATGATTTTCTGATCTTCATTTGATGTACCATATTAAGATTTTACTTTATTATTAAGTGGTGTTTTCTGTAATATAGACAAACTGTCACTAGCTGTTGTTATAAAAATGGAATGGAAAGTTTGCAGATATTAGATATGCAGAAAAATTATAATACAGACTGCTATAAAATAATCTCTAGACTAATAATATAAATAGCATAATAGTTAACTATATATTGCTTAAATATGTTTCTGTTCTGGTGAAGTTAAAATTCCTTAAACATATAATGCAGTCATCATGGCAAAGTTAAATGAATGATCTTTATTATAGAATTGTTGCAACTCTCTGGGTTACAACGTGCAGGTTCAAAAGAAATAATCACAGCAGGGATTACTTTAAATCAAAATTTTTAATACAGATATCTCATTACTAGCGAAACGTTACACTACTACTCTCTTACATAACAATTTCTCCGTCTCTTTTACAGTTAAAGAAAAAGTAATAATAAAAATAGTCCTATCCGAAGAGGCACTCCTGTTGGCGCCGCCCGGCTGTTGCGTAATCTGTCCTAATGGAGCCGTCTCCTGCATACTCCCCCTCTTTGAGTCGACTTCAGTCTGAATCAAAGACATACAGTACCTGGTTGAAGAGATCCAATTTATTAGGCACCTTGATGATACGTCCAAATCTTGACACTTTACGTAGAACATTAGTAGAGTCATTCAAAGAGTCATTATGATCAGAAAGTTCATCACTAGAAAAAGAAGAAAAAGGATTAGTAAAAGAATTATTCTGCAAAGTATCAGTGGGGGTGTCCGTTAATTGCACTTCCAAAGGAAAGACCCGCTGAATGGGACGTAGCAGAACACCAGCTTGAGTTTTCAATTCCACAGTTCTCACCTTGCCATCTTTTCCGGGAATCAGTCGAACGACCCTTGCTAAAGGCCAATGCATCCGTTTTTTGACGTCATCTCCGATTAGGACAATTTCACCCAGCCGCAGCTCTGATGATGGACCTTTCTGAATTTTATTCTGGACGAGAAGGCCTAAATATTCCTTCCTAAATCTATGTCTTAAATCATTAAATAGTTTTTGGCGATGTCTAACCCTCCTTCGAAGATTTTTTGAATCGCAGAAATCAACATCGGGAACACCTGAGTTGCGATTCTCGATGAGAAACATAGCTGGGGAAAGTGGGACTAAATCATCTGAATTTTCGGACAGATAGGTAAGAGGTCTAGAGTTAATTATTGACTCACAGTCGCACAATACTGTTTGCAACTCCTCGGTTGTAAGAACTGCGTTACCGAGTGTCCTTCTCAACAGTTCCTTTACCATACGAACTAACCTCTCCCACCAGCCGCCCCACCAAGCAGCTGTGGGGGGATTAAATTTCCATATTATGCGTTCTGTAGCCGTTTGCCTCAAAATTTTTTCCCAATCGATGTTACTTAGTTCTCTTTGCGCTCCTCGAAAATTAGTTCCGTTGTCGGAATAAATTATTCTCGGTCTCCCCCTTCTGGCTACGAATCGTCTCAAAGACATCAAGAAGGTGTCGGTAGACAGTGATGAAGTCAATTCCAGATGAATCGCTCTATATATTGCGCACGTAAACAAAACAATCCAAACTTTTTCACCTCCCTTCACGTACAAGGGTCCTGCCAAATCAACTCCAACCACCTCGAACACTGCAGCGTCATTGACACGATCGCCCGGCAGGGGCACCGATTCGCAACCAGGAGACTTGGCCTTATATCGATGGCATCTTACACAATTTTTTACGACTTTCCTGACTGCTCTTCTGCCCCTCACTATCCAAAATCGTTCCCTTATTATTCCGAGGAGTATTTGGGTACCAGCGTGACAATTTTGCAAATGATAATATTCGATCAGGCGCTGTGTGAAAATGCACTGGCCTGGTAAAATAATTGGACAAATAAATTCAGGGTTGTCTGATCGCTCTGTAATACGGGTTTTCACCCTTTTTATACCCTCTCCGTCTGAAATGAAACTCATATTAGGAACAGAGTCCGCGGAGGGAAAATACCTACTTTGTACAATTTTTACGAGAGTTTTTTCTGCCTGTTCCATTTCATGAACGGTTAAATCTCCAGTCTCACGAAATGCACGCTTACTTCTTGCATTTTTTACAAACCGCAATACCCATGAGACTAGTCGAATGATGGATTGATAATTTGAAAACCTAGTAGCATACCAAGGTATTTCCTCTTCAATTGAATTAAGATTGCATAACCTGACTTTTCTTTTTTCTCGCTCTACCTCAGAGGTCTCGTAAGCCAGGCGGTCTGGGGGCCAATTTTGAAGAGGTTCCAGGAGCCAGGACGGGCCTTCCCACCAAAGAGAATCGGAAAATGAACGAGGGGAACTGCCTCTTGAGAGTAAATCTGCGGGGTTTAAATCACCTGGTACATGGCGCCAAAACTGAGAAGGAATCAGACTATTTATTTCATTTATTCTATTTGCTACGAAAACTGACCAATCACCACGGTTCTTAATCCACCAGAGTGCTACCATAGAGTCACTCCATGCAATAATTTTCAAAACAGGCAAATCCAAGGCGGCGTATATTGAGTGAACCAGTCTCGCACCAATACAACAAGCCATTAATTCCAAACGGGGAATTGTCAAAGTTTTTAACGGTGCTACCCTGGATTTGGCTCTGATCAACCGAATGTTGACTCCCACAGGCGTTACAGTTCGAATGTAGACACATGCACCATAGGAGCTCTTACATGCATCAACGAACAGATGCAACTCTGAAGTCTCATTTATTTCTACATAGCGTGGAATACTAATTTTCTCAAGATATTTAATTTCATCCCGCCATTTCTGAAAAGTTTTTTGAATATTGTCGGGCAAGGGATCGTCCCATTTTAATTTCATAGTCCAAGCCTCCTGTAATAATAATTTTGGTAATAAGGTGGTTGGACTCAAAAAACCCTGAGGATCAAAAATTTTATGTACTATAGCCAAAATATTACGTTTACTTATCTCATTGTCCATTGAGTAATTAAAATTACATTTCAATGTATCTTTGTCCAAATCCCATAAGATTCCAAGAAGCGAAGTTACACCTGAACTACGAGAGATAAAATTACCCGGAACATTACTTTCCCAACCCCGTAGATTAAAACATCCTCGAGCCATTACTTCTGTCGCCTTAACTATAAAATTTTCTTGCTGTTTGATATCTTGAACCCCAGTGACGCAATTATCGACATAAAACGAATGCTTTAATTTTTGGGTCACATCGTCAAACTCGGCAGGTGAATTATCCAAGAGATGCTCTATCGATGCTGAGAGTTGGAACGGAGATGAACAAACACCGAACACCACTCTACAGTGTCTGTAAATCATAGGTTCTTCAAGACCTGGAAGAAAAAACCTCAAAAAATCTCTGTGTTCTGGTATAATACTCAGCTGAAGGAACGCTTTTTCAATGTCCGATGATAAACCAATTGCATACAATCTAAACCTGTCAATTATATCAGGTATAAGTCCAATTAAGTTTGGGCCTGTGTTTAAACAATCATTTAAAGACGGCTGATTTTTCTCTCTGGCCGAAGCATCGAACACCGGCCTTACCTTCATTGTCTGGCTAGAAAGTTTTATGACAGGTCTATGGGGCAAATAATAACCCAAATTGTCAATTTCAGTTTCAGGAACCTTTTCTATTATTTTTAAATCTTCCCATTGCTTAAAAACTACCTTATAGTCATTTAACTGGTTTTTCTCTTTAATTCGCTGGCACATTCGGTGGTGCCTTCTAAAGGTCATAGACTTGTTATTAGGTAACAGGATTTCAGATTTAAAAGGTAGTGGCAATTCATATCGTCCATCAGGAAGAACATTTAAATTCTCTTTGAATTGCTTAAGGGTGTCACAGTGAGCAAGCTTACGTTTAACATCTTCTGTTGGATCTGTTATGCCAATGGCATCTAATTTCCAGAGTTCGGTTACACCAAAATTAGCACAGTGCAACGAAACTGCATTGCTGCATAAATTATTTTCTAGCAATGCTGGAATAGTGACTAAGTTATTTACTTTGCCAATCACAGTGTATCCGAATTTAGTCTCCACTACAGTTACACCCGAGTTCAGTTTCAGAGAGCTGCCAGTAATAATGTCCCCTATGGCATCTGCTCCTAAAAGCAATTCAATGTCATATTCTGTAGCTTGCAAATCAGACAAGGTAATATTTCTTTCTTTTAATTCTTTTAAGGTATTGTGATCAACTACTTTTGGAACAGATCCACATATTTTGTTCTGAGAAAGTACTTCAAAATTACGGCCATATGTACTTTCCAGATTTCTTAAATTAACATCAAACACTAAATGGGAATGAGGACTAGTCTCTCTCCCCCCAAACAAACCGTGTATAATGGTTTGTTTCGATTTGGGACGCAGTTGCAGAAACGTAATGACTCTGTCTGAAAGATAAGACTTTTGTGAACCACTGTCCAAAATCGTACGAACTTTAAGCTGTTTACCCTCAAATACAATTTTCAAAACAAGCGTTTGCAGATAGACATTTTCGTTAACAGTTGACTGATTAGACAACACATTACTTGAAATAACAGTACTTTCAGTGTCAATTGACTTTACAGGTTCTTTAGTAGAGCACATAATGGTATAGTGAAATTTATCACAACTTAAACATTTTACTTTACTTCTGCATGCCCGCGAACTATGTCCAACGCGTAGGCAGCGAAAACAAGCGTGCTTTTGAGCCAAAAGTTTTCGTTTATCCTCCAAAGACATTTTTCTAGCAGAAAAACATTCGGCAGAATGATGGGATTTCTCACAAAAAATACAACGTAAATTTCTCCTACCTGTATTATCTTGAACATTTACCAGAGCAGCAGCTGTAGAGCAATCCGGATCATCAGAATGTGGACGCGAATGTACAGAACGTGAAGCTCCCAGCCCGGTACGAGCGAGCTTAATCATCTCCTCACTTTGCACTTCGTTGCGAAGAAAGGATAAAAGTTTATCCAGGGAACGCGCACTATCTTGGTGTGGCGTGTTATCTTCCATCGAACGACTTCTTTCCCATGCACGAAGAACAGTCTCTGGTAAGCAGGATTCAACAAGTGGCTCTAAAAATTCAGCAAATTTTTCTTTAGTTCTACCCAGACTTTCGAGTGCCATGAGTTTGCTCTCAAGTAAATCATAAAGTTCTGCTAAATCTCCTTTAATTCGACCAGCAGCATTCTTCATTACTATTGAAAGTAGATCCCGTACATAAATCTGAACCAAAAGTTCATCTCTGCCGAAGCGTTCCTTAAGTTGCGCAATCACCTTTGGATAATTTTCTTTAGTTGGTGGAAAACTTGTTACCAATCTTGCTGCTTTAGAATCTGCTACCACACACTGTAACAGATATTGAAATTTATCTTCATCCACAATAGCATTATCTTTATGAATTTTTTCAAACTGGGACCAAAAGGCAAGAAAGTCTTTCGGATCTCCGCTAAATTTCCTCAATTCTAGCTTCGGAAGCTTGAATTTCCTTTTTTGTTCACTTGCTGTTTCTTCCGTAGAGGAATCTGTTTTCTCTGCAGTTTCCAATAGCGAACAAACTGAGCAGAATTTATCTCGGTATTCCTCCGCTTCAGAAAAATCTTTGGAATATTCTTCTTGAAGGGTATCATCGCTTAGCAGCAAATTCGAAACTTCTTCTTGAGTTGTTTCTAAACGTGCGAATTTATCTTGAATTTGTTTAAGCAATGTACTGACTTCGTCACTTTGTAAGGTTTCAGTTTCGATCTTCTGAGTAATAGCGTTGCAGCAAACCGTGAATGCTGTTCGCAGCGACTTTCTTTTCGCTTTCAAAGCTTTGATATCCATATTTGAGCAGAAAATAAAAGTAGCGGACGCCAGAAATACTATGTTGCAACTCTCTGGGTTACAACGTGCAGGTTCAAAAGAAATAATCACAGCAGGGATTACTTTAAATCAAAATTTTTAATACAGATATCTCATTACTAGCGAAACGTTACGCTACTACTCTCTTACATAACAATTTCTCCGTCTCTTTTACAGTTAAAGAAAAAGTAATAATAAAAATAGTCCTATCCCGAGAGGCAGTCCTGTTGGCGCCGCCCGGCTGTTGCGTAATCTGTCCTAATGGAGCCGTCTCCTACAAGAATGTTGTATAAAAATAAATGAGATTCAAAATATTAGGGCAATCTACTCTGCTTTAAGTACCTTTCTCAAAAATCACAGAAAATGCTTTTAAAAAATTAATTATTTTAAGGTTATAGTATATTTGAAAAGAATAATTACTGTTAAAAAATTCATTCAAAAGTATTTGGTATTTTCTAAATATCTCCAACCCCAGTTTCAACAAGTGACAAAAGTGCCACATTTGTTGCATATTTTCAAGTAAACATGCAATAATAGCCAGCTCACATATGAGTTTGAGTGCACATGGATTTTCATACTTTATTCAATCACTTTGATAAACAGCATTCACTATAAAAATGTAAATACTGGACACATCAAATTTGTTTTTTCCCATAAAATTTCTGTTTTCTTAAAAAATGCTTTTTATTCCTGTTTATTGATAGAGCAGTATCTAAGATGTAAAGGTAGCCAAACAAACTTTTTTAATATAAATTCACAAAGTCACCAGTGAGTTGGCGACATTTTATGGAAGTGCAGATAATCAGATCCTTATAGATTTTTGTTTGAGAAAGAACATATCTGTGATGTCTTCTAGCACTTTTAATGAATTTTGGAATCAAGATAAATGCTGTATTGAATGGATTATATTTTCAACTAGGAGCTACAATTGTCTTTATTGTAGTGACAAAAATTACTTTATCAATGAACTCTCTCTGTATACCTCATAAAAATAAAATTTATCTAAATTTCACTTTTTCCTTGAGCTTATATTTATGCATATTTTTAAGAGGCAGAGCGAGAAGGAAAATAAATATTAAAATAAATTGCTGCATTTCATTGCTTGGTTGATTTAAAGAAATTCCTTTATTACGTTATATAAAGTTATTCAATTTAAAAAAAATTACTTTATTAAATTGCAATATGATGCAAAACATTATAAAAATGTATATTAATCTATATTTGAAGAGCTATTTTAAAGTACTATTTTATATTTTAAGTTCTAAATAATTATAGATAAGAACACTGTCACAGTTTTGTTAACTCATACATACAGGTTCAGTTTGTTTTGCCAGTAAATGCTCTTTACACAGTTTATTATTTACAGAAATTTTAACAAAATATGAATTAGTGCTATTTTATTATCTTGAGTTATGGCATCACATTCATTTGATATTAAAGACTTGAATGAATATTTTACTTTCATTACAAGATATATTTAAACATTGCGTGGAATTCAATTTTAAAGGAATTTATTTAAAATATGAAGTGATCTCATATATTGTTTAATACTAGTTTATTACCTCATGTCACATCTAAAGTGTAATAGGCATTAAATAGGTATTTTAATTCTCCTTATACAATTAAATTTTATGTAGAATTTATTTGTAAAGGAATGCTATTAATAACAAATTATTTGTATATTTTCCACTAAAGAAGAAACTAAGCAAATTTATTTATTTAAAAAATGGAATGTTATCAGTTTCCTTAACAGACTGAAAGAACAAGTTTAGACGAACATAAATTTTTAGTAAGAAATTAACACTTTGAATTTTGTACGAAGATACTGAATAAAAGCTCAAAACCTATTAAATATTAAAGGTTCTTGGAGTCATAGATTTTGCAAACAATATATTAGTTAGAAATAATGTCATGATTAACAGCACTTAAATTTTAGTGACTTTCACTTAAGTTGGCAGTGACTTCAACTTCTTTTAAAGATAATGAATGATTACAAATTATGTGACCAATTCTGAATTTAAATATAACATTCAATGTAAATACAAATAAAAAAGCCACCATTTCTTTATCATATATAAACATTATGATATTCAAAGTGAAATAAAGTATTAACACATTTGCTTTAGGTATGTCATTACAACAGTACAAAATTTGCATCAGTTTCAGTACAGTATCTCAGAATTTTGCTTTAGCTATGTCATTACAACAGCAGTACAAAATTTGCATCAGTTTCAGTACAGTATCTCAGAATTACATATGGATTATTATTTTTCATTGTAATATTTCTTTGAAAATGAAAATTTACATATTTACATACTTTTGATACTTTATAATACTTGGTATAAAATATCTCAAATATAGTTTTCAGCAATTATCAGCATGGAAGTTCATAAAAATTGCACTTAGTATTTTACAGTACCTGTCGTATATTCATTCAAAATGCCATTTAAAAATATGAGAAAATACTTCTCCTGAGACATGTTTTACTTAAAGTTCATCATGCAGTAAATAATCCAGTATAAAGCTGTGCAATTGTTCCAATTTCCTAGGGCCATTATATTCAGTAATTCGCTCTCCATTATGAAAAAGTAAGAGGGATGGATAGCCAACAATCTGTAATTAGAAATGCTGTAATTAATGCCTTATGGTGGATTAAAAACTACAAATCTAATATTTTAAAAAATAACAAAAAACTTGCAATTCTGATTACTTTATTGTTCCTATAACAAAAGTTTTCATTGCAAAAATAAATTTAAAGCTGGAGAAATCTAATGAAAAGATTAACAAAAAATACCAATTTATAACTTAGAAGAAAAATCCATACAATTTTAGCATGAAAAATAGTGTGGATGTATCCCCCTCCTTTTTTTTTCTTTCTCATCTATTTCTTTTGCTCCAAAAAAATATCGAATTACCTGTTTTTGGAAGTAATTTCAAAAGTGCTTTTTTTCTTCCAATATCAGCAAATATATTCTTAATACTAACAAATAAACATTTTTGTTGTTAGGACTGTGGAGTTGGAGTCAGAATCGGAGTTAGGCAGATTTTTGGGTAAAAGAAGTCGGAGTCATTAAGAACCCATCAACTCTGACTCCAGTTTTTGTTAGACAGTTTGAATTCGAAATTAAAGTGAATTGAAAGAAAAATTAATGAAAAACTAGGTTATTATTTTTATTTATGGACTGTATACATTAATAAATAGTTATATTCCATTTTATTGACATATTAATAAATAAATATAAAAGAGGAGGATGGATGTGATATTTGCCATTATTAATTAAACTGATTCATTTAGTTAAAAATCTGATTGGTAAATTTAGTAAGTAGCAACAGCAGCAAGAACTCCAAAATTGAAGCCATTCTTAGGAAGTAAGCAGGAAAAGGAGCAATTATTGATCAAGCAAAGTGATGGGAAAGTACATTATTTGATGATATAGAAATTGTTAGAATTAAGAACATTTTTAGAAGACGTAGATAACACTAATGTATCACTAACAGAAAAACTGTGGAACGATCTTGCAGAATTAGAAACTCTTCTTTCTACACCGTATATAGTCACAAAAAAGCTACAATCTGAAGAATTAACAGGAGGTGAGAATGGAAGAATGTGATGTTTGTTCTTTCTAAAAGGAGGGCTTATTTCTGAAGGAATGATTTCCTCAATGATGAAAAGACAAACTACTTTAATACGAGACACTTTAATTAGACAATAGGATCTTGCTGGGTTCAATATGCAGATCCAAAACACTTGAATTTTGTTGGATGATGAACAAATTAAAAAGGCAAAGAAAGTCATCTATGAACTTTCACTAGGAATGAAATTATTCTCAGAACAATTGAAGTATTCAAATGAGGACAGTCGGACTGCAGACATAGCAACTAAGTCTCTATCATCCTCTTCTAGTGATGATTTAAATTTTAAGAAATATTTGGATAATATTGAAAAGGCTAAGGCAAAGCGAATGAAAATAAAGAACCAAGAGCCTTTAGATATAAAAATAAAAAAAATACAAACAAGATTTCTACACAGCGTTTGAAGAAATAAACTCTTGCAAAACACCTCTTTCAGAACTTACAAAAATCTATCCTGAAAAGTTAAAAGAAGTAGCCCTAACAGTAACAGCTCTTCCTCCTGTTCAAGTTAGTGTGGAAAGAATCTTCTCACTTCTGCAGTTTATCAAATCGGATCTACGGTCCTTTAACAAAGATCTTGCTGAAGCTATACTGTTTCTTAGAAATTACTAATGCCAGTTTTTCCATTTCTTAACAAATGCTAATTAATATAAATAATTTTCTATGCTATGATTTTTTTCCTATAGCATCTATTACATCTTTTATATTAAAAAATAAGTTGTAACACATGTGTATATGTTTACATATATATGAGGCAGTCAGAGTCGGTTTAAAATTCCAAAAGTCGGCCATTTTCCCTACCGACTCCACAGCCTTGATTGTTGTTTGGAATTCATGTAAGTAAAATCATGAATACTAATATCTTCATTTAGATTTGATTTTCATCAAATAAACTCGTCACACAAAATTATTTATGTATTTATTTTGTGTGTATAACAAGTTTTTGCCAAATAAACTGAAAAAAAAAATCATAAAAATGACATCAGATAACTGAAACTTCTAGTTGTTAATCAGATTCAGTAAAAGGACAATGCTTTGTGAATTTTTTAATAATTAACAAGTCATACCAAAGAAAAGGTTTCTAATAAGAAAGGAAGAAAAAGAAACTTGCCTTGTATTCATTGCATAATATTTCGTCTTTACTACAATCAACTTCAGCTATTTTTGCTTTTGGATGAGCTGCAAATTTTATAGCTAATTCATTCCATACTGGAGCTAATCTTTGTGAATGCCCACACCTGTAATATATGCATGAAACATAACTAAAGAATTACATAAATAATTTCAAAAATACTTGATAAATGTGTATTATTTATCTTTTATGAATATCTAATGCTTAGCCGCAACATGTACTCATTAAAATATTTCACCTTAAAATTGTATTTAAAACAAAAATTATTTTAAGAAGTATTTATTTAAACATATTTTAAACATTTATTTAAATGTATTTAAAGAAAAAGTATGTAGTTTTACAGTTACAGTAGTAAACACAGTATTTATCATCCAGTATAAAATTTCAGTATAAAGATATAAAAAAAAGCTAATTTATGTAAATAGAATACATCCAGTTTGCTTGTTCACTCTGCATTTCTTTTCTTTTCTATTCTAAATATCCCATATTTACATGCTTTAAGAACTTTCCCACATTCACTGTAGCTGCCATCTCAAAAGCTATGTAAAATTGAAAAAGAGTAAGAAAGACATGAAGGAAAGACAGTTAAAAAAAAAACCAATTATTCTGAAAGAAGACCAAAATCGTGTTACTGTATTTACTCATGTATTCCCATGCCTATACACCAGGTTCTGAAAATATTTTTAATACTTATGTAATTTTCTACTTTCTCAATTGCTCAGAGAACAAGCTTCTTTATATTTTAAAATGGATCCATCGACATAGTGTTTATTTTTGCCTTACTGACAAAGACAAACCTTCCCAAATCACCTGTGAAAGTCATGCCAAACTTTCCTCTGCTACTGTTGAAATTTACTCCAGCTTAGTATAAGCAAACCATAATGGACCACAAGGAAACAAACATGAACTGACATTCAATCTACAATTTCACTCAGTCAGCGTCACATTCACCTCTTTTAATTATTTATAGATAATCTGAGGCCTAAGGAGTAGGAAACACCACAACAAGAATGAGCAGCAAGATTCAGGTTCTTGCAAAATATAAATAAAGATACCTTGTTAGATATTGTAATGTTAATATTACTATATATTCTTACTGGAATATAAGTTTCTTTTAAAGAAACAATATTGTGATAGCTACCTGTAGTTTATCCATGATTCTCTTCCTCTGCTATGTTCTTATTGTAATAAGATCCTTCATAAATTAAATTAATCACATAATTTTCCCTCAATTTTTTAGCAATAAAATTAGTAAAAAAGAGGGATATGCTATTTTTCATCGAATATAATGGGATTTAAATGCAAACACACTAAAACATTAATGTAAAATAAGTAAACAATTCCAATTTTTATAGATAATTATTAACTTACAAAGAAAAACATAACATTAAACTTACCATGGAACATAAAATTTTACAAAACTGAAATCTTTAGTCACAGCATTTTTAAAATTGTCATTTGTAAGTTTCACGACCATGTTAGGCTGTAAAATCATATAAATTTTCAGATATAAAAGTATTTAAGAGCAAATTAAATCATATATTTTCCTGCACATGCACACATAAACAAAAAGAGACATTTTTAAACAGAAGTAATTAATGAAATCATATTAAAAACAATAGTATGGCACATAGAGATTTTAAAAACTTTTGCAAGGGTAAAAAGATAAATACCATAAGCATAATAATCTACACAATCCCACTCTTGCAACTGACTTAATACATTAATGTATTTGCAAAATGGAAAGATTTCAACACTAGCTGCATCAGATTATAGCTGATATTTATCATTAATAAAAAATTAAATTATAGTTTATCAAGATAATTACATTGCAGAATTATTATAGAAGAGAAGAAAGAAATTTTACTATTAACATAATCTATTCAGATAATAACCAGAAGTACATGCCACTGACAAACATACCTCATTTTCTTTTGCTTCTGGTATTTTACCCTCTTCATTTTCAAGCATATCTTTATGAGCTGCTTTCATATCTGTTATGAATTGCTTAAAAGCCACTAAATTTCGTGCTCCTTGGTATTTTTCCATCTAACAAAGAAAGAAAATGCGCGTTAACAAAAGGATTACCTATCGGCACATATAATAACATCAATATTACATTAAGCCCTGAAGACTGAATTCACATACTTAAAATTTTGTAGTATACACATCCATTACACATGACTAAAGCACATATGCCATTCAAGGAAGTTCAGCAGTGGATTACTTATTACCAACACAAGTTAAATAAATAATGATACGTCTGCTTTTAAAGGCTGCCTAATTAATAGTCTTAAAAACTAATGGCAAAAACAAAAGGTCAGAAAAGAATTAACATAAACTGAATTAATAATAATATAATGATAAATAATTTTTAAGACAATTATTTGTGAATATTTTTCTTCGGGTAATGCTGTTTTCATCTTGCATGCATTTTTCAAAAATTATAAAGAGTTCATCTAATTTTATTGTGTTGAAATATGGATAAATTGACAAACTGGATATACTCCTACAATTATTAAACACAATAGTTGCCTGATATAGAGTTCAAATTTTAGCTTTCAGAATGTCTTGTAAAGAGGAAGAAATGATTGTGTAGTAAACTATGCAGAAAGTTAGATTTATATGCACAGAGTGCTTATCATCTTTCACCTAATGCCAAGAAATTTTCAGTGACAACAAAACTGCCCTTAGAAAAGGCATCTAAAATCATTAAAAATGTTTTGAGTTATCATTCTGTATATGAAACAAAAGAATATCTCAGTAATGAACATTATAGTGAATGTAATGATGTAATAACATTTGAGTTGCTGGTATAATGTAAAGGATAGCACTTCAATGTTATATAAAATTTTCCTGATTCTATCAAAAATGTCTTAATAAAAGAGAAAGGATTTTGCTATGTTTCTATTATTCAGTCCCCCAAGTTAAATATATAAATATAATTTTTAGAAAGTAATACAAGAACGTGAGTGACCTATTTGGTCAAGAATTGTGCACATTGAGCTGCAAAATTAAATTTAAAGATAAGCAAAAGAGCAAAATTATAAAAGCAATCACCTAAAAGTAAATTTGATACCTATGTAGCAGAGTTAAAAAAACTTGAAAAAAAAGTAATAATTACTAAAAAGTAAAAGTAATTGAAAAAAAAAAAAAAAAACTAAATGTTGGTATTGAAGAAATTCAACATTTAAAAAATTTAGAATAATTTAGTTTGCTTTTAGAATTTTACTCTTTTTCCTTGTGTGTGTGTGTGTGTGCGTGCGAGCGTGCGTGCGTGTGTGTGTGTGTACACAAACAAAACTGTCTGAATTGGTGTCAAGGATAAATTTCCTTTGTCGCAAACTTCTTACTTCTGATAGAAAATATAATATCTTCAATACTATATTAAACGATCATTCAAGTCCAAATTCCTGCTAGGGCTATCAAGATGAAAATGAATTACAGAATCAAAAAAATTATTCAGGAGAAGTTATGCAAAGTTTAAGAAAGATATGCATTCCTTTACTAAAAGAATTAATAGAACCATTTCATCCTTCAATAAATACTGAAACTTTGCAATAAATGTCTATTTTTTCATCTTAAGAATGCCTTAACTTGATAAAATCATACACTACTGAAACTATTTTCTTCAAATGCCTTGAAGCTATATGAAATTAAATGACAGTGGAAGCATTTAACTCCCCTAAGAAAGCAAGGTGGTACTATTAATGTTACTATTAAACTACAGCACCAAAATAAGCTGATTGTGATTCCACTAATGAAAATCCTTTTATTTTAAATTTAACCTCACTGGAAAAATTAATGTTAACATGTTTATGAATATTAAAATTATTTATTCTATCACATACCTTATGCTGTAATATTTTTAATAAAATCCTAGCATGAAACTGAGCATTCAAACAAAGAAATCTGAGTTACTAAAAAATCTAACAAATATTTTTTAAGGAAGATGTAAGCACAATTATACAAATTATTATTTTATAACCCTCTGAGCATTATGACCGGCTTTATCCGGTCATCAGAAGTTTTGCTACTTGGCATAAATTAGCTTATAATTTAAGATATTTGGTTTTCTTACTTTCTTTAATAATGTAAATATCATCTTAATGAATGTAAGCTTATGAAAATACAGACTAAATTAAGTAATTATACAAACAAAATGAATAAATGCTGCTTAAATACTGGTCTTATGACGGATCTAAAATCCTGCACCCAAACCGCTCAGAGGTTTAACTCTTTCAAATTCAAATCCTTGGCTAACTTGTATCCTTAAAATACCAAACCCCCCGAAATACTTTTCCAGTTTCACAGCAATTTCCTCCCCTCCCCATCCATTAATGCAGAAATAGGTGTGAAAATTTCGAATGGCATCCTTTCTACACTCTAACAAAAATTCCATTAGCCTTTGACCCCATTCTTTATAAATCTATTCTGACAGCCTTAAACTGAAATCAGAGAATCAAAAACGAAATGTCATGTGCAACCTACAGATAAAAAACCACAATTAAACCTCTTAGGACAAGCTGTCTGCAATACACTCATACAATGCATTTGAGGGAACTGCACCTGTTACTGCATACCTTAGGGGACGGAAGAAAACAAGATCGCAATCTTGGCAGTTTTCGGGCTGTTGCGGCTGTCTAAATGTAGAGCAGTGTAGGGTGGTTTGATTGTGAAGGAGGTAAAAAATAACTATAATTTTGCTCAAAGTAGTATCTAGTATTGATGTTCTCATAGATTACAACAGTCTACATGCTACATTAATATAAATAAAATATATTAAGAAGAGAAATGAATAAAAATCGGTACTTTTCATTTATCTGCCTACAAATCTGACAATCATACCTCATTATGTTTTGGTGGGCATTTTTATTTTTGTGGTTTTCCCCATGCGTAACATGTATATGAGCCAGTTTCCCTTAGAAATTCTTCCATAAAGGCATCCCTTTCCCTTAGGTAGATAGCCCTTGAGCCTTTGTCATAATTAAATAAACCAAAACCAACCGATTAGCAAATATCTAGAATATGCTGACAAATTCTCGAAATTCTCTTTCTATAATTAATTTTTTTCTCATTGTCTTATTATTAATTATTATGTGTTGTTACATCATATTATTTGTTCTTATGATTTTATGATACTGCAGGCAGATAAAGGAAAAATACCTAAAAATTTTAAGTTTTGGACTACAGCGTACCTTGGTCACCTTATTAATCCATTGCAGATCTTTGGACATTATATCAAACTACACATATACCAAAGAAATTTTTCCAATATCATATAAAGAAAAAATAGCTCATCTGGTCTTATAAAAAATTCTTTTGTTATAATTATAATACTGTTTAATGCTAAAATACAAATGCAGCGATGAGATGCATACAGTACATCCATGTTTTTATATTACCCAGATCCAAAGCAATTTGTCAGCATATTCTAGATATTTGCTAATTGGTTTGGTTTTGGTTTATTTGATTATGACAAAGGCTCAAGGGCTATCTACCTAATGGGAAGGGATGCTTTCGTGGAAGAATTTCTAAGGGAAACTGGCTCATATACACGTTACACATAAGGAAAACCACAAAAATGCCTATGCAGCCAGCCCGTTCATGGGATTCGAACCTTGGACCGAACTACCAGCATTCAGGGACTTTACCGCTTGGCTGCTGGTGGGGTAATTTGCTACTTGATTTCAACTCCTCTAATCTAATTTCTGCTAATTGATTTCAATTTCTCTGCAATGTCAGTCATTTTAATAAGTCTTTGTTTTTTCATAATCATAGATACTATCAATCTCCACATATGATATGCAATATCCAAATCTCAGACATGCATGCCAACTTTATACTTTTCAACAATCTCTTTTTTACCTCCATGTTGATTCTTATAATAAATCTTCTTCCTTGCTTGATTTTTCCCATTAACTTTCCAAAAATTCATGTTAATGAATTTACAAAACATTTACACAAAAAAATACAAAATCACATAAAATTCAAAATGTTATATTTCAAACAAACATCGTATACTAAGGAAAAATGTTCATGTCCAAACAGAAGATATATTAGGTTGGACTTATTTCTAAGCAGAAATATGCTAAGGGAACATTGTACATTGAAATGAACAGAACTCCTTACCTTTTTGCCATTTACTATCCAAAGTAAGGTAGGATATCCTTTAACTTCAAATTCTTCACAAGATTTTCTATTTACAGTGCAGTCTACCTAGAACAAATATCAAATTTACAATAGTTATATTACCTACTGAACATACATTTCAGGGTTAATGACAGAATAGGGGAAAATAACCATTTCTAAAAATATTGATTATTTCAATCACAAAATTTGCATTCTTTATGTTTCAAGAGAGTAACAACATATATATTATATATATTTTGATTTATATTTTTCCATGCATAATTATAGAGATTAATAAAATCCAAATGTCTCACAGCAAACATGTCTTCAAGGTAGCCAAGGAACTTTATTATAATGGAACCTGTTATTTAATGGCACCAAAGCTGTCATATGTTAATAGAAGTGGCACCTTACTATATTTCTTTGCAAATCATTGCCAAACTGCTAAGTGTTCTAGCCAAGAAATGTCTATTTTCAATAAATGAAATGTAGTCCTTAACTTCAGTGGTCACATTTGTTGTCCTGTCTATAAATATAGAGCATATTTTCAACATTTCAATTAGGTCTTTTAATACTATCCTTGCTTTGTGAGTGGCACACAATGTCTTCAAGCTGGACAACACATTATTTGCAAACTTTCTCCCATTATCAAACTGCAAAATAGATGCTGTCTCAAGCAACAAAAATATGTACACTAGATTGCAAGCTACTACTTTCACTCTTTTTGAATTAATGAATGATAAATTTTGTGAGATGACCTTAGTACCCCATAATAAATTTGTATTCTCTGTCTGGTTCAGACTGAAAATTAATAAGACCTACATAACTGGAATTAAATCCAGAAAAAACCATTGATTTCAAAACAATGCCTTTTTTAATATCTTTTTTTTTGTTGTTTTTGTTTTGTTTTTGATTTCTGACAAGGCTCACAAAGATGGATGTACAGTTCAGTATCATGATGTATAATGTTTTTGTATTTTAACTGAAATGTCTTTCAAAATTCAAACATATCCTCTGTAATATTTTTCTATTTAACTGAAATGTCTTCCAAAATTTGGACACATCCTCTACGTCCAACAGTCAAATGAGCTTCATGAAGTACGTGAAAGAATGTGTGATGTATCAGAGTCATGCCAAGACATTTTTTCACCTGAGGCAAAAGGGTAAATGCATGCCCTATAAATATATCAAAATAGCTATATTTGTATTAAATAAAAGTAACTGTATTAAATCAAAATATCCTAATTCTTATAGTATAATTGTACCATAATTCTTAAAGTATTTTTCAATCGTAGCTCAAATTCAGAAAAATAATATAGCCAATTATTTATAACTTTCAAATGAAAATGTTAAAAAAAATCCTTTTTTGATAAATAAGAGATAACACAAATACACATTGCATTAATTTCCAGGTTTTCTTGCAATTCTTCCTATCGTTTTATTAATTTAAGTTTGCCGAAGCTTATTCCCCCTAATAATAATTGGCAAATTTGAAACCATAATTAAAGTAATTTTCGAATTCGCATAGCCAATTTCGTGCCCCTTCTAGTGATTCACCCTTGTCCTGGCTCTGGATGTAATACTGTATGACGCTGATAAATTTTTTAACAAGATAAATGAGATTAATTTTTTTCCCACAAACATCATCTATCATAGCGAAGTGGCAACCAATAGTCCTGTGGTTCTTTCTTAGCAGCAGCCTTTGCTTTCTGTTACAGTATTTATTAACTTCTGGTGAGTAGTTTCAGTTAAGAATACACTATTTTGTTGCAGCATTAAATCACACTTTAGACAGTCCATCATGGAATCATTGTTGCACGCCTCTTGACCATGACTGCTTTCTCTTGCTCTTCTATTTTCATGGACACATTCATGCGTAACTATTGCATATCTTGACACTCTCAAAGTGAAAAATGCAAATAGCAAATTCTAAGCCAAAGGTGATCATTAAAAATCATGCACCTTGCCATGTGATATTTGAAATGAATTATAGATGGCTTGGCATTTGACGCTGCATACAACGTTTAGGAAATGTGTCAAATATTAATTGTTTCATAATTTGCCTAAAAATGCTTACACCTACAGAATGTCGGATTTTAAACTTTGCTGGTGGCATATACATTAAGTAGCTAAAGTAATCAAACAATTAATTACTTTATTTCAAAAAAGTACCATCTTAAATCACAAGCTGCAAAATACCCATAAATAACATTAAGATACTATATTTCTTTGGTTAAAAATATTCTTTTTCCCTATGTTAGTACTTCAAAAAGGAAATTTCCTTTTATAATTAATATTAATCTCTTGTAATCACAATTATTTTCTTGCAATTCACACACAGCAGTCAAATTTCTTGTTTTCACTCAGAAAGACAGTCAACTGTTTTATTACAACATCTCATTAGTGATATGTTTCCTTGTATCTTTAAAAGTATGTAATTTTAGATGCTATGTTTCATTTATTTTGACTCCTTTTTTAAATAATAAAATATCAGAAAGATTTCACTGTGAAGCCTTACCAAAACAAGAAGTTATTATGCTTAACAGAACAACATGGAACTAGATGCTTATATGTTCACTTAGGGAAGTAAATGTTCATAGCCGGATAAATAACTAAATATTCTATATTTATTTTTATGCAGAGTAACAGCTAAACAATTCCTACAGAAGAGAGATTTTTAACAAATCAATAAAAAATCTCCAGCTCTATCTAGAATCTAAAGTCATTCAGCAGTACGTAGCATTTTCAGTTTTATTTATTTGGCATAGTTCACATAAAAGGGTAACAAATTTAAGTTTTATACTCAAGGTAAAAATCTGGCAATTGATCTCAGTAAATGATTTACAATCATCTCAATTTCTCTTGATCATAATAAACGATTGTCAAGAGCCTCAACAGTCCTAATTTTTTTTTAATATATTCCTGTCAGTGGATCATAGTATCAGATCATCTGTTAACAGAGTCTGTAATAATAATTTGAACCTTCACTGCTTCACTTCATTTTCATAATTCTGTAAACCATGTCACTGATCTTGAATGCTAAAAATGATCAAACATAGTCTTGAGACAATTCCTGCCAAAGTTGTTTAGAAAGGAGATACTGAGCTACCAAACCTGGTTCTAAAAAAATAACTGATCCAGGAAATATATGAAATACGAAAAATGTTGGACCGAAAAATGTTATACGAAAAATGTTGGACCCTTCCTGTGAAATTTAATTATGAATGATTTCTCTCTAAATTCTCAGATTGCCCAGGTTGTAAAACAATTGCTTCTTCTGATGACCTACTGAATTGTTTTCATGGGAAATGTTCTGATACTCTTTTTAATATGATTTGAATGCCCTTAATAGAGTTTCAGATTTGACTAGGGAACAGAATTTAGAATTTATCCTAATAAATCTAAAGTCGTAATAATTAAAAGAAAGCATGTCAGTTGTACAAACCAACAACTCATTCTTATATTCTCTAATGAATATTTTCTGTAATAAACTAATTGTCACTTTTCATGCAATTTTTGAAGATCTTAATAATAAAGGTGTTGATGTCATCTCTTCTCATTAAATGGCCACACTAGCAATCTATGAAATGAAATTGATTGGCAAAACAAGCTAGCAGTCTTCAATTTATATATTAAAAGAACACTGCCTAAGTCATTCATCAACATCACTGATTTTTTAGAAGAAAGCATAAAGTTGGAGTAAAGCAATTTTCAAGTGGAATGAACTATATAGAAATTATTCTACTATTACTTTGACTAAATTATTTTCCCCTTCTATTCCTCACAGACTCAACAATAAACATCTTTTCTTCAATTTAGAAATTACTAAATTTCTAACTGGACATGTTAAATTCAATTCACATCTGAAGATATTCAGGTTATCTCAAGCAAATCTGTGTTCCCGTAACTTTTGGGAAAAGCAAAATGTCACCATTAGTTATTCTATTGTTCAAAGTTTATGCAGGAAAGAAAAGAACTCATGTCCCTGTTAAATTCTTTATACATTAAGTTTCCTCCTCCTCTCCATATGGTATTCTCTTTCTGTATATTTATTTCTCACTTTTCATTTATGAGTTAAAAACACTTTTTTAACTTACCTCTGTAAGCCTAGTGTTATATACTATGTGGTGCACAAGGGGTTTAGCTTAAATTAAAAAAAAAAAAAAAAAAATACAGAGAATGTGCGACTATTGATTTTGGTAACCTGCAAAGGGTTAAGAAGCGATTCTTATTATTGAAGTGGTGACATAACACTAAAATGTGACATATAATTTAACAAAAGGAAAAAACTAATTCTTATAACAAAAATTTACTCTTACCTTAGATATTGTTACAGATTTATCATGCTGAGAATTTTGTGCAAGTTCTTCCCATGCATGAGCCATTTTTTGACAATGCCCACACCATGGTGCATAAAATTTTACAAAATGCATTCCCCAATTAATGGTACTATGAAAATTCTCATCAGTAAGCTGTACAGCTCCATTTTTATATTTAATATTTGAGCTTATTGGAGGAACCTGAAATGAAACAATTGACATAGTTTCAAATTTGATAACATTTATAATTTATCTAATTCAAAAGCTGAATTACAACTTCTCCATCAAGGACTTTTGTTTCAATGAATATAATTTAATATTATAAATAAATTTTAAAATTAAATTCTTGGTCCAGAAATTATTATACTTACTTGATAAAAGAATGGTAAATCAGAAAATGATACCTAAAGGTTAATAGAAGATCCACCAGAAACAAACATTTTAAAAATATACAGAGAGAGAAATGCATAATTAAAAAAAAAAAAAAAAAAGAAAAGAAAGAAAAAAAATTAAAAAAAAAAAGAAAGAAAAGAAAGAAAAAAGAAAATCTGGTAGTGTTTATTTTTATCACATTGTATCAAATATTGAAAATAAGAAGACATCTATTTTGGATAAAAGTACTAACAAAATAAAACAAAAATCTTGCAGTAAATCAGTTACACAATATTCAGTAATGTAATCAAAATAAAACTTCAGTTAAGCATAAAAAACTTTATATAAAAATGTTAATTTTCATTATTATTATTTAGACATACATTTGCATTATTCCATATTGTATAAAGATTTCACCCTCACATTTGTATGCATCACATAATCAATTGATAACACATATACAGACATTAAAATTAATCCAACGGAAACATTCTTTCCTTATTATCCAATACCATAATTTCTTAAATGCTAAATACTTCTCTTTGAATTATTAATTCTGTGTAAATTTTAACAGCCACACTATATCAAAAATCGAAAAATTGCTATTATGTCTATCTCTTCTTTCTCTAAACAAAATTCAACCTGCTTTGCTGTTTTTTTGCTATCGTTATGTGCTCTAATTAATTACGAGGGCTATTCTGAAAGTAAGGAACGTTTCCATCTGACATCGCTAGGTACGCGCCTATTATGTATATTTTGGTGTCTGCGCGCTCGGCATCTCAGTCAGCGTCCAGCCATCGCAACGGGAACGTTTCCACGCTGCCCTTTTTTTTTATATTTAAAATGTGCGCTGCAATTGAAAATTCCGCCAGTTGTGGAGGTGCAGTCTGTGATGCGGTTTTTGTTGGCAAAAAACCTAAAGCCTACAGAAATTTATCGGCAAGTGTGTGAAGTAACGTAATGAATGCGAAGTAACGTGTAATAACGTAATGAATGAAAAGTTCAATCCGGAAATGATGCATTCAGTTTAAACTAACTAATGTTCATGATGAAGAGAAGAGTGGACGCCCTAGCATTGTGACTGACGAACTGGTCACTAAAGTTGATGAAAAGATTTGTGAAAACTGCAGTTTCACAATAACAGAGCTTTCGCTTAGTTTTCCACAAGTTTCACGGACTTTGTTGTTTGAAATTATCACACAAAAGCTAGGCTACTGCAAATTTTGTGCAAGATGGGTGCCGAAATTGCTTACAGACCACCATAAAGGTCAGCGAATGGGGGCAGCTTTGACATTTCTGGAGACCTATGACAGACATGGTGATTCATTATTGGATCGAATCGTAACTGGTGACAAGACGTGGGTGAGACACGTGAATTGCGAGACAAAATTACAGTCCATGCAGTGGGGGCACACAAATTCCCCCAAAAGACCAAGAAAATGTTTTCAAACCTTGTCACCAAAGAAGATTATGGCGACTGTGCGTTGGGATAAGCAAGGTGTGCTTCTGATTGATTTTCTCGAACATGGTGCCACAACAAACTCTGAGCGGTACTGTCAAACTCTGTGCAACCTTAGGAGAGCAGTTCAAAATAAGCACCGAGGAAAGATGATGTCCAAAATTTTGTTTTTGCACGACAATGCCCGACCTCACACGGCAAACTGCACTCCAGAACTCCTTAATTCGTTCATATGGGAGGTTTTCCCTTATCCGCCTTATAGTCCCGATCTTGCACATAGTGATTTTCACTTGTTTCCAAGAATGAAGAACTGGCTAGCAACACAGTGCTTTGACGACGACAAGGAGCTGTGGGTGCGCGTCACTGAGTGGCTGAGATCGCAGGTGGCAGAATTCTATGACGAAGGAATTTCAAAGCTTGTCCGCCGCTATGATAAGTGCCTCAATTTGTTTGGTGACTATGTAGAAAAGTAGAATTTTAGTCACTCTTTCTGATGTATATAATTTTTTTTCTTGTACTTAGTTTCTTTTTAATTCCAAAACGTTTCTTACTTTCTAAATAGCCTAAGTATATTCCTACAGATATTATAAATATTAAATACATAAAAAATACTTTTAATGCTATAAAAGAGAATTTTTTCAAATTGAATTCAAGATTATACTATCTAATAAGGTTATGTAAACCTTATATATATGTGTGCGAGAGAGAAAGATAATTTAGTGCAGATGACTTGAGGGTTAGAAGATTGCTTAGAGCCATAAAGTGACATAATAATGGAGAAGAAGAAAGCTTAACAAAGTGCTGTTGATTCATACACAGTTTTATTACATAACTAAAACAGGTTTACATACCATCAATATAGCTGCTCTATGCACTATATACACTGCTCTATCCACAACTGTACAGCCTACATCTTTTTAGAAAAAGACAATAAACAGCAAGAGATGTATATTGGCAAGAAGCAAAGCAAAGCAGGAAAAAGGGGACTGTGCAGCAGTAACGGAGCTATTTAAAGACGTGATTCTTTTGTATAAATTTTGAGTTCTGCAACTGGATGAGAACCATTCGCAATGCAGGAGGATAAGATGATTTCTTAAATAAAACAAGTTCATATATCAGCATTATAGGTGCTCTATGCATTTCAGTTACACAACTCACATCTTTTTAGACAAAGACAATAAACAGCAAAGGCATCAGATGCATGTTTGCAAGAAGCAAGGTGAAGCAGGAAAAAAGGAAGTGTGCAATAGTAACAGCAGTATTTTAAGACCTTGACTTCTTTACTTAAATTTTGAGCTCTGCAGCTAGATGAAAGCCATTCATAATGCAAGAGGATAAGATGATATAGTATGGATTAGTTTTTAGATACAAGGCAGTTTAGATTCCATGAAGGGGATGTAAACAATATCAGAAACATTTCCACTTTGAAATTTTTTACAGCTAACTAAATTCTTAAATTATTCTCAATAAATTAAATTCAATAAATATTTAAAGGATCACATAGCCCTCAAATGTCAATATAAAACATTAATACTGATTGAAATTTAGATACGAGACTTTAATTAGCTATAGATACATGTGACATAACATTAAGTTTTTACAAGAGAATATGCAACTGTACTTAATAAATGTGCATATAGCACATATATTGGATCACTAAATGTATATGAAAAATTGAAACATTAATGGATAATATAAAACTGAAATTATTAAAAATACTTTTTTAAAAAATATAAGTTTCAAGAATAAATAAAAAATAAAATAAAATAATATCTGAGCAGACTGAACATGGACATAAAAATTTTTCTCTCTAACAGAATTTATTGAGAAACTGGACAAACATAGCCATCAATACAATAAATAAATAAAGAACAAATAAAATTCCCTTTGACTAAGAAATACATAGTTTTTCAAAAATATGTTTTTACAAAAATTAAGGAAAGTGACTAAGGATAGTTTTTCTTATAAAAAATTAGAAAAATTACACTGAAGATAAAAAGATGTAAAAAATTTGTACAGAAATAAAGATATGTCTAAAGTTTCATTTAAGAAATTTATTGAAAAAATTAATTTCTGCTTTTAAATTATTAGCATAAAAAGGTACTTGCATTTTAATTTACTCAAAATTTAAGGGTATTTGAATTTTCCTACAAAATTATATATTCAAAGAAAATTATAAGTGGATAGGCAATACAAAAAATGCAGAGAGATATTAAACAATGATTCAAGTAATTTATTTTAAGGAAGCTAGATCACTTTTCCAACAACAGCAAAATTTATATTATTGCTGCAGGCACTGATAGTAAAATTTTATGAAGATGAGCAATATATGGAAGATAAAGCTGTCAAAGAGAAACAATTATCTTTAGAAATTTTACTTTACATAAACAGTAAAAGAAGTTAAATTTCTGGTATCCAAATCAGCAACTGAAGTCTTATTTGTCCAAATAACTGCTAAAGTTCAATCAGTGATTTCCACGCATGGATCCATTTGACTTCTCAAAGAACACAACACCAACCAACCAGTTAAAGTTATTTTTGGTGTTAACAGTTTTTTTGGAGATTGGTTAAAATGCAAGTACCAAAAACAGTTGCTACAAAAATAAAAGTTTACATACAGCTTCTTTTTTTCTTGTTCCTCTAAGGTTTTCATTGATAAACTGTTCAAGACCTAATAAATCTCTCTTCCCTTGGTATTTAGTACCTTTCAGTTCACCAGCATCATAAAAAATCAGCCTATAATTCAGTTTCATAAAAATTAATGAAAGTTGCAATTTTTACTTTCTTAAAATGCCATAAAATAAAATGTTTAATAAGTAATGCAAAATTAATTTGATTTATAATTTTCCATAAAAAAATTAGAAATTAGCTACAATTTTTAGAATGAAATGATATACGAAAACAACAGAAAATTTTTAAATGAAGCACAAAAGTAAATATTATGAAAAAAACTAAAAATACAGCATTAGGATGGCTTTCAGATGACATGCACCCTCCTTCCTCAAATTAAAAATTTCTGTAGGCAATCATATGTATTAAACTATTGCAAAAACATGTTACATACAATTAAACTAAGTAAGTAACAAGTAAAAGTAAACACATAAATCTAGCCAAAAGGTAAAATGCTTTAATTTAGTTATTTCCTAGGTTTCCATATATTGGGGCATACAAAAAGTTGCCACTAGATGGTTTTGATACCTATATATCCAGCAACACTCACCCGATTGTCTCAAACAAACAAGTGCTTAAAAGGTGACATTCGGCTTCCACTGTTTGTGAAGATTCCTTTCTGATTCATTACTCATGTAAAAAGTTTTACTGATTCGAAATGAGTGAAATATCTGAAGAAATATGCTACGTGATGCATTTTTATCATAAAAAAAAATAAAAATGCTGCAAAAACATGCCAAAAAATTTGTGAAGTGTACGTGAGAATACTGTGAGTGAGTGAAGGACCCAGGAGTGGCTTGCCCAATTCCATTCAGGAAATTTTGATGTTAAAGATGCACCTCACTCTGGTCAGCCAGTCACTGGAAAAGTTGATGAAATTTTGCAACTGGTGGAGAAAGATCGGCACGCAAGCTGTCAGGAAATACTGCAGGCACTAAACATCAACCACATGACAGTTTGGAATCATTTGAAAAGAGCAGGCTACAAAAAGAAGCTCAATGTTTGGGTGCCATATGAATTACTGCAAAGAATGAGCTGCTTCAACCTAGTGAAACCATCAATTTGGCCCTGTAATGTGCACAACTCAACTGTTTGAACGAAGCAATCCAGAAAGAGCAACCAGAATTGGCCAACAGAAAGAGTGCATTCCACCATGACATCTTTGATGACTCTGAATAAATTGAAGGAACTTGGTTTGGAAGCTTTGATGCACCCACTGTATAGCCCGGGCCTTACACCATTCTGACTATCATTTGTTTTAGACTCTGTAAAACTCTCTTGATGGTAAAAAATTGGCGAATGAAGTGCCGCTGAAAATCATTTGGCCAAGTTTTTTTATGATAAACCACAGAAGTTCTTCACTGATGGAATTATGAAGCTACCCAAAAAATTGCAAAAGGTCATAGATAATAATGATCGATATGTACTTGATTAAAATTGATTTTCAATAAAGAAAATTTTTCTTCAAAAATGTACCCAAAACCTGCAGAGAATTTCTATATGGCCCAATATGTGCTAGAGTATGGCAAAACAAAAAAGAATACTTGCCTTAGGAACGAAGTGGCTTTATCGAGAAGTTTGTTATGATAAACTGATTTGTACGTATTTTACATATAGGAAAAATTCTGGAAACACCAGTAAGCCAGTTTGCTAGTACTTATCAGTTTTAACCACTTGACCATTTGTGAGCATTCAGTGCAATAAAATTCCAAATATTGAGAATAATTGAAACCCTCCTGGATACTCAGGAAAATTAAAATAATTGTATTATCATTTTTCTACACAGAAAATACATATTTACTATAATGTAAACGTGAGGAGATTCTTATTTCTATTTACCTCAATTTCTTTCAGCATACATTAAAAAAATACTTTTAATTCCTTAAAGCGAAGCAACAAACAACAGTTTTTCAACTAAATGGTGATTTTTTTTATTATTATTGTTTTTTCTGGGTGCATTTTTAAAATACACAACCATCTTCTGTTTCAACTAAACTAAAAATCATGAATTTTTATTTAAGAAGGCCCTAAAATTAAAAATATCTTGTTCATACTAAAATTAAAGAAGGAAATTATTTTTTTATTTGCATAAAACAAAATGTATAACCTATTTCTCTTCAAATAAAATTAAATTCAGATATTACTTTTATTGATGTAAAGTAATAAAATTAAGGAAACATATCTTTAAAATTATAACCAGGGGCCAATACACCTAAGCATTGCTGGTATCTATTGTCTTATGTCAGATATCGTTTTTCCTAAAAATATTTTTAAAACCTTATATTTCTGTTACCATTTTAAAAAAAATCTGTCTTGCCGTGATGAAGTGTTGTGTGGTTACAGACTCCCCCCTCTGGTTCATACAATGTTCCCATAAACAGCCAGCAATACATTTCACATTCTTCTTTATGAGAAGCAGACCGGGAATCTTTTGATGATGAGTTTGGAGGCTTCTTGTTTATGGATTAATTATATAGCTTCTTTAAAAAGTGAATCTTGATCACCATCATATCTTTCTTACAACTTGTCTTTGTCCCGCTTGAATACTTGAAATGATTCAAAAGAATTTGCATAACAGTAAAAGAAATCTATGTTACAGTATCTTCACGTATACAATCATATGTTGAACAATTTGTTCTGTACACAGAACATAACTTCATAATGAACCTCTTCAGTTTCTAATTTTTCTCTCGATGATGATTCCAGTTCTAAAGAAATCAACAGTTCATCTTCAAACTGCACAGAACCAGGATGACTCTCTTCAAACTTCACTGAATTGGGATGATTCGCCACTTCACTGAATTGGGATGACAGCTTAGAATCGGGATGATTCATGGAAAGTTCACTATATGGGAATGGATCTCCCCCTGGTTCAAAGCAACTTTTCAATTCTTAAATGCTGGTTGTTCTTTAAGTGGATAAATCATTCAGATCCCACATTGGGCTGCCAATTTATAACAAGTGATGCCATACATCTAAGCATTGTTAGCTTCTATTGTTTTATGACAGTTACTGTTTTTCCTAAAAATACTTTTAAAATCTTTCTGCTGCCATTTACCATTTTAAGAAAAAATTTGTCTTGCCGTGACTAGGTGCTTGAAAGCCTTTGAGGTTACAGAATTTATTATGGTTAAGCACGATCTCAGTTAATAAACAAAAGCCATAAAGTAAATGACTGATTTTTCATTAATGTTTTAGACTTGATATTTGCCATGCACTGAAGGTCAATTTGCATTCAAATCGTTCATCTAAATTAATTTGATGACATTTTGAAAAATATCTACTATAATATATATTTTAACTAATAAAACTAACAAATTTAAACTAATTAAAAATTTACAAACTTAAGTTGAATTTTCTCTAGAAAATTTAGCAGCCTGTATTGAGATAATTGGTATTTTTGATAACTTTACTATTTTTAACATACTTTTTTTTTTATTCTATATAACCATTTTACTCTCTTTACATAAATTACTTCTTTACATTAATGAAAATGTTAAAATCTTTTAATTTTTTACTTTGAAGATTTCATACTTCACAGAAGACTGCACTGGTTCATATTTCATTTCAAATTTGTACAAATAATAAAATATAGAGAAATTATAATCCCATAATATGCTTTAGCTAAAATATATGAAACTTAAATTCTCATATATACCAACAGGTAAAAATGTCATGAAAAATATTTTCCACAGTCCAGTTAATGAGAGAAAGCTCAGTACAATCAAATGCAGAGATGTAATTAATTAAAATCTTCAAGGACCATATAACCATACCATATAACTATGGTATGGATAGCTACTCAGCCTAAGTTTTTTAATATGAACTTCTTACATACAGTTTTTATGTAAGAAAGACTTCAATCCAGAAGACTGCTTTCAAATTATTTTAAGGAATGCTAAATTTTTAAAGCTTTGTGTTTAATGAAATTTAATTTTACACAGCCCCTTAATCAATTTTCTTCTTGTGTGATTTAAATTACGAATTTAAAAAAAAATTTAAAGGGTCAATTCTGCATGCTACAAGATTCTGTGTGCTATGTGACTTTTTCTTTCTAAGAGATTTTTTAGTAAGATAAGGCACAATTTACTAATCAGAACTTTTATTTCAAGATAACACAAAATTTTAATTTCATACATTTTTAGCATATGTGCCAAATGACCAAAATTATCACAGTCTGACAGAATACCTTATTTCAGTTGTTCAGCCTGCAAAGAAATTTTATGAGCCCACAAATGCACTTCAATTATATATTCGTTTTTAATACTGTGCTCATACATTTATATACAACATAAATTTATTCAATAACGGATTGCAATATAATGTTTATTAAGAGACTAGAAAAGCATTAGCAGTCATTACATTTCAGAGTTCAAACTTACCACTGGCACACAACCAAAATTACATACACTGAAGAGCCATCACATTATGACCACCCTGTTAATAACATACACGACCACATTTAGCCCTCAAAACTGCCAGTACCAAGCGTGGCATTGACTCCACAAGGTGTTGATGTGTAGTCTGAGGTATCTGGTACTAAGTGCTCACCAGCTGCTCCTGCAGTTCCCACATATTACAAGGAGGTAGCATGGCAGCACGAATTTGGTTTTCCAGGTGGCACCACAAATGCGCTATTGTAGTCAGTGGATTAATGTCAGGTGAATGTTGGAGGCCAAGATATGACTTGAAAGTTGCTGGAATGTTTCTCAAACCATTCCCTGCTGATTCAACCCTTATGACATGGTGCATTATCCTGTTGGTAAACATCATCCCCTGCCTGAAATTCTGTTGTCAAGAATGGGTGAATCTGGTCTGCAACGATATTCACGTAGTACATAGATGTCAGGTATTGTTCTATGGGGGTTATGGGTCTTAATGTGCTAAATGAAAACATTGCCCACACCATAATACCCAAGCAACCAGCTTGTCTACATCCAACTGTGCATCCAGGAGCCATGGTTTTATTTGGAAATCAGCGTATTAGTACATGGCTGTCAATGTGATGGACCAGAAAACATGATTCATCAGACCATGCAACTTTCATCCATTCTTCTAATGTCCAGTTCCGTTGTTTCTTGGCCCATTGTACAAGTAGCTGGTGATGACATGCTGTCGATGAAGGACAAGCTTCGGCTTCCGGCTGTGTAGGCCCATATACAGCAATGTATGCTGCATAGTGTGTTGTGAAAAACTATCTGGGTCATCACTGTTGTAGCTGGTGGCGATTTCGGCTATTCAGCTCTTTGGTCACCACGAACAATGCATAGTGATCTCCACTCTCCTCTGGAATCAATGCGTGGTCGACAACACACCACTGGCCGGCGACTTGTTGTTTTACCATTCATACGCCACTTTCGATATGTGCTCACAACAGCTTCACGTCAATAGCGCACTAAAGATGTCACTTCTGATACTGATACTCCCAGTCGCTGAGCCATAATGATTTGACCTTTATCGAAGTCTGATAAATCAACTGCTTTTCTTATTATGTTGCTAATCATGCTATGTTTGGAAAGACAATGCAAAGCCACTTTATATACTCCAACATTAGCCACGCATGTGCAGTGGTTTTGTTCCTGGGTGATCCCATTGTTATAGATAGAGGGAGGTCATAATGTAATGGCACTTTGGTGTATGTGATGCATATAACAGCATTTTGAACATATCCCAGAAGCTATAGGCATTTGAAGAAAAGATTAATGAATTGAAACAACTCATCCAAAATTTTATAATTAAAAGAAATACTTCTTCTTGGCCTTTAAAACAGCATATTCACCTTTATATATTTTTCATCCATAGTTGATACATATTACTGATATTTTAAATAAAAATATAACACAAACTCTCTAAAGAATAAGGCTTACAAAATGATAATAATGGAATACTAACTGGAAATAAAACTTTTTCTTTTAGAAGCTGCCCCTTGGTAAATCTTAATACTTAGAAAAAGACATTAAATTATGTTGCCACTTGGCAAATTTCAACAGTTACAAAAGAACATTAAATTATGTTGCCATTGCAAAGCTAACAACAACAAAAAAAGACATTAACTATTGCATCTCAAAAAATTATAATTTAAAATATAAATATAAGCAGCACTAAAGACATAGAGATATGGACTGAGAATAAGTTATTATTTATTCTTATGTTTTATCCCATTCAGAAAATATTCACAATTTGTTTATATTAAAAGTAAGTTATTTAATCACCAATTAAATATATTAGATTTATTTGAAATAAATGACAGTCGGAAAATTTAATATTTAGCTGTTGTTGCACTTGAAGTACAAAGTGTAACCAATTAAGCTTTTTATAAGTATCTTCTTGCAGATAGAAAATAAATACTATGAATTTGAATTCTTTATTATTATTGTTATTTATGTTTACTTGATAAATATTTAGTAACTGAAATTTGAAATTAAGTTCAAATTCAGTTGGTAATTTGAAATTTATTTTTATTTTGTTAAAAACTATTCTGGCCTAGCAACTGCTTTCAGATCCTACATTTGGTCGCATGTAATTTGAATTTGAGATTGCTGCCTTATTTGATTATTTAGTAGTGATCACATCACGGTATGCTTGCTTGGTGATACTTGGTATGCTGTTGCTTGCTCATGTCACCATCTATTAGTGCCAATGAGAAGTGCAGCAGTGTATGAGTTTTGTATACTCTTGAAGATGATAATGACCTGGAATTTGATCCCTGGTTTGTTACATTCGAGTCTAAATTCTCTATTAGTGCAAAAATCCTCCCACGCACTAGGTTCAAGAATTCCAACTCTTTCAAATTTGTGAGCATTGAGTGATTCTCACAATCTGATGTGATATGAGGAGATAAGATGGTCATTGATATTAAGCCCACTTTGTGGACATGCTTGTGAGCCTAGGGCATTTATGAGATTGATGGGCTATGGTGTACGTGTGCACTCATTTGGATTCATTGATGCATGGTTGAGAGAACCTAATTTGTTGGCATGTATGCCACCGTTAGGTTTGAGATGTGGTAAAGGAGCACCTTGGCTTGTGTGACACTGGCCATTTGTCCTCAGTGTGGAATGGAGAAGTGTATGCTGTTCTCCATGTCGCCATTGTTACAATCACCCGGTGCGAGAAACCTCAGTGGCTTCAGGTATGTAGTTGCTTGACCAAGTCACCATCTATTAGCACCTATGAAAAATGCAGCAGTACACAAGTTTTGCATATCATTGAAGAAGATAATGACATTGGGATTCAATCCCTTGTCTGTTCCATGCAAGGTGAATTCTCTACCACCACCATAGAAGAGCTTCCATGCACTATGTTCAAGAATTCCAACTCCCAAATTTGCAAGCATTGAGTGGCTCTTGAAGTGGCTACAATTTCTTAAAGCAAATAGTGCAAGAGACAAACAGTCTTTTCTTAACATCTTATAAGATTATGAACATAAATAAAGATTATTAGGCACAACAGTTTTAAAGTATATGATGATGAATGAGTTTTCATAATAAATACACGTCCAAAGTATACCATTTAATTTGGACACTTGTATGCAAGCTTAGAAACATTGCTATATAACAATAATAATATACTGTGTGGCATTCGCTGAAGACAGTTCTTGATGTCTCGGAGATGTCAAAATCTACAATGATATGTCAATGATGTCTCCCGAATGTTATTGTATGTCAAGGGATTAATTCATAGATTTTTTATGGCTTAGTTATGTTTAAATGATGCATAAAGCAATTTTATGTAATTTTTAATAATAAATACCAAAAAAAGGAGGATTCTATATTCCCTGAAATTTTTATTCTATTAAATTGAAAATAATACATAAAACTGAAATTAGAGACTTAATTCAATGGAAAAGGCATTTTTAAAGATATTTTATTACAAGTAATAAAACCATTCTTACGATGGATATCCTGAGATACCTTCTAAAGCACACAAAGGAGTTTCTACAGTACAATCCACCTGAAAAAGTTTTGAATGCATGTAAAACACTATGACACAAATTACAAAATAAAAACTGCATTTAACAGCTGAAAAAATAATAGAATTTTTTTATGAGGAAATGAAAATTAATTCCTTGCATTAAATTTTAATTTTCAACTATTATGGTAGTTAAAGATATAGTTTATTTTTAAATTTAAATAATGTGCAACAAATCAATGAAAACAAAACATCAATGTAATTTCAAACTATTTTTGCCAAATTTATGAGCAGTTTCCTTGAATTTCTACTACACAATACACATAAAATCTAGTAAAAAAAAATATAAAGAATAAAAAGAAAGAAAATAACTTGAAAAATTTTATTTAAATATACTTTTCTCCATCTCAAAATGTAATAAATATACATCACCACTATTGCAATAAAAAAAAGTCAGGAATAATTCTATTAACCCTTTCACACTGACTGCCATGCATACATGCCAGCAAGAAGCACACTCATTTCCCAGCAGGCACACTGGAGTGCCAGATCCTTTCTCGCTCATCCCTGGCTGTCACATATTAGTACCAGTATCCTTGGAATGTTTTAAAGACCACTAGATGGTGTCCTGTATCCATTACTTTTGAAATGAATATAGATTTAGGATCCTGACCTTCAATTTGATCACATTCTATGTAATGTTGGTGTCAGCTGTTGCAAGAGGTCGTAAGATAAACAGACAGAGCTCATCTCTTAACTTGCCACGTGATATAAACATTTGTCTTTCTACATCTCTTCAAATCCTTTTTTTTTTTTCTTTTGCTACTATGTGAGGTTCTATTATGCTTTGCATTGTTTTTATTTTGGAAAACCTTGACTTTATAGTAAGCAAGCATTATTTATCAGACGAATCATAAGTTGTGATGTGACTGAGAGTGATGATTGAGCGATATTTCTAGTGATTCTCATATAGACATTTTGTCAGAGACTGAGCTCATTTAGTGTCTGCCTTCGATTTCACATGAAAGATTTTATTACTTCATTTTGTAAACAGTCTTCCTTGTATTTTTTTATTAATTTAAAAGTTCATAAATGTATTTTATCCATTAAAACTTCAGAATAATTTGAATAGCACATCTGAAATTTATTTCTCAAAATAAGCAATTTATTTATATATTTTCATGTAAAGTAAAGGAAAAAGAGTATTAAATGCTAATTTTAACATATATGATAGCTTACAGAATAACCTAAAATACTGCCAAAAATTATGACGTTAGGACATAAACTTTTTTTTTTTAATTCTTTTCTAAAGTTAGTTTAGCAGACACAAAATCCCTGGCCTGTGGGACGACTCCCATCTGTCCTGAAGGAAAGTCTTAAACAAAGGCATGCTGTCTCGACAGGGTCAAACATACAATTTCAGTTTATTAGTCAATATTTATTACATATTTTGTAAAGTAATTCGATCCAATTATAATGCACTTACCAGTGTTTATTCCAATTCTTGAAATTTAAAGTTGTTTTTGTGAAAAGCTTTTAGGTTATGAAGCAAAATTTCTTTTATTTCCCTTTGGACTAAAAGCAGCAATCTTATCCAAAAAAAAAAAAAAAAAAGCTTAAACAATGCCATGTGAGATGAATACTGAGCTTCTGGAGCTACATTTATTCAATTTTGGCCAAAAAGTTTTGAACAAGGAACATTGTAAATAAAGGCATTAGCATGGTACCAAATTCATGAATTACCTCCCACAATTTAGGCAGTTTTCTACAAATTACTTTATATAAAACTCAATAAAACATTCAAATTCTTTGTTAACAGTTTGGAAAATTGGTAGAAATTCATGATGCATGATAATATGAGAGTCAGAAAATAAAGAATCAAAATTACCTTCATTTTTAATGACTTTGATACGATCTTTAGCACATGTTTCACTTTTTTATTGCCCCTCATTTGATTGTTGAGTTGCTTCAATATCGAAAGTGTAGATCCAAGTATTATCACTAGCAGTAATGAGTTTTAAGAGCTTTCCTTGAAAAATCATCTCATATGTCAATTAAATATATTGTTTTTGGAGCAACTTGAGAAATAACATGCTGCAAATCCAAATGATCAAGACTGCTTAACAAGATCCAAATGATACAGAAACTAAATTTATAAAATAAAAAAAATTTCTAAATGTGAAACAATAATCATTAAACACTAAATCTATGACTTGATCAACACACTGCTCATTAATTAAAATGAATGGTTTATTAGAATGTGCTTCATCTTTGGAAAATCCTCTGCCTTCTTTAGCATGGTTTTTGCTCAATCACATTCACCATTTTGGGAAACTATTAAAACAAAAATTCTTTATTCACTGAAAATGAATTCATTTGCTAATGATAAAAGAAAATGAAACACAAATTGTTGTCAGATTTTGATGAATGTTGCAATAACTTCTGAAAAACTTTGCAAACAATTTTTTGCACCTGTATATTTTGAATAAATCCTTCCCAATACTTTCTGATTTACATCAAATACTAATTTTCTTCAGTTTTCAAAAGTTTTAAATAATGCATTGTTACATAAGTAGGTATCTAGGTACTAATCATTACCCATTGATACACTTTTAATAGCACCCCTTTTTTCGTTTATTTTTATATACTAGGCTTATGTATTATCGTATGCATATACAGAATTAATTCAGTTCTATATATGCATACGACTTCATATGTATATATGCATATGATTTCATATATTAAGCATTTATCAACTTGTGAAAAGTCTCCTTTTCTACAAATGTTGCAACAAAACTAAAAGTCGTTTTAGATTCTTTTAAGAAGATGCAATTTTTTATTTCTTTAATTTTCTTGTTATGTTCTCTAGCTTCTCATAAAGAAAAGATGGAGATAATTTTGTTATTTTGTTGTTGTTGTTTGCTTCAATGTCAACTTTAGACCACTTAAAGCAACTACATACTTGTGCTTGCGTACCTCTATTGTGTCTTTTTGGAAACAATTTCCTGTAGAAAGTATTCAGAATATTAGTAGTTCATCTTGTATTACTTTTTACTACATCAAGAAATACTGAAGCAATAATCTATTACTTCAAGGCATGTAGTATTTTATTAAAAAAGTATTCAAATTCTTATGCAGTGAAACTGCACTGGACAGAAGAAGAATGAAAATATAGTTTCAACAAAACTGCTAACAAAATATTAGAATAAGAATTTAGAATTTGAGACTATTTAGTTGCCTTTCTATTTAACTCGGTTCATACTAAGGCAGAGACAACTATCGGGAATAATGATTTGATGATTTATTTTGAATGTGATGGCCAAAGAATACTTAACAAAAGTTAAAAAACTTATTTTATTGATTGGTTGATGTCAAAAACATATTTCACTGCCAAAAAGTGCTAATAAAATGTTGATGGTATATTGACAAAAGACAAGATTTAGAAGGAAAAAATCAACTCACCTTCGCAATAACAATTTTTTGATTTGGAGAATTAACATTATACTTTTCAGCTAATTCATCCCATACTGGTTTCAATCGTTTACAGTATCCACACCTATAACCATAAATAAATAATACTCATTAAATCAATAAAATAATTAATGAGTTTACATATTTAATAGCTTGTAATTAATAATTTAAATAAAGTAGACCCTTGAGTTCATAAATTTCATTTAACCTTTCCAGAATTACAAAGGATTTAAAATAAACACATCTGCAAATGCATAGCATGCACCTCCCTGAAATAAATAAAATTTCTACATAACTGAAGTGCCATTACATTATGATCACCTGTTTAATATAAAATAGGACCACTTTCGCCTTCAAAACCACCAACACCTGGTAAGGCACTGATTTGGCAAAGTGTTGATAGGTAGTTCTGAAGTATCTGGTACTAGGCATTCATCTACTATGCTTGCAATTCCCACGCACTGCAAAGTGGTAGTGTGGCAGCACAAGTTCGTTTTTTCAAGTGGAACCACAAATGTTCAGTTGGACTCGTGTCAGGTGAATTCAGAGGAGAAGACTTGAAATTCACCAGAACATTTCTTGAACCATTCCCTCCTGATTCAACCCTTATGACATGGTGCATTATCTAGTTGGTAAACACTATCACCTAGCAGGAATACTATTGCCACGAAGAGATGCATTTGGTCTACAATGATGTTCACATAGTGCACAGATGTCAAGGATTATTCTATAGAAACGATGGGTCTAATTTGCCCCAATAAAACATTGCCCACACCATAACTGCCTTGCATCTGGCCAGCTGTGTACCCAAGTGCCAGGGTTTCCACTGGAAATCAGCATACTCGCACTTGCCTGTCAATGTAATTCACCAGGAAATATTATTCGTTCGACTTTCTTCCATTCTTCTATGGTACAATGCCCATGTTCCTTGGCTCACTGCAAGTGCCGTTGACGATAACCTGCCATCAATGCAGGGATGCAATTCAGGCAGCAGTTACTAGAACAGTGTACGCTGCACTATGTGTTGAGATACCGTCTAGGTTGCCACTTTTATAGCTGCTCATGATTTCTGCCGCTGTAACCCACTGATCATGGTGAACAATACATAATAGTCTCTGCTATCCTCTGAGAACAATATACTGTGGTCGGCAAACTGCTTGATGGTGATTTGTCATTTCACCAGCCATGCATAAGAAAAAAAAATACAAATTGAAAATAAAGATTCTATCACAGATTGGTGGCATGATCCTAATCACAATATGTACTGCATTTCCCAGTGCATAATATGCACTTTTTCTTTAAAAATTTCGTGCCTAAAAACTGGGTGCATCTTATATAATGATGAGACCTGTGGCAATGGGTCAAAGATTGTTGATAACACATATGCAGCTTCCTTGTTAACCCTTAGAATGCCAAGGCCTTTCCTTACCTGCTTCTTAAAAAAAAAAAAAAAAAGTCTGAGATTCACAAAAATTTCTTCCCCACTATTTTCATTAACAAACAGATAGGATGAAGATTTTACACAACATTGTTCAGATTTCCTAATAAAGGAGCTTCCTGAATGTATCATTACACACTTTAACTAAAGATAAGGGAAAACCCGAAAAGATAAGGAAAAACCAAAGTCCTTTTGGGACAAGACTGTATACAATAAAGAAGGACATTGTATTTGGGAAAACTACACCTTAAGCTATTCTGTGGTTTAGGGGAAGGGTGGAAACAGAGCATGCGATCTCATCTGGATGGGAATTCTGACAATGATACTGAATAAATGTTGATTTCAATAGCTTTATGTAATATTGTTTTCCTATTAAATTATAATCCACCATGCTAGTAAAAACCAGTCCACCAACCAAATATGTTTTTTATTTCTTCAATTTTCGGGTCCCAAAATCAAAGTGCATCTTACACAAGAGATAATACAATATACCTTTCCATGTATTTAGCATACTTTAAATTGGGAAAGAAATAAACAGAGTGCTCAAGAAAAGAATCAGCTGATTTAAAAAAATCATAACTATTCAGCTTTTAATCAATTCTAACATAAAATTTACAAAAAAGAAGAAAAAAAAAAGCTTAATATTCATTTGCTTACTTTATTAAATATTTCTTTGAATGAAAATTGTTTAAATTCTTTTTTATGCTAATATGTTTCCTTCAATTCTATAGGCAGACATAATTTCTTGCTCAGTTATTTTGTGGATCTAGAATCATACTACAGATTTCGTCATTCGTTAATTGATTGATAATTGGGGCATTGTCATTACAATGAAAAACTTCTGTTATATCATCTTCATTTATTACCACTTCTCCACATTTCTTTATAAAATCCATTAACTGGAAAATTTCACCCTTCGTTTGTGATATCTGAAAGCCTTCAAATTCACAGCTACCATCTTCCTTATCTTTACCATGAAATATGGTAGTTGGCCATAAATTATGCCAAGCACTCTTAAAGCATCTGAAGACTCATCCTCCGACGATCTTATGATGCTCCACACAGCAGATTTTTATGCTAAAATATTTCAAACATTCTTGAATAGTCTTATCATTATTCAAGAAATTTAACATGGACTTTAAAAACGGTACTTTATATTTGCATTTCAGGGCGTATCACATGAGGGATGAGGGATGAGGGATGTACAGTTTGGAAGAAAGAATAACAGGGATTCACTAGCTTTCATTAAAACTTTGAGTGTAAATATGAGCCGAACAGTTGTCTAAAATCAGAACAATTTTTGTGTCATCGGGTAAACAAACCAAATTCAGATTTTGTTGAGCCTCGGGTACGAAATGAACCAATCATACATTAATGCTTGTGTCATCTGTGCTCTTTTATTTGCATAATATACAACAGAGAAACATTTTAATCCTTTAAATGCTTGAGGTTGTGTATTTCTTCTGATTACGAAAAGTTTACACTTGTGCA